>JAQPZY010001593.1:3367500-3532500 GCA_029931535.1 Margaritifera margaritifera | reverse complement strand
TAGATGGTTAATAAACATGAAAAATTCATTCATAATAAGGCCCAATAGGGTTCTAGATAAAAATGGTGAGTCATGGACATTGAATATAGTCACTCTGACTGCTCTTATCTTCCCTTCTTGTCTGCATCCACTGATAGAATTATCAGCAAGATTTACATATATATTGATGCTCATGGTTGCATCTTGAAAATATTGATCAATTTATTAATAATACAAGTGTATGTAGGAAATGACTTGTGTCTGCAAACAACTGAAACATTCCTATCAGTGTAATCTTACCAAAGATTGTTATATAGTTCATGAAATTTCTAAAAGCTTTTAACAAAATTAAACATGTTTAAACTCAATACCAATAATTTGGAGACAATTCTCTAGTAATAAATGCATACTATTTTGACAGGTACCACAGAACGTTCAATAAAAAAGTGGATGTTGGGCTATATATCCAGCTAAGAAGAAAAGGGTGTATACATATATTGTAGAGAAAAAAAGATCATCCTCAAGAGACTAGCAGACAATTTGGGGATGCAGAGAAGGAAGGAGATGGACCCTCAGGATCCAAGAAGAATATCTATCAATTTGGTTCCAGTCAGGTCCAAATCAATGCAAGAAACTGCAGCCAAGATGGTTTCAAGGAGAAAGCAAAATCCATGAGCCTGATGCTGTTGTTAAACTATTTGAGAGATTCAATTTTACAAATGCAAACATTTTTAAAAATTTTAATATAATTTGTTAGGGTTCTCAGGGTGCTCTAATTTCAATGTACATGGCTTTACATTCCCATTAACTTGTTTCATTGTCTTTCACATTTGATTCTCAGTTTCAGTACTGTACTCATGAAACATAACAATCTTCACAATTTCCCACCTCCACAACCAAAGGATCCAGACATTAAGTGAATAACTTTTTAAAAAATGCACGCTATTCATACACTAAAATGAAGAAGAAATCTTTAAATCTGGTCACTATACTTTCATGAACAATAGGAAGGTTTTCTCAAGACAATGTTTTCTGTGTAAAAAAGGAACTTTATACTTGTTACTTTGTTATGTCAGTGTATTTGTGTCTCATCTAAGGATTGTAGCAAAGTTTATATTTTCTTCTGTTGCAAATCAGGTGCACTGAACAACTTCTTTTTCAAAGGTTCATACTAAAACTGCATATAATAAGCTACGTGTAGTGTGCACAAAGTTTAGATGGTGAAATAATACCTAAATTTAGTAATGCTTTCTTGACTTTAGTTGGTTTTATGATTGGGTACTTTGATTTATGTACTATTAATAAAAATACATTATGGATGCCAAAATGAAAGTATCATTCAGGGCAAACTTTTATGTCAGATTATGAGAGATGTTTGAAATCTGATATTTTTTCCTGATCAGAAGTGTTTTCTAATGAATGTACAGCACTGCTTATTAGGGCTGTTCCAGTTAAATATACTTGGGACCCATGAAAGGCCCTGTCAAATGTGGAGTAGTCACCCATAGATGCAATTTAGAATATTCTACCATTTTCATGTGATCTTGAGTAGATCCGAGTACCCAGTATATACTATTTAAAAACTGCCTTCCATGGGTACCATGTATGTTTAAATGGAACAATCCTTAGCAGAGAAGCTCGATTGTTGCAACTGTTTGTCCCCAAAAAGATTAACAGAAGTACATGCTGATCTAATATATTACAAGAATATTATTGGAAAACAAGTCAAATTTACATATCTTGGAAAATATTTATATTCAAATTGCAAGGATTTTTGCCTTTTTTTGGAAACATGCGCACTGGAAAATTAAATATATTACATGGAGAGAAAAAAGTGAAATAGATATATATATGGTACCAGTTTATATTTTTGTGTCAGTAACACACTTGTACATAAGCTGAAATATATTATGCCAGTCTGTCTGGAAGGTATTCCCTGTAGTGTCCATATGTAACAGAGTACTTGTCCCTGATCTGCCAAACACAACAACCTGGAGTAACTCATCTCTCCCCTGCACCCAGTTGGCCATAGGATACATTAGCAATATGCTTGGAGCTGGTTCGCTTTCATTTGGTCTGCTTCCTCATCAAGAACCAACACATCATTCCTATACATTCTTTCATATGCTAATACTGCTTCATCAAGCACTAGTACACTGATGTCCTGAAAAAAGATTCAGTTCTTCTGAACTTAATGTTATGAAGCAACAAAACTGTCATCTTTTCATTTTATATCTTTCATTCAAAATGAACCAATATAAAGTTGAGAAATGTTAACAAGCTGTTGCTTTATGATCCCAATTTTACTGAGGCAACAACAAAAGAAATAGATTGTATTCAAGGTGAAGTATATAATTTTTTGTTAGAAATAGTGCTTTATGAATATATCACAGCATGATGGTAAACAGTTGCTTTTCATTATCACATGTTAGCAGTTTCAGTACTTAAAAAGTTTTTTTTCTGATACAGGTAGTAATGTTATACAAAAGACAGCAAAGAAAAAGTTGTACAAGACCAAAACCCAGAAATAACTATGAAACTGGACTTATGTATATTTATTGGGCCCACTGTATGGATTTGATGCTGTATGATGGATATGTTGACAGTGTACAAGGTAGAACTTTTACACCTTATTAGGGTTGAGTAAGAATACATCTAGGTGCCAATAATGGTAGCACACATTCATCTAGCAGTACATAGAAAACAAAATGTAAAGTAAATGGGTTGATATTAAAAGTTGAGATAAATTTAAGCATGGACAATTTTAGCTGGTAATGTTTAAGTGCAGTTCTTACTGGAAGTTTGGAAATGCAGTTTTCCCTTGACTTCCAGCAGCATTTCCTTTCCCTTTTAGTGGGCATTTGTCTGCATCTAGTATAGACAAACCAGTCTGAAATGTGGGTGATATCCACCTTCCTACCTCTCTGCTGGTTCAGTGTTGTCAAATATGAGGGTTGGGTGGTTCTCTAGCATCCCAAAAGTAGTTCTTTGGACCTCTCTACACTTACACCCAATATGATTTCCTACATAAATATAAAAAGAAAAATTAATAATGGCATATCTTTACATAAATAAAGAATATCAACAAGTCACGTCAGATGCTGGTGCTACAAAGTAGAATGATTAAATATCTGTATAGAACTGTACTTGTATAATAATTGATCATTGAAGCTGAAGAAATAAATCTAAATTGGGCAAACTGTATGCAGGTTTAAATTTATATTTAAGATAAAGTCTTTTTGGAAACACGGTATTCTCTGTATTTTAGTGCCAAGAGTCCAATCTAGAGTCAAAGTGCTATATAAACAGCTTTTTTGAAGAAAGAAAAAACTTAGCCTGACTTTCAAACATTTCAGAGAGTCCAAGAATGTCCCTGTGGGGTCAAATAGAAATCCTATTTCAAAATTTCTTCTGATCAGCTTTTTTTATTCTCTTTCTGAATAATTTTTTTCAAATTCCCCTTTAACCAGATTAGTCTTGTCTTTGTGAAATACATATTCCATGACTTGCCTGTTTTGACACCAATCTCAAATTTGAGCCTTTTTTGTTTATGTGCTAATGTTAGCTGCATACATGTATTTTTTTCTTTTTCATGTTCAATATTTATATAAAATTATTATATGGTGAGATCTGAATAGTTTACAAATAATGACCCAGGGGCTAAGTCATGTGTGTGTGTGTGTGTGTGTGGTTTGGGTTGTGGTGGTGGTGGTCGTAGGAATAGAGCAAAGGGCCTATTTCATTTTCATATCCAAATTAATCTCTCCATGCCCTGTCATTTTATATGTGGCTATAGTATGGGGTTGCCAATAGTCTCCATGTTTGGAGCAGGGGCAAATGGGTGAGTGGGTTGTGTTGGTAAGGACAGACACTGAAGCAAATGTTACCTGCACATATAAACTTGTATCTTCATGCCAAATAAGATGTGCTGTTATGGCTATGGTACGGACATCTCAATGGTTTCCAAGTTATGACTCAGGGACTAACTCCAGGGAGTGGGGACCAATATCATTTGCATCTGATTTGTCATTTCATGCACAGTAAGTGTTTATATGATTAATGGGTGGGAATCTCTATATCTCTATACTTTCTAAGTTATGAGTCATAGCTTAAGTCCTATGAAGTGGGGCAGGGATGGTGAGTTAAACCCATAGGCAAATTTCAACTGCATATCAGATTATGACTAAAAACTTGTAAATGGTTGTCATTTCTGTAATCAAATTTTCATATACGTATATTATACAGTAGTAGTAATGCCAAATTTGTACCTTTTGGTCACCTCCTTGGGGTCCAAATGTGTGTGTGTGTGTGTTTTTGTATTTGGAACTGAGAACATAATATGTGTCATTCCACTTCAAATAACAGGAAACTATTCCACTAGGTCTTTTGTGCATTACTGATGGAGGCAATCATAATGTCTCCTACAATTTTTTTATAAAAGTGTGTGGACAACTGGAAGTCTGTATTTTGCTTGGGATAATAATTATCAGAGGTCAAACAGTCTAAGCAAACTAAAATGTTTTCCAATTTAAATAATTCTCTGTTTTCAGACTTTCAACTGTGACATTTATTATTAATTCGAAATATTTGACATTTACCGAAAATGAACAAATTCTACAATGGATGAACTTGAACTTTTGTAAGAATCAAAATGTTATATAGATATATCATAGTTTATCATCAGTCACATGTATATCTACCAATAACAATAATGTACAACAAATACATGACTATAAATATAAGTGTATTTCATCTGCATTGTGTTTTGGTGTTACTTGATTTATGTGATATTGCACAGAAAGTGAATAATATTTTAGTGCAATTACAGCTTTCATTGTATTATGGTTTCCTCAGTAAACTTTTCATCCATTAATCAGAAAGGGGAATGTTTCTAAATGCTGAGCTATATGCAGTAAACCATTTATCCAATATAACAAAGTTCTTTTCACTTTCTTTTCCCTTTCCATGCTATTTCTGTACTTTAATGTGTCAGAAATTAAATATTCATACCCACATTAAAGATTTCCTGGTATGAACAATGTTCATGGCTTCATCAACTCTGTTTCTAGGAGCAGCACCTCCTCTTCCCCTACAAATACCTCTTCTACCACCTCTTTCCCTTGCAACTCCCCTCTTCCAGATGGTACAAGTGTAATTATTTATCTCAACAGAAATTTTCCTTTATAACATGTATGAACATAATTCACATAGAAGGCTTGTTCCCTTTGAATTACTCTCTTACAAATTTACATATAATAAAGTATATACAAAAAGATGAAATGATACTGGTATATTACAAACTTACAGATTGTGACAAAAACCCTCTTAAGATTTGTTATGTCCACACTTTTATGCTGGGGCCACAGTGAAACCCTCTTCCTGTTGGTCAATAGTTTTTGTCTGTTCATCTCTGCCTAAACCTCAGAATGTAATTTTCACCAAACTTGATAAATCACTTGTACATACAGTAACCATCAGCATGAGGGTTATTTCCACCTTCCCCTGTTGTGGCTGGGAATGTTCAAAGACCAAATATACAACAATTTCAATTCCAGAGACATTTTGCTATAATTTTAACCGAACTATACCTGCATCCAAAATATACTGATACATAATATATGTGATGCATTTTAAACTGTGACATGTGGATCAGAGTCGGCGGGAAATTTTTAATCAAAAGTAATGCCAATATACCATGCTGAGCCACATGCAAGTACCAAATAGTTTCAATTAAATTGAAAACTGCACAAGAAAATATGTATGCCTGACACTGGTGATTTTACTCCACTTGAAATAAGAAAATAAAAGAGTGGTCCTAACTTCTATATTGTATATCGGAATAAATACAAGTGATAACACCTGATATAATATTTATGCATACAATTACCTGTGATATTTTTAGAGCACCAGACTGTGATACTTTGTCAAAATAAAAGTCTGCTAGATTTGAAAAAAAATTTCACTAGGGTCATGCACATGTACAGATGTGAAATGCAAACAAACTGTTGAGGGGTTCCATTTTACCATTATTATGTTGCAGAAAGTATGAAATTATGCACATAATCATAATGAAGTAACAATTTTTCTCACACCCACAGGTTTACTCAAATATGCAACTTATTATAAAAACAGTTGTAAAGTACAGCATCTCCATTTAGGTAAAATAATACCGGAGAAACATCTTAGCAGAGCTCTCAATAGAGTTTCAGGATGAGGAGTCCTAGACTCCTCACTCATGGAACTCAGGAGTCCCCAGCCTATTTCTGAGAGTCCCTGGCACGTGCCAGTAAATTATTTCCAGTTATCAAATAATAATGATATTGTTAAAACCATACACACATAATGCACATTACTGAAAATTGTCCTTGTAAACATACAAGAATGTAACATGTGAATGCAAACCTCCCCAGGCCCAACCCCTGATCTTTGCTTTCCACTATTTTAGCCCTTGTCAGTTTATGCTTACAATGTAAAGTTTACTTTGCTGGCATACGACAGATCATGAGAAAAAGTAATTCATAATGCATTGTTCAATACAATCATCTATAACTTGCTATTAAATATTTATTCCTAAATATTCTGAACGAAACCTCCCCGAAGAGAAAACACCTTACCGTTGAAATCCTGACAATGTTGTCCACGTCACGTCTTTTGGTGTGGGCGTATTTTGATGTGCTCATTTGAATAATTTCTTCTCCGGAAAAAAATGAATTGGAGTTAGGAAAACATCGATTTGTTGAAAGCGGTCAAATCAAAATCGCAAGTGATGGCTATACCGTGTAGGTATAACGGTACCAATTGCACAAACCCAGGGGAAGGGAGTGCATGGAGCTTAATATGTAGGGATATTGTATTCAGAAATAAACAACAGAACTAGCTGTGATTGGTGCATTATGTGAGAGTTGTAATCTCTGTCAGGCTTTAAACAAAAGTTGAGTCTCATGGCAACATGTGAGATTATGTTAATTCATATCTAGATCATGTTTTGTATTTTTTTTATTTAAAAAAAATGTGATGCACATCATTGTATCTGTTGTGACTGGATAACTCTTACCCATCTATTTCCAGCAGAGTTATCTCTCTTAAGTGCACTGGAGTACATGGTTCTACCCTTGTCAAATTGACAATTTAACATTGCTCTCTATGACAATGTGTGACACACATGGTGAAGTAGGATATAACGTATATTTATTTCATGAAATGTTATTCAAAAACAATTGGTACCGTGACACCTGTAGGAATGGAATATTCGGCCGCTGATAATAATGTAATTACATTAGTGAATAGTGTCTGATATGTCTTGGGGAAAGATTTATACAATAAACAAACAGTTCAGAGTCTTAAAACTGCATGTTGTAATTCTTGAAAATTACAGACATTGCCACTTTACGGTAAGACTGGAACGACCTAATCTGTTGTAAACAAAAATTTAATTTTTCAGCTTTCTGTCAACTATTTGACCCTATCTGAGCACAAAGCATATCCAATTCAGCAATCCATCTCACCAAGTTTATCACTGTTGTTAAGCAGTAAGTTGAAATAACTACAAATTTACGCGAACGGAGTTGAGTCAGATTTCTTCAGCAAAAATTAATTTCCATGTCTGAAAGGTAATGCAGATTCCATTTATTTGTTCTAGCTCACAAAGTGATCGTTTTTCTTGCTGCAGGTATAAATTATGTACGCACACATAATCATGCGTCGGATGATATAATGGGAAATCTTGTATTTTCACATGTGAAAATATAAGGATATATTCATCACATGTGAAAAAATAGTAATAAAAAAAAATATGAAAATTATTTCACCAGTAATTTTCAATATTTCACACTTAAGTACATAATAAATGATTATATTAAGTTGTACTTCAATGTCGACAATCCTTATTTATAATGTTGGTATTACTCCAGCTGACACAAAAAATTAACATAAAGTTTGTTAACATGTATATTTCATACTCTGCTTTCAAAGAATGTTCATAAATATTGTTTGAAAGATGTTAATAGACCTGAAACACTTAGCTTTATTGTTCTGACTAAATTATATATATAAAAATATCGAAATAATCATTGTGACAAATAACATGTGTGAAAGTAAACCTTTATCTCATAAAAGGTACAAGATGAACTCATATATTATTTTTTCTAGATCCTGATTGCATCTCTAATGAATTAATCATTTTATTTATTTGTTTATTTATTTTTATGATATGGAGTATTCTAAGGGATAGAAAAAGAGTCATCTAAAACCCTAACTCTTACTATGTTCAGTGAGTTTTTATCTTCACCAGTATGTACTTATTAATATAGTTATGTCAGTAATTAATTAATGGCATGAGATGGAAGAGGGATGGCCAGGAATAAGAATGAAAAATTAACAGTGATGTCAGGCACTTCCTATGGTTCAGCAATTGACCCCATTATCTTCCTTTTGCCACTTGCTAGATTAAGAATCAGATCAACCACAAAAAATATATAAAAAGCTCAATAAAACTGACATGGTTTTATGGCATTCCTTCACACAGTGGCATCTTTAGGGTTGGATTATCCCAGTGCGGTAAACTCATGGTGTCACTCCCTCCAGACTTCCCCCATGGACCTCCTCCAAGTCCTCCTGTACCAGACCATACAGAATCGCCTATAGTAATGTTTGTAAATTTAAGTCCTAAAGTTACAAAGGACATAAGAAGATAACAATAAAATTTGAGGTAACAGCATATAAGAACTGCAACAAAATTATGTTATTTTTTATTTTAACATTAAACATTAAACTTTACAGTTTAAACTTTTCCATTTTGGTGTCACCCCCCCACCCCCCACCCCCACCCCCCGTGATGGTGTCACCCGGTGCGGCCCGTACCCCCCTAGTGACGCCACTGCCTTCAGACATTGGACTTGATGATTTTTTAAAAATTTATTTATTTTCTTAAATTTTTTTATCTATCCACTGCTTCCGAATAAAAAACAAAAAAAACAAAAAAAAAAAACCACACACACAACGTATCAACGAATACAAATACAACTTTTTTATTGCATACGTACATCCATGTGCAGATGACCTGATCAGATTTTCAGGTCATTACAGCAATTGTCTAACTAGTATAAGCAAGCCACAGGTCACATTAAAAGCAACTCGATATGTGTCTCTAACATAAACCAGGAAGTAGATTGTCAAATGTTTAATGGTACAAAATTGGTTGCAAAGTTCAGACCTATTAGACGCGTATTATTCACAACTATTCAACAACAACAAACTTAATAGTCTGGTGTATCCTAGCACTCACATACACACTTTCTATGCCTCTGATTTACCTGAAATATGATATCTACGTCACTACAACGTTGTGACTCTAGTCAGTTTTAGCGAATGAAACATCATGTGACTGGCCGTGTTAAGTTCATTCCATATGTACCTTATACCCATAACGGTATGACTAAAATGTGAAAAGTTGCGAAAAGTTACAAAAGGTGCGAAAAGTTACGAAAAGTTACAAAAAGTTAAAAAAATCGAAAAGTTACGAAAAGTTATCTTCAATAGTGAGAAATTCATTTAAAATTATATATATATATATATATATATATATATATATATATATATATATATATATATATATATATATATATATATATATTGACCGACTATATTTTGATTTTCAGTTTTAATGAATACTTTTATTTCACAAATTAAATTATATTGTATAGTAACTCATTCTACATAGAATTTAATATACCTTTTTATATATATAAAGTATTTTTTTAAAAAAGGTCCTTTTAGCGAATGGTTCTCTTTTCGCGAAAAGGACTTAACCGTCTGCGAAATGGAAAATGCGAAATATTTCGATTTCCCAAATGAAATTATAATGTGTAATAACTCATTTTCCATAGCATTTAACATATAGTTTTAATAATGAGCGTTTAAAGGTCCATTTTGCCAATGGGGTTATAGAATTATAGTTTGAAAGGATATGGACTTTGAAGTCTATATTAGAACGAAAGTACATTCATTCGCCTAAATTCGATTAACAGAAAACTTCGTCAGCACTGGACAAGAAATCAGTATCTACATCTGGCATAAGTAAGATGACCCTTAATGACCTGATAGCGGTCCTTTTATCTGGCGACTTCATTCAAAGCCGATATTGTAATGTCCCCGATGGATAAATTGACTTGATTCTCACACGTTTGTTTATTAAAATTATTCTATTGTACCTTTTCGTAACTTTTCGCACTTTTTTCACTTTAGTCATACACTCTTATACCAGTTACTCCACAGGTAACTTTCAAGTTATCGATTTGTATATGACCAAAATTTACATTAGGCTGGTTCCCAGATACGTATGCTTACTGCATTCGCACTACGCTGTACGAACCTGGGAACCAGACTAAATTTACATCCTCCATCAAGTAAAACCCACTAAAGCGTGTCTTGGAAAGATTTAAGAAAGACTAGTTTCACTATCGCCAATAATTAAAAGTAGGAAGGGTTATCGAATGATCTCGCTAACTGAAATCTAGGCTAAGTATGTATGCAGAGCTGTCAAGGGTCCTTCAGTGTCAGGAGTGAGATCATCGCCAGGGGGCGGCAGCTCCCAGGTCGTGGATCTGGGGCGAAGTCCAATTGTGTGGGTGTGTGTGTGGGTGCGGCGGGGGGTAGGGGGATGGCACGCAGGAGCATGTCCCTGTCAGTCTATGTTTCGAAATCCCATTGCGCAAACGTAAAAGTTTACCGGACGGTTAGGATACCATAAAATCATTAGGTTAAGAGTATCGTCCAACGGTCAGTTGTCGTGGACCTCCTTCAATCGTGCGCCATGTTTCTCGCGATATAATGTTGCGAGATAATAACGTCGTTCTTAAAGAGAGACAGAATTTAATTATATAGTAAAATCAAACAATCTGAGAATCAAAAAGGTAATTTCATGTAATTTTAAAAAATCATAATGAAAATCTATGTTTTCACTAATGCCTTTTTGTGTCAGACATTTTGGCCTTGCATTTTATATTATATGCTAAAGATAGCGCCGCCGATCACATGATGACTTTGTTTACATATTTTGAACAGGAAAACCAACTTTGGGAATTAATACAACTAGATAGCCAATGTAAATATTTGGTTTTAATCATGCGGGGTTCTTATATAACGCAAGAAAAATTTACACTCGAAATGTATATTCACTACGGACTTTTTCGTTTCAGTATTATTTCATAATAAACATATATTCTACATCAAAAGACATTGAAGCTATTATAATAAAATGTGTATCCATTCACCAGTGTCTATTTTTAAATTTCTCTCTCCCTCTGTCTCTCTGTATGTATGTCTGTCTCTCTCTCAGTCTATTGAGTCATGTATTTATATGGTAAAGAACAAGCAATCGGTAATGTAAGTGCACAAACTGCATATTGAATTAACGGAAAAAATTATTAATTTTTAAATTTAATTTTTTTTAATTTCAAAAACACGGAGACGCTATAAACTAATAATATCCATACATTGGTGTAACTGGCACGGTGGTCATATGCCACGTGACCATTTAGTCGGTGTCACGAACCATGGACGTCACTTCCGGAAATAAGTAAACATACACACGCTCAGAAAAACGGTAATTATGAACTAATGTACATGAATGCCAAATTTTTTTTCACGCTGATTAAATGAAGTAGATATAGTTGAACACTTTTATGGTTTATTTGAATAGATTGTCATAATATTATAACGAACCAAATATTTACATTTCCAGTTCTAGAAATTCATAAAGTGGATTATCCTGCATTAGTGAAAGACATAGATTTTCATTATGATTTTTTTAAATTACATGAAATTACCTTTTTAAATCTAATTTGTTCTGATTTTACTGTTTAATTCATTCCGGTCACTCTTTAAGAACTCTGGTGACACAGCTGATTACGTCATTATCTCGAAACAAGCGCGTTATATGGCGAGAAACATGACGCACGATTGAAGGCTGTTAACGACAACTGGCCGTTGGACGATAAATTTATATTAACGCAGTGAACTGATTGTCAACTGTCATTTACTTACAAGTGCCGCACGGGAACGTTATAGTAGCAAAATAAACAGAAGTCTTTGACAAGAAAACAATTAGTAAATTTATGCAAAGGCTTTATTAGCATTCACGAGAAGTAGTCTGGCTATATACAAATTGAAAGTAATGCTATATTTCCAATTATCCATGTGATTTCTTCCTGTGAATTTTGTGGAAAAGTACTATTTTATTTTGGACTTTAGTAATTTTGACTTAGCAGACTTCACTATTACCTAGTTAAATTGTGGAAAACAAACCAAATATGGAGATTGAATCAAGCCGGTAAGTAAACATTTTATCTGTTAGAGAAATTGTTGATGGTTTAAATAAATGATCATTTAAGGGAAAGCGATCTCAGGGTGGTCAGAATAAACGCTTCAAAGATTCCCTCAAGTCACCCTTGAAACACTTCAACATTGACCCCGAGTCTTGGGAAGATCTCACACAGGATTGCTGCACCTGTCGGAGTCTCATCCTTACTGGAGCTACAGACTTTGAACGGGGGAGAATTGCAGAGGCAGTGCAGAAGTGCGAACAGCGTAAATCTCAGAACTGCAGCAAGTCCACTATTGATCAAGCAAACACAAGCAGCATCTCCTGTCCAGTGTGCCACAGACAGTTCAGAGCACAAATTGGCCTGATCAGCGACTCGCGTACTCGCAGAAACCAAGCCAGTTAGTGATGTCATGGTCATCATCGAACTCGAATAACGAACAACAAAAACATTTTAAGACATTTTATGTTGAAACAATGTAATGTAAATGTCGAAAATTAAGCAAAAGAGTAGAAAGACATTTTGAATGTATTTTCAAACCAACTAAATCTAACTAAATATCATAAAGTAATAAATAAATAAATTATAAATTGATGAAAATAGAAAGTAAGGTAAATAAATAAAAAATACATCTAACACTCCCATTGATATTGTTACAGTGACTTATTAAGCCTTGATCTTCTGTATTTTTAAATATATTTTACAAGACTTTAGACTACGTATTGATAAATAAAAATACATTTAGTTGCTTATCTCTCTCTCTCTCTCTCTCTCTCTCTCTCTCTCTCTCTCTCTCTCTCTCTCTCTCTCTCTCTCTCTCTGTATACTAGTACTGATTGTTTTGGAAAAAGGTATGTAATTTTGATAACGTAATATATTTATATCTAATTTCAAAAGTTATACTGGTGTATGTTGTAATCGGATTTTATATTCGCAGTACACCTGAGAAAGGAGAGGAAAATGAAAGTAGATAAATAAATAAGGACAAAGTTATTGTTACTTAAAATTATTAAAAGAACAATGAATAAGAAGTAATTACTTCAACAAATCTGTTCTGAATATAGTACTTGTAAATTAAAAAGATGACAGAAAGGAAAAGCAATACTACAATTTAGATGACTAATGTCATACATTTCTGCACTGCACTCTGTGCTGATTCGTCACTTCACCATCAATCAAATTATCTTAAGAATTTTTTTTAAAAGTAAATATTTGTTGTCTAAAGGCATTCCTGCAATTACCAATGAAAGCAAAATAAACCAAACTCTTTTGTTTACACATTTTGTTTTTTTGGTGGTCTAAATTACATGGAGTACCGTCTTGTGATCGAAATGACCTGTAATTATCAATAAAAGGAATAAAGTAAATATTTGTTGTCTAAAGGCATTCCTGCAATTATCAATGAAAGGAAAATACACCAAACTCTTCTGTTTAATCATTACTGTTTTGTGGTCTTAATTACATGGAGCACCGTCTTGTGGTCGAAATGACCTGTAAATAAACAAGCAAATAAAACATAAATAAAACAAAATAAGCAAACTAAATAAATAAATAAATAAATAAATATAATCTTTACCTGTAATACAGACCACTGGCCTAAGGTAGAAAAAAAATAAGCATGCAGTACATCAACAAAGAGACGTGAGCAAATCCAATACAGACAGCATGTTAGAACCATACCAATGTAAATGCAATGTGTTTTGCTCAGTAATAGTGACATTTATCAAACATTATCATACCTCAATGTAAATTCATATATTACTAAGCACACTTATTAGAGAAATAGGATATTATTGATGTATATAGAGCAGTATTAATACTAACTTTAAAGCTTTTACATATTTTTCATTAAATTTAACATAACTAGACGTAAATTAATAATATGCATATATGAGGAAACTTTCCCCATATTTCGATTTTTATACATAGATGAAAGTATTAAACTATTTCTTAGTTGAACAAAAATATGACAAGTTATAATGAAGTGATATTCATTTTCAATTTTAACGTTACATAATTGGCGCATTATATCTTCATAAATATATTAATAAATTAATAAAACAAAAATTTCATAAATAAAGAAATAAATAGTACGTACCAGATAGTATAATGCATCAAATGGAAGCAGAAAGTTTTTGTTTATTTATACGTTATGAACAATGAAACAAATACATACATTGTAGGCAAGAATTAATAAGTAAGCAAATAAATAAAGCAAAAATATCTCGATAAGTACATTCATAATTACAAAAATAAAATAAATTATTTGCAAATAACAAAAAATCTAAATAAATAAAAAAAAACATAGAAAGAGAAACAAATAATGTTTATCGCGAAACATACATTTTGATTTATGAAATAAAGTTTTAGATACTTTTTTATTTTCTTGTTGTACTAAATCTGTTTTTCTTTATGTTTTTTTTTTTTTTTTGGTTGTCGCCTGAATGAATTGTTTTTTTTTATATATGCTTCTTTGTTCATAAGTAGCTATATGAGGCTCTCCGGGGCATAATGAGAATTTAACATAGGATGAGGCAATCTTGGGCATAAGGGGAATTCAGAATAGGATTTAAGCAGTCTGGGACATAAGGGAATATGTGATGTTAAAATTTTTATCCACATTCCAACACACCACATATACTATCCAGCAACACGCTTTTTTATTACTTTCCAAACACACACCCTTACTATCCAGCAACCCGCTTTTTGATTACAATCCAACACACCACATATGCTATCCAACAACTCACCTTTTGATTGCTATCCAAACACACCACCTATACTATCCAGCAACCGCTTTTGATTACTATCCAAACACACACCCTATAATCCAGCAACCGCTTTTTGATTACTATCCAAACACACACCCCTACACTCTAACGAAAAGGGAACGAGTGTTTATATACACACGCTATATTTACATACAGACAAACATACTATCACCGAAGCGAGGGTAGGATGTAAAAGAAAGGGGCTGAAATAGACACACACATGTTGGGTTTTACCACTCCTTTCCCTCAGCAGTGGTCGCACCTCGCAGGTCGGGCACCACAAGCTGCACATCTTTACTCCCAGTTCTTTTCATTTTTACTCCAAGATGTCTTAGTGTAGACCACGAGCCTAAAACTACTCTTGTTGGCATCCTTCCCCCAGTCTTTCTTCTCCTCCTCTGGACGGCTCTATTTGCTGAATTTGTCCTGGATCTTCATTCAGTTTTGGTTTAGGTGCTAAATTGATTCTCCTAATCCTTAAGCCTCTCTTCCTCCGCCAACGCCCTCTTAATTTTCTCTGTCTCTTCATGCATGACCTCTCTGATAAACTCTTTGGATATTAACAGAGAGGTGACTTCCCTCTTCTAGTGCCTCGTGTGGGGGTAGCACTCTGTACTTGTTGCATCAAACGGATGGCTTCTATCAGCTTGCCCATCTTATAATTGTATGCCATTCTTCTTTATCAACCAGACAACGATGAATGGCAATACCGATCGTTCGAATTTAAATTAACCTCGCGTGCGGCCATTTGGCCATGTGCTAGGATATACCCACAAAGGGGGATTAATTTGTGTGCAAGCACACTATTTAATTTCTGGTCAAGTGGGTTGCCTGGCTGCAAACCCACATGACCCATTCTGCGTGCACTGCACGCTATTTACACACCACTCCGTCGCTGCATGGTTTCCCCACTATTCGGGTTAATTGAAGGCGCGATATGGGAGGGTGTGTACAATTAATTATACCTGTACATAGGAATGGAACCACAATATTTACAGGATTGCGGGTGTGCGCACGGCGCACTACTTAGTTAAATGTCTGGAGTGGCGGGCTGCACGGACTCAGCAAGGCAGTCGCGAAGCGGAACTAAGTACTGAAATGCCATGAAATGTACATGATTAAATTCTGCCCAGTTAACTAAGTCGGGCTGTCCCTAAAACCAATTATGTGTTAACCATATGTTTAATTATGGCAATTCTTACAGTTACAAATTTCTTTCTTTGTTTAATTAATCCATTCAGATGTAAATTTTGTGTACATAGTGTACATATTTATTCAAAAAATATTACCAATCCGTGAGTACATGTTACTCATATCATGTTAGTACCACGCACACATTACTGAATTCAAGGTTATATTTTTGACGGTGAATCAAAATAGGTCAAATTTGTGATTTAAAGGAGTCTAATCAAAAGGGGTTTTCAAAAAATCGGAAGGAAAACCCCATACAGTCAGGCAATTTTGGCCAGTCTGCTTGGGTGGGAGAGCCCTCTCGTTAAAATGGTCTGCTCCCAGGCTCTCCCAGGCTTTTATTGGGCAGGCTGGCTCTATTCCGACCGTCGACAGCAAATCGTCTGTGGAAGGAACTATGTGTGTCGTCTCTCTATGCGGGTGGGCGCTCGGCTAAACTGGGTCTGCGTTCGTAGCTCGCTCCCCAGTGCCTGCGTTTTCCTCCCTCCTCCCTCCTGCTTTCAGCTCCAGGCATGGAAGGCTGCACCTGCTTTGTCGGGGTACTTCCGGAGGGTCTCCATATTTCTATGTTCCTGTCCACTGTACTCCTCGACTCGGCTTCGGATCTTAAGGGGTTTTGCTTTGGTGGTGGGGGTTGGTTGGCCATCTTCTATGCCGTACTGCCACGTATCTGCAGGTATGCCCTTGACTTCCTGTATTTCATGAGTAGGCTGGTCATTGACTGCACTTGACAGTCCGTATTAAGCCACAGTTGGCCCCCTCCCCTTCATCCTACCACAGCAGGTGTTGACGATCTTCGGGACGATGTGAGATACTGGACGGCTGGTTCCTGACTGAATCCCGGAATGAATGGACGGACGATGGCAAGATCGGTGAACGCGCCGATTTATATGCTTTAAGGACGGACGTGAAGGAAAATATCACTCACACAGAAGAAAACCCTCACACAAGATAGAGATGGAACATAAATCGCGCGGACCTAAAAGAAACGATTCTGTTGCTTTTTTTACATAGGTTTACACAAGGGTAAGGGAGTGCCTATATACACACTCTATACCCACACAAACACACTATACCCAACTAACACACATTTTTATATGGGAAGGGTTTTTATGTTTTAGCTTTTTTTTGGAAAGACAAAGACATACACAAACAAACACAAACATAAAACACAAATGTGTTGGCAAAATGATTAATATATCTCTTTTCTAGAGATCTGAGTGGCCCTGAAAAGGGCCGTTTCGTTTTGGTGAGTGTTCCTGGATTTTATTTTCTAGGAGGACTACCACGTCTCACCATCAACCTCACAACAGCACAGGGCCGACTCTTTCAAAAGGAGATCGAGTAGTCCTGCGTCTCTATTTTACACTCCATCTCTTCTCCTTCTTGATGTTTTTGATGTTGCTACTGCTGCTGTTGTTGCTGCCTTTGTCGCTCTCCCAGTCTTCTTTCTCCTTAATGATCTCTTTGCGCAGGACAATTTCTACTAGGTCCTACACCATTTTTAAGAACATGGTCGTCTTCCTGTCCTCCCTCTTCTGTATCAGGTGATGCATCATGAATTCACTCAGTCAACAATGGGTGGCCAGACTGATTGTTTGATTTTGGGATTAACGACGTGTGCGGCCATTCGGCCATGTACGTCGGATAGCAATGTGTGCACAGCGCACTATTTAATTACTTGTGGAATGTCTGGCGAGGCAAAGAAGTAAAGCTGCTCGGCAAGGGGTGCGCAGTCGTCCCATGAGGCACCGTCATGTCCAGAGTATAATAATTTTGATTTGTCATCTTGCAGCTGAATTTTCAATAAGGAATTTTGAAGTAACTCTGTACTGTATGCCTAATGAATTATTGTTATTGCCGGGGATTAGTAGCGAATACAGGATTAAGGGGTGAAATTTGTTGCTAAGACAAGTTGCCTTATTAATTTTATATTCATGCAGTTGATGATACTAATCATTTAGTGCCTTGTGCAGTGGGTCCTGATGGTCTGGGCTTGGGACCACCTCATATGTATGATAAGGTGTGGAACATAACTATGGGGTGTGGGTGTTTTAACCTTCCAGTGATTGCCTCCTTGTGCACCTGGCTCTGATGGTCTGGGTTTTTGACAACCTTATATAACCAGTAAAGGGTGGGGCAGTCCTGTTCTGTGTTTTTCTTATCAATATTGCCGTCTTGTGCAGCTGGCCCTAATGGTCTGGACTTTGGACCCCCGTAAATTTCTTAATTTTATAAGGTTACTAGTTTGCTGGTCGCCTGGCTAGTTTCCTACTCCTTGTGTTAATTACAGCAGTTAGTGTAGCATCCCAATACCAGAGATTATTAGGAGAGAGATAGTAAGAGATTTTGTGGTTTTTTAAGAGTATTATTTCTGTAGTAGGAACATACAAATAAAAACATCCATGATGTGTTAGTAATAGGGATAGAGGAGGCGCTATTATCATTACTGTGCTGGAGTTGTTTTTAGTCATTACCAATTCAATTGATTGTTTAAATCCTAAGTGTCTTTTCTATGGGAGTGGCGTTTTTCCTGCTCACGAGGGCGGAGACTGGGTCACCTGTACCGCGAACCAGGCACCTAGTGGGTCCGGCCTACCAATCCCTTCCTTCCTGGGCAGGGCCACTCCACTCCTGCTTTAGACAATTCGGGTTGCCATTTATGATGTCTTATTTGGCTACCTATATTTAAATTTTGACTTGTCATTTTTATGGCGGTAGAAATTCCTCGCCCTTGAGGGCGGGGATAGGCTGCTCGCCACCCCGAATGGGCCCAGCAATCTATCGGTTCCCTCTTAGGCGGAGACCTTCCTCTCCTACTCTGTGTCCCTATTGCCTGTTCGAAGTTTTATGGTGCGTAATTACAGTTTTTGTTGTGGTTTGGCTTGGTCCTGAGTTGGGGTTTAAATTTGTACTCTCTTTCCGATTTCTGTTATGTATCCGATGATGTGTGCATACACCAAATTGATGCTATTAAGTTTAGTTACGAAATTCGGGTATATGACTGAGGATTTTAGTTCTTTCTGTCTTTCTTGAAATTTTATTTTCTCTCTAGTGTACTTGGGGCATTGAATATATGGTCGAGTGTTTCTGGGGTAGGACAGTGTGGGTAATTTACACCTTCTTTTTTGATACTCGGTACAAACCTTCCAAATCTGTTGGCTAAGAGAGTTGTGCCAGTTTTGATTCTGTTTATGACATGTGATTTTGCCAGGTTTTGGGTTAGCATGTTTCTACTAACTTGTTTGCATAGGACATATAGCCTACACCCTTTATTTGTATTTTCCCATTCTCCCTGCCATTTTGTATCAATTTTTTGTCTGATCACACTGTAGATTTCATGGACTCTGTATTGCAATTTATGGATTTCTGGTTCACTTAAGTTATGTTTGGCTACTTTATCTGCCCTTTCGTTTCCGGGTATATCATTATGTAATTCCACTTACATACATTCTACAGTCTGATCGGTTTCTTTGAGGATTTTGAGTTTCAGGTATACTTCTTTCATCGTGTTTTCTTTACATGAAAAAGTTGCCTGATTCCAGAATCCGCATCACTCTGAGAGAGTTGCTAATTAGTACTGCTTTTTAGTTTGACTGTAATGAATCCATTCGATTTCTTTGGTAATCGCCCAAAATTCAACCGCGTAAATGGATCAGTTGTCAGGTAGCCTCTCCCCCAGTGTGATGTTTTTCTCGGGATTACTACTGCTGCTGCAGTATGCCCTGGGGATTTCGACCCGTCGGTGTAAATTTGTATGTATCCCTCATAACTACTTTCTATCTCAGAGAGAATTTATGCCCCTTTTTCTATTGGTTTATCTTCTTTCTGGCCAGACTGATTGATTGATTAAATTTGAATTTGAATTATACTCGCGTGCGGCCATTTGGCCATGTACGAGTGGTTAATGGGCGCCCGGCACCCTAATTAATTAATACACACCGCTGCCTCGCTTCATGGTTTCCCCACTTTGAGGGTTCATTGGAGGCGCGAGATGGGAGGGTGTGTAATTTAGTCCTCAGATGAGTTGCCGGGCTGCAAACCCATCTGACGCATTACTGCGTACACGGCACGCTGATTACTTATATGCCTGGAGAGGCAGGCTGCACGGACTCGGCAAGGGAGGCCCGAAGCGGAACAGGAGTAAGCTGAAACGCACGAACGTACAAAATCAAAATCTAATTCTGCCCAGTTAGCTAAATCGGGCTGTCCCTAACAACCAATTGTGTGTTACCCACATATTGTTATTGAAATCAGTCTAAACAGTTAGAAATTTTCCTAATTTCTATCATTTTTAGAATGTGGTGTACATAGTGTACATTATATTTTCCAAAAGCTAGATCAATACTGGGTTAATGTAACCCATTAATTTTGTTTCTGCGATCTTAATTAGGTAATATCTAGCGATCATTTTGGAAAGGTGTGCGAATGAATCGTATTTGCGTAATAAAAGATTTATTATCGAATTGGGTTTTCTGAGCCGAAAATAAAACAATTTGACAATAGAGGCAATTCTTTTAGCCCTTAGAAGGACTGAGGTGTAACCTCTGTTGGTGGATTCATGTAGAGCCTCAGGAATTCGGGCGGCTCGAACTAGCGCCTGTAGCGACCCTTGGAGCTGTCTGGGTCAATAACGTCGGCAAACACTAGGTTTTTCATCGGCGGCCATACTGTGACGGGCTGGGACGACATCTTTCATGACTGCATTAATTCATTTAGAATCAACAGAGCTAGCGGGATTGGACACCAGCTATACGCCTCCCCAAGGGCTCAGATGTTTTCGGCTGCCTTGGTGAATCTGGATTTCTGCGTGTTATTTAAAAACCCGTCACACTTTATTCTCTTGGAGCATGCAGAGACCGCCTGGAAGTCTTCTGTAAGCTGTTTTTTTTTTGCTTCTCTATCTTCCAAGATCTCACCAAGTCCCATTTCCATTGCCTGGTTGTGAAAGTACATCGACACTTATTGTTTAGGAGTGAGCGATGACAACTGCGGCTGCTTCTGCTGAGTTTTCTTTGCCATCGCTCTCGTTTCCGGCTTCGTTGCTGTTGTACCTTGTTGCTTTATCGGCGGCTGCGGCGCTGCTGGTGGGTGGGGTTTTCTCCTCTCGGTCTCTTGTCTCCTGGTTACCTCTTGGACCTCTTGTATTCTTCCTTTCTCTCCTCCTCCCTTCCCTGCCTTGTCCCCTGCTGTATTGTTGTCACCGCTGATGATGGCCTTGAAGTTTGCTTCCCAGCTTCAGGATTTTTCGAAGCTGGGAGTAGCGTTGTTCGTTGTTCTTGGAGGTGGAGGTAGAACTAGCCTGGATTCAATGGGGGGGGGAGGCGCTCGGTATTGGCTGAGTCTGCGTCGTACGCTGCTGTTGTTAATCCTGCGATCTTCCTCCCTGTCCTGGTCTTCGTGTGGGGGGGGGGGTGGGTGGGGGGGTGGGGGGGCTACTTCTGATTCTCCTATTGTCATTGAAATCCTCCTCCCAATTCAGTAGAAGAGTTGGTCTCCTAGACTGAGCCCGTAGGCTTCACCTTGAAGCAATACTAAGGCCTAAACCTTTGATTGCAGTCAGGGCATGAGTTGGTATCAATACTTCCATCTCAAGCACTATTTCTTATCACGTGTTACTCGTTGCTCTGTTCGCTGAACACTTTGTCCAGACTGATTGATTGATTGATTTTGAAATTATAGACATATATCGGCCAATTCGGCCATTCACGTCTCCACTCCGAATGCGTGCACAGCACGCTTAATCAGAGATTATACCTGTACATAGGTATGGAGCCGCTATGTACAGGATTGTTGGTGTGCGCACTAATAAATTAAATATTTGGAGTGGAAAAGGCTGCATGATAAAAGTCTGCACAGTTAACTAATCGGGCTGTCCCTACTACCAATTGTGTGTTAGCCACATATTGTAATTGTGATCAATCTCGACAGTTTAATCAATTTTTTTCTACCTCTACCACTTTTAGAATTTAGTGTACAAAGTGTACATTAATTTTCCGAAAACTTGAATAATACTGGGTTAATGAAAGATTGATTTTATTTTTGTGATTCTGATTAGATAATATCGAGTGATCATTTAGGAGCCGTGGAAAATAGATCGTATTTGGGTTTTTTGTCAATATGATTATTATCGAAATGGGTTTTCAAGCCAAAGTGAAAACCAACAGGCAATTTGATAAATCACTTTTAGCCCTTAGAAGGGCTTTTTTCCGGCGACCCAATGGTGTAGAAGGCTATCATCAGGTGGTCTGGGGGATGAATCGGCGCCTATAACGGTTCTTGAGGGGCCCTAGGTCAATCAGGTCTGCTTCGATTTTGTTAGCACTGTCTTCTTTAAAACTGACCTAGTACATCATAAAATTCTGGAAGTCAATCAAGCAGTTGCAGATCACAATTGCTAGCTGTACAGGACATTCAGCATATTTTTCCCGCTTCTGCATTTTTCTGTTGTATAGGTCTCCCAGCCCGATGGACGTGCCCCTTCTCGGATATATTTTGTTTGTTTCTAAATTTATCCGTTTGACACGCTCCTCTTATGTTTCCTTGGCCTCCGCCGGTGGTTTTGAGGGTATCGGAATTTCTGCTAGTTTCTTTTGCTGTTGCTGATGTTGCCTTTTCTGTTGTTTCTGTTTGGGATGAAGGGTGGTGCTGGTGGTGTCGTTGGGGGTCATTGATGCCACTGGGGGTTGAGATTGCATTTTCTTTCCTGTCCCCTGCTGTGTGCTTGCCCCGTCACCTCTTTGGTCTTTCCCTCTGCTCTCCACTGGAGGTGGGAGTGTTTTCTCATTTCCTCCCCTCTTAACCCATATTTCCTTTTTCCTTCCTCCTTCTCCTCTTACCGCCTTCCCTACCTTTCCCCCTGTTGAGTGATCTTTAGCACCGATGGTGGTGGTGGTGGTGACAGTTGCGGCTGGGATGGCTGCTGTGGCCTTTCTTCCTTTCTGGGAGGCTTATTTGGGGTGCTCGGCTTCTGGGTCTGCTGCGACAGCGGCTCCCGCTGTGCCTGCCTTCTCCCCCTCTTCCATCCCCCGAGGCTTTTATATTGTGCATATCTTCTTTCTTCTTCCCATATCAGGAGAATAGTCTTCCTCCTTTCATGAGCACGTAGGCTCCACCCTGTAGCCAATGAAAGCCTTAAGTCTTTCAGAGCGTTCAGGGCGTACACAGGGATTATTGTTCCATTGCTATTGCTTTTTGTTGTACTTGCTACTTCTATGTTAGCTGCAGACTTGGTCAGACTGCTTACTTACTTAGTTTAAATTTAATTCGTGTGTGGCCATTGGGCCATTTACAAATGGTTAGCGGGGGCGCACCACGTCTTTATTAATTTCTCGTCAAATGGGTGCAAAGCACCCATCTGACTCTTTAATGCGTGCACCGCACGCTAATTAATTCAATGTCCGGAAGGAGAGACTGCACGGGCTTGGCAATGGAGGCGCGAAGCGGAACAGGAGCAAATTGAAACGCCATGTTAGCTAATGCGGGCTGTCCCTAATAACCAATTGCGTATTAGCCACATATTGTATTTAGAGCAATCTAAACAGTTTAACCAATTTTTCTACTCTCTGCAACATTTTGAATTTAGTGTACATAGTGTACTGTAATTGTTTTGCGAAAACACTATATCAAAACTGGGTTAATGTAACCCATTGTTTTCATTTTTGTGTTCTTAATTAGATAATATCAAGTGATCTTTTGGAACGGTGTGTAAATGGATCGTATTTGTATATTTCAAAGAGTTATTATAAAAATGGGGTTTCAGAGCCGAAATAAGAACCCTTTAGCAATTTAGTAATCTTTTAGCGCTAACTATGGTTCCCCTCTATGGGCGGAACCAGGAACGGCCTCTGACGATCTGGCGGCTCAAATCTGCGTCTGTTGCGGATTCTAGTGTTCGGCGCATCAATCAGGTCGGCCACTATAAGGTCATTCAGTGTGATGCATTGGGTCGATAGTTGATGCACTTCTATCAGCTCGTTACAGAGGAGCGTCGCCAAGGGGATATGGCAGCAACCATATTTTCTCCCCCATTATTTTGATGTTTTCGCTCGCTACTAGGACTTTGTCTTTCACATTTTTGACACTTTGCCATCCTCTACAAATTTCTTTCTAGCTGATGTGATTGTTCTGAAGTCCTCTCTATTCCTCTTTGCCTTCTCCCCGTCCTCCAGGAGTTCTACCGGTCCCCGCGCACTTATCTGGTCTATCACATACTGGGCTGGCTCCTGCTTGAGTCTTCGTAGTTTGCGTTCTTCTCCGTCTGGATCGTCTCTCATCTCCGTTTGTCTCGATGTTATCTGTGTGTGTGTGTGTGTGGGGGGGATGGTTATTGCTTTGTCGGTTCTGCGGCATTCTTTTTCTGCTGTTGTTGTTGTTGTTGCTTCTGCTTGTTGTTGCTGTTGTTTATTGCTGCTGATGTGCCTCGGGGTTCTTTGTAGGCGCTGGGGGGTGGGGTGGGTAGAGGTATAATCCTTGTACCAGCCCCCTGCTGCTTGGTGTCCCCATTCATTAATTCCTTCCTTCCTATCTTCCTTCGCTCCCTGCTGCTGTGCCCCTACTTCTGTTGTTATACGTAGTGGTATTGGCGCCGGTGGTGGTGGTGGCTGCAGCGGCAGAGATGGCTGTTGTAGCCTTTCATCACTATTGGGTGATATGGTCCGGGTACTCGGCTTCTGAGTCTGCCTCATTTGCGACTCCCACTGCGCCTGCATTTTCCTTTTCCTCCAGTTCCTATGGCATCTTTCATAGCTAAATCTTCTTTCTTCCCTAAACCTCTGAGAGCTCTCAGGGTGTGATCCGATATTAACTGTTCCATTGCTAGCGTTATTCGTTGATGTGTCTTCTTCTATGTTTGCTGCTGACATTGGCTAGACTGAATGAATGAATTTTGAATTTAAGACGTGTTCGGTCATTCGACAATGTACGTCTATTTACCCCTAAAGCGTGCAAGCACGCAGTAGGGGGTTAAGGTGCGTGCACAGCACACTATTTAATTATGGTCAAGTTAAAGCGTAAAAAACGCTACTGTCACACCCTCTCATCGCTGCAATGTTTACCCCCTAAGGGGGTTCATTGAAGGCGCGATATTGGGGTGTGTGTATAATTGTTTATACCTGTACATAGGACTAGAACCACAATGTTTACAGGTATGCAGGTGTGCGCGAAGCGCACTTAATTAATTAATTACTCTGTTGATGTCTGGAGTGGCATGCAGCACGGGCTAGGCAAGGAGGCGCGAAGCCAGACGGAGAACTGAAACGCCATGAACGTACATGATCAAATTCTGCCCAGTTTGCTAAGTCGGGCTGTCCCTAAAACCAATTATATGTTCACCTTTTTATAATTAGAGTCAAATTACCCAGTTGTTAAATTTTCCTACTTGTATAAATGTTAGAATTTTGGTACATAGTATACTTTGAATTCTTCTAAAATGAATAAACGAATAACTGTTGGTTAACTGGAACCCTTTATTAATTTAGTGATCAAATTAGATTTAAAAAAGGATTAATGTTTTGAACGGTGGTCGAAATAGATCGTATTTGTTCGTCTAAGAAAGTTTTAATCAAAACTGGGTTTCAATACCAAAGTGAAACCCTATAGGCAATTTAGTAAATTATTTTAGTCATTAGAAGGACTGAGGGGCGGCCTTATGCATCCGCAGAAGGATATAATGCTTCAGGCTAGACTTATGATGATAATTGTATTAAAGTCGTGTGCAGCCTTTCGGCTATGTACGACTATTTACCCCCACAGCGTGCGAAGCACGCCGTGGGGGATTCAATGTGTGCTGATCACACTATTAATTTGTGGTCAAGTGTGTTGCTAGTTTACAACACACCTGACACGTTAGAGCGTTATAGAAAACGCTGTTTGTTTTTCACACCCCTCCATCGGTGCATGGTTTCCCCACAATTAAGGGGGTTCCTTGTCGGCGCGATATTGGGGGGGGGGTATACAACTTTTATACCTGTACACAGGACTAGAACCACAATGTTTACAGGTATACAGGTGTGCGCAAAGCGCACTAAAGTAATTGAGTAAAGCTGTTCATGTTCGGAGTGGCAGGCAGCACGGGCTAGGCAAGGCAGGCGCGAAGCGTGACGGAGAACTGAAATGCCAGGAACGTACATGATCAAATTCGGCCCAGTTAGCTAAGTCGGTCTGTCCCTAAACCCAATAATGTGTTAACCACATATTTAAAGGCACAATAGTGCAGACTATCGGTAATTGTATGCATTGTAAGGCTCATGAAACTAATGTAATGTGTAAACTTATAAGCTGAAATAATGCACAAAAACCTATGGTTTGTGAAGATTCAATCAGTTAATTGTTTATAAACGAGAGAAATTGCATTTAATGGGGGGGGGGGGGGACCGCTTTAATTGAAACAAATGTGTCACGAACTGCTACGGAAACCTCACGTGAACACACAAACGGCATCGTCATCTTCGTGTAGTGGGCGGGTTATGAGTCACGTGGTGGTAATGTAAATATCTACCATAAACCAAAAATGGCAGACGCACGTGAGAGTAAAAAAACGTAAAGAGAAACCGAACGGAGTCTATCAAGGGTTCGTCTTGGGGACCAGTTTGTAAGATGGAGAGCACTGATGGAGGAGTTAGAAATGTCATCCGACACTGAAATGGCGAAGTTCTTGTTGAACAGGTAGGTCAATGTCTACTTAAATAGTGTTCTCCACTTGTCATATGTCTTGTTGTTTTATTTGAAAGCACATTGTTTTATGACTTTTATCTTTGGACAAGGATTTGCTTTGCTTTGTAAGATTCCAAAACTCTGTATGATCGGCTGATCGATATTTCACTCAGTGATTGTAATGTATGTGTGGGTGAGTGGATGTGGAGGGATATCTAACAGCGTGGTCAGAAAGGTCGTTTGTATACATGTCCATTACCTTCATGAGACAGGTTCTTTAAATTACGTTAGAGAACTTAGATACATTATACAACTGATCTCAATATGAACACTCACACACACACACCTTAGAGTAATAGGACAAGCACATTGCTTGCACAAATGCTAATAACCTGTGCAAGTAATTTGATGTTGAACTGTTATTAGGGTTTTCTAGATCTGAATGTAGAACTGATCCAGTAAATTTTTCATCTTTCATGCAAATGATAGACTAGATGATAAGATTTATTGTACATCGTTCAGGTACTAGTAAATTCATTATAAAGCATTGAAATGACAACAATTACAAAGGATCTCCAGTCATGATAGGAAAGGATGTTATAGTGCTACCAGAGTATGAGGGCTGGCAGATTGTCATTGTTATGTTATTAGTTATTGTTTTGAGCTTCAATCAATATAGTTTTATTTATGTGAAAAGATTTCAGATGTGTTATCATAATGTACTCTTGCTAAAATTAGGTATTTCAGTTCAAAGTGTTCACTTGCCTTATACAACACAAATAAACAGATTTAAAATATAAATTTTAATACAAACGAAAATTTATTACATTTTTTCAGTTATGAAGTTACAAAGAATGTAGGAAAAGATGTATCCAAACATGCAGAACCAATGGCCAGTACATCTACATGCTTCACATCAACCCCTGGACCAGTCATTTTGCAATATACAGAGAGAATGAAGACACCTTCAGTATCTGAAGTGTCAGCTGTTGAGTCAGGAAGGTAATAGTTAAAATTTCTTGTAACTGTTTCCTGTTTTTTGGTTGCTACAACTGTCATGCCACTAAAAACAATAATGTAACAAGTGCACAAATGCAACACTGATAAAGTTTATTTTACAAAATGTGCAAGGAGGTTGCATCTCTACTACATACTTTACTTTATAAGAAGAAAATAAAATACCATGAAGTTTGCTTTCTCGGATGTGGGGTGGGAGACCTCAACTATGTCACCTGATGCATGTAGAAAATGTATCATTTTTACTGTAATTGATTTGGTTAGGCAAATAAGATCCAGTATACTGTGCTGGCTGAACTGGTATTCACAGCTGTTTTCCCCCACCCTCTACTTCCCCCACACGTGTCACTATTGTTAAATCAATACTTAGAAGACCAGTGATTGTATTTTGAAGCTGTGTTTCATGCCCCATATGATTTCTCTGTGCAGAATCCCATTTATAGCAATCCCTGTTATCACCCTCCTCCCATCTATCCAAACAGCTCATGATGAACGCACATAGGATAAATTGAATTTTTGAAAATAACTAGCGATGTAACATTGCTAACCTCTATACTCCATAGACAGAAACCTAATGTTGACTACACTCATCGGTCACATTAGCCAGGCATGGAGAATAAAAGCACATGTGAAAAAAAAATAATTAAAGCCAGTCAGGCAATTACAAAATCAAAATAACCTGATGTAATTTGATGTTGATATTGTAGTACATGAACATCATCAGGCTACTAGACCTTTTAAATTATATATCACAGAATGGTTCTTAATAATTGGAGCAGAACTCTATGAACCATTGGATACCAGTTGTTGAAGACTTTGTGTTGTTTGAAATCAATACAAGTGATACAAGTATAAATTAATTCACATTTGGTCATTTAGATAATGTTGGAAAGATAATTTTTAGTTTTTCTCTTTTATGTGCAACTATTTTGTGTCATTTCTTTTCTTCAGGTGATGGGTGCAATGACTACCCAGGTCATTCAGAGCATTATTGTTCCTACACAATAATGGAGGATAACAGCAAAAAAATATTGACCATTCACACACTGGACAAAAGGATGGTTCAAAGAAAATCCCCAGCCCTGGAAAAGGCAGGCTTTCAGAAAGACATAACAGAACTTATCTCTCGAGGAATAAAAATCAAGGAGGTGGTGACAGATGCTCATGTAGGAATTGGATCAGTGATGAGTGAGTTATATCTTTTTGTTTGCTAATGTCACCATACTTTTCGCCCTTTACAAGTCCACATTGTGGCACAAGTTCTAAATCCATACATTTTAATATGCTCCTGGTTATATTGACTTCTTGCAAAATTTGTTTCAAAGAATTATAGTATTAGATTTTACAGTATTTTCTTCCCGAGAAACTGCATTTTTTTTTATTGTGTTCATTTTTGTTTAATTTCAGAATATTCCTATCCCACCATTAAACACTCCCATGATATATGGCATGTTGCAAAAAACCTTGGAAAGAACATATTGAAGGTAAGAATCCATTATATTCCACAATTTACCCAGTAGTAGTAGATATCAATATCATTACAAAGACCAAATAAAATCAAGGAGAATGAACCTAGGAATGAACTTTGTTAGTTTAACATGATCTTTCAGTTATCCTTATCAACTTTATGATCATATTTAGCAGCTATTGCAGGCTATTGGTAAACTGAGCAAAAGAATGGCAATTATTCCTGTAATAAAGCTTTTGGAATTGGAAGACTGTTTCTGTTTCAATGATTGCTGTTCATGCACTATATTTTTTCTACCTTCTTTTCAAGGTTGCCAAACAAAAGGAAAATGAGGTTTTGTTGCAGTGGTCCAAAGACATAATGAACCATTTTTGGTTTTCATGCAAGACTGCCAGCAGCTATGAACAGTTTTTGGTGAGATTTGTGTCCTTGCATTTTGAACATATCAATGTAAATGTTTGCTACTGTATATTTTTGTTCATGAAATCAAAGTTACATTGCATAATCCTTATCTTCTGGTTTCTGTTAATATATATTTTATCCATATTTATACATCACCCAGTCTTGTAGGTACATGTTTGTAGTCTATGAAAAGTAGTTTACTTGAAATGTCAGAGTAATGTGGAATATTGAAGTAACATTGATCCTGTAAAAAACTGCAATCCTAATCCATTAACCATTAGCCAAATATATCATGCTTGTTTCCCTCAATATGAAACAACCTGATTGACAATGAATTATAAGGTCATTTCAGAGTCACTATGACAGTGACCAGATTTAGGTGCTTTATATACTGATTGTGGCATTCTTTCAGAGAATCTGGAGAAGTGTCCTACATCACATCACCAATACACATGAGTGGATCCTCTCACATGGCCAAGGCATTAATAAATGCCTGCATGAACCCTTGTCTGAGAATGAAGAATGGACAAAACCCTAGCTTGATCCCAAGAAGGATGCCAGAGTGCTGAAAACTTTGGCACAGGTTATTGGATAAAAGGCTCCCAAACAGAGCAGAGTATTACTTGAACTTCAGGTATGCTATTTCATGATGGTAACAATTGTATGGTATATAAAAGAAAATTGTTAAGACTGCTTGCTTATATTCTCTACATTACATTAATTTACTGTATATTTTTACCTTTTCAAGCTCTGAATAAGTTAGCATTCAGTAATGTGTATACACAATACAATGATCAGGTTAGGTATAACACATATTCATTAAGTATAAACAATTACGTGACACTCTGAATCAACAAACACTGCAGTAAAGATTTTATGTATGCAAAATTTACCAACAGTAATGATTTTTTTAGAGTTGTAATAATCTGTAAGCAGATTATAAATGACACGTTAGAAGATACATGTTCCTGATAATTGCAGAAGCACTGCCGAGCTTGCAGTTTTCCATCAGCACATCCTGATGTACTGTGCCAAGAGATTTTCATACACCCCTCCTGTGTACCGGATTAGGAATGAGCTAGCTGCTTTGGATAATAATATCCATAGTGGCAGAAGTGTATTGAGAAACAAAGAAGGGGAGATAGTGCAAGTTATTTTCCACTACAGAAACACATAGAAAAAATTTCATATATTGCTTGTACATTATGATCCCAACTTGGACATCAAGGCATTGGAATTTTATTAACATATATAACCAATGACAACTTTTATTAGGTAAAAGTCATTTTGCAACAATGGACACACATTTTTGACATTTGAGATAAGTAATCTTACTATTTTAATGCATACAAATCTTGTAATTAGTATTGTTATCGTTCGCTTTGATATTTGTTTTGATTTTAACAGTGCAAATCTAATAATTAGATCCAGTGATATTTGTATAGCATTTTCAAAAACAGAGGGATTGAACCACATTATTAAGTATATCTGGGATTCATGACCTTTCCTCGGGAGATTTAGGGAAAATGCTGTCATGATGATGATTACTATTAAATGCCCATTTATGAAAATATATTGCCTTCTAAAGAGATGGGTACAAATGCATCCTGTGTTAAGTAGTACTTTGGAGACAGAACTAGTAAGAAGAAAAACAGCCCCTCAACAACTTCTCCTGTGTAGAACTGGTCATGAGGCTCTAATATTGGGTGAAAAGTCAATATGGGTTACCATGGGGATATTTGTCACACAAGTTAAGAAAATAAAATTCTCTTTACAACAGATATCATAGATGCTAAAACAAAAAAAGTAACAGATGGTCTCTCTTTCCTTGCAAGGAGAAGAAAACATATCCCCACATCAGTGACCTTATACAGAAAGCCCTTATCTCTCGACTTGGGGACAAACTTGGCATGAGACAGAGGAGAGAACTAAAGGAGGATGATCCCAGGAGAATTAGTAGAAACCTGGCATCTGAAGAACCGCCATCAACAGAAGTTTTGGTGAAGGAGAAGATCTCTCGATTTTGACTTCAGCTACATACAGTATGAAACTGTCTGCTATATGTAGGTGTCTGCTCATACAGATTACACTTTATATTGTTATGTATATTTAATTTTTTATTGATTGTTAGTTTTTCTCTCCATCATTATATGTTATGTATAACTGTAATTTGTACATGACCTTAGTCCAAAATCAAGTTCATAGTGTACCTGACTAGGAACATATTTTTGTAAACAACATAATACATAGCTAAATTTTCTCTATGGATTGTGGATGAAATATTTAGATCATTATTAATGAAAAAAATATGTTTATCTGGATCAGAGTGGGACATTGGTATTCCCCATGCAAAAATACTGGTCTACTTGATGTTTGTTACATTCTTTATTATAATTTTAGTAATAGTCCTTGAGTTGTTTACTATTTTTGATGTTTTTTACATGGTTAGCTGACTATCTTCCTTGTTCTATTATTGTGTCTTAGTTTTTTATATAATGTTGTTTACTTGAAATTTTTTATTCTTGCCATAACATCTGAAGCAGAATCGTTGTTGTGCTCAGATTTAGGTTTGGATTTCTTCAAATTATTACTCTCTGTAATTACAAAGTGCGCAAAAATACTTCTTGGACAAAAGAATCATTCATTTGGAATTATGGAAGACCATCATGGATTATATTATTGTGATACATCAAAAGACTGTTGGCACATCACCAATCTACAGACCACTGGTACATTAGTAAATTGGAGACTACATGCACATCAACACATTCAGCGTTAGAGCTTATTTGGAATACCACTGAAATTCAATTGGAAATTTACTAGTATTCATTTGGACCTGTGATAGAACTTATAAGGCTATTTGGGGTTTAATTCACAATACTGTAAATTCTTTTTTAAATTTTCACTTTGTAATCTAGAGAAATAAAATATTTACTTTTACAAAACTTGTTGGTTTTCGCTCTTTTCCTTTAATTATTTTAAGCCCATAGAGTTGCAAGAATATAATAGTCTGTAAATATCAGCAATTGAAAAAGTACACCGTGGTCTCTGCAATTACTGAAAACTTTCTATATTGATAATTTCTGCCCATATTTCCCCACATTGTCAATAGGGCAGAAATAGACTGGTGGTTTAAAAAAATCTGAATGAAAGCATTATTGTACGATGCAATAAAGAGGTACTATTATGTGCAGTTACAACAAAACAAAGAATGAAGTCATTTGTACTCATTTATATACAAATTCTTATAATAAAGCGTCAAACTTCATGCAAGCCTAGAAGGGATGAAGCCAGTATACTGTCCAAAAGCATCAGGATATTTGTCACGTATCCACCAGACACAGCAAGAGGGAATGACACGTCTTTGTCGAGACCCAATCCTTCCATGCTGCCATAGTATGAACTGCCTATATGCAGCATGTCTATTGGCACTCGTCCGGTCAACCTCATCATCAAGGACTAGTATGTACCGTCTATACATTCTGACCAAGGCAAGGACAGCCTCATCCAGGATTAGAACTTGACAATCCTGAAAAATAATTCCAATTTAATATACTATTTCTAAAATGTAAAAATACAGAAAATAAAATAGAAGTACACACTTCTTAAAATTGTATTCATCTTACGTCACCAGATTCCATTTTAGAATAAACATGGATCAATATTGGATTCAAACTGCACAAGGTTTATATTTTGATATGAGCAATGAGAGTTCCATCACAACTGGAACTGATATTAAGTACAGTGTATGTTAAGATGGGAGCTCCAAGTAATGTTATGTACACCAATATTCTGTGTTAACTTTTATGATTATAAGGGTCATGTAGTAGACATTAAATAGCTAATGTTGTCCATTGTAGGTTTGTACTTTATAATGAGGTTATTTCGTTTGAGTCAACATGTTTTTGTGGCCTTTTGACCTTGGAAGGTGTAGAATTTAATCTTGTCGACGAATTTGATGGGATTTAATTTCAGGTCATGGCCCCCCCCCCCCAAAAAAAATTGTGGCTCACCGAATCTCAGATTGGTTGGCTGTTACAGGACCTGACCTGTCCAATTATTATTTAAGAGGATTTATTTATTTCAATTATTCATTGGAATTGCAAAGTCCTCATAAACTTTTGGACTAAGTAACTATTTTGGAATTACTGTGAATTCTTTAAAGACATTTTGGATTATATCATTGTGGTACATCAAGCCTGTCAGCATATCAACATTATTCAAGTCTATTGGCACATCAGCACAATACATTGGACTTCATTTAGAATACCAATAGAACGAAATTTGGAATACTCCATGCTTTTGGACTATTTGGGATTCAATTCATGATCCTGTAAATTATTTTTCCATTTTCATTTTGTATTTTAGACAAATACATTATTTGTTCAATTTTACAAAACTTTTTGGCTTTTGATTTTTTTCTGTTATTTTAAGACCATAGAGTCGTAGCAGTATTTTTTGAGCATTTCTACAAGTCAGAGGTGGAAAAAGTGAATGCCCAGCAGCCTGGACAATTAAAATTGTTACCCAAATTGTTATAAAAAATATGATGGAAATTTTCTTGTATGTCTTCATGTCTTTCTAAATTCAGGCAAGTAGGACATTTTAGTATTCTTTAAGTCGTGATGTTTACCATGATAGTATATATAGAGTATTATCTTAATATATCTTTTGGGTTTTAGAAAAACACCTTAAGGTGTGCATCATGTTTACAACAGAAGAATAAAAGTGTAGTCATTATTAGGCAAGACTTGAATAGATAGATGAAATTTGTACAGGTGTAATTTTTTGTTCTTGTTATTTTAACTGCAATCAGTCTACTTACTCAGGTCTAATCACTAAATTCCAAAGTAAGATTGCATGGCTTTTTGGTTATCATTTCATATTTTTTAATAAAAATTATACATTTCTTTTCCTTCAGTTGTAAAAAGGATAAGTCTACCTAAATGTAAAAAAAAATTTGGGATGCCACTTGCATAGATCACTTCTACCAATATATGAAAAGATTTAAGCAAGTTTATATTTAGATACCACAAGCATCTATTTACATCATTGTATGTATTTTGATAAGCAGGCCCAATGTGAGGGGGTGGGCATATGGCCAGGGCCTTAACCACTAAGGGGCCTGGATTTGTACCAGTTATTTTTAGATCTCTTAAATACTCTGTGTACTGGGTGTTCTTTTAAATCTTTATATAGTAAATTATATGGGCTTGTTTTCGCATTTGATTCATTTCCAAATTTCAATATAACCAGGGCCTATGGACCTCAAACTCTAGAAGTGGCCCTGGCCTCCCTCAACCACTTAAGGGGCCCTGTTGATAAGTATGGCTACTTGAATTGCTAGACCAATAGCCCTACATCATTAAGTTCAGTGATTCCCAGCTTATAAGGAGACCATTTTTGCACCTTATAGAAAGGGTAACCTTTCATGACGAAGAGAAAATAGATGACATGTATTATATTTGGTGTCAGGAAATGCGGCCATGTTCAAGAGGTGGCCTCTGTATTTTCTATGGTATCTGTGTGCATGGTCTTTCTTTATTAAATGATATGGGGGGTGAGTGGCTGCAAAAAGTAAAGCAGTATAAACATAGAGTTTTTGGTAAAATAAATAGTCCTTAAATGGAAGTATGCATTCACTAATTTGCGCAAAACACTAGTACTATCTACTGATATCAAGATATTAGAATCTGTGCCAATTATCAAACATTTTTCACTATGTATCAATACTTGTTTTGCATGATATCAACAATTACCCTCATTCTTGTCTGCCTTGTTTCAAGTACGCACAGAGTTTGGTCAGCTCTGTTTTCTTCATGCTGCACGGCACGTCTACCTCATTTTCCCCCTCTAGTTCTTGCTCCACGCCTTGTCCTTCCTCTCCCTCTTAAAGGCCGCTCTGGACTTGAGCTCAAAAGTGAGCTGATTTCTTCAGTCTGAGGAATAACATAAACTTTGCACAGTTGAAATTATTATAGGGTGTGTATCTTCTCTATTAAACATTATAATTGCTAATGTGGGCAAGTTGTCTTGGTAATTAATTTTGATACGTAAAAGTATTTTATAATTTGGCAACTGGTGTAGTCATGAGTACTTTTCAACTATGAATATAGTGCTAATGGAGAGTCACAACTTAAAATACCCGAGGTTCTGATTTGATGGTAGTTTTGGACCTGGATTCCATACTCCAGTCGTAGAATGTAATACCCCAACTCGTTTCCTACTCCATGACAAACTGTACTTGAATACCCTGTGTCTGTAAGGTATTAACTTTGAGAAGCAGAACATGAACTTTTTAAAAAAAATTGTATAGTCGTCATAAGTGCATAAGTTCCTTTTATCTCTTCCATCTGATGCTGCAATGTTAAGTTGGTCAAGACACCTACTTTAGATCTGTAATTTGTGTTTGTTGTACAAAATGTACAGAGTCACGTAGTTGAAATGTCACTACCATCTATAAGAAATCGAGTATCAGTGGAATTTTGCAATATTTTACAAAGCACGTCCATTTAAATCATGCTCGTACCACAAAAAGTATTTAAATATTACTATAAAACGTAGTTCTAAATAAATTAAAATGTTTGCTCTCAAAATAAATAGTAAAAAGGAAAGGGATTAGAAGCAGAAGAAGATCGTACTCACCGTTGTTGACATATTGGCGGTTTTGGTAGCGTGGTTGTGTTCTACGTCATTAACTTCGGTGTACACAATCTAACATATCATTATGCAAATTTAGGTCACCGTAATTCTTTCTGGGATCTGCCGATCACTGCGGAACGCGATTTTCAAGATGGAGTCGGTCGATTCGTGTCGCTTCGTACAAAGATATCTGAGCGCTCGTATTTCATAATGAGAAACTCTACGTACTTGATATTAATCAAAAATTGCCTTTTACATAGTATTTAATTAATTGATATACATAAATGTCCCAATACGGTCGCAAGAAAATTGACTCTCAGCTGCACTATTGTGCCTTTAATTATGACAATTCTTTCAAGTTTGCAAATTTGTTTATTTAATTCCAATTTAATTTTGAATTTTGCGTACATAGTGTACATATTTATTCCAAAAAATATTTCCAATAAACGAGTACAAGTTACTCATATCATTTTTGTATCACGCACAGATTAATAAATTAGAGGTTGTATTTTTGACGGTGGTTCAAAATAGATCAAATTTGTGATATAAAAAGTATAATCAAAAGGGGTTTTCAAAAATTCCGAAAGGAAAACCCCATACAGTCAGGGAATTTTGACCAGTCTGCTTGGTGGGAGAGCCATTCCATATTCGGTCTGCTCTCAGGCTCTCCCCTTTTCTGACAGCAGGCTGGTTCGTCCGGCTGTCGACAGCAAATTGTCTGAAGAAGGGCTGTTAGTATCGCCTGTCTCTATTGGTGGGCGCTCGGCGTCCTCCCTGCTCCTTCTTGTATTCAGCTCCTGGCTTAGCAGGCTACACCTGCTGCGTCGGGGTACTTCCAGAGGGTCTTTGCCAGTCCTGTGTACTCCTCGACTCGGCTACGGCTCTTTAATGGCGGTGCTTTGGTGGTGGGGTAGGTTGGCCCTGTTGTGCCGTATAGGCACGTATGCCCCCTGTCTTCCTGTATACCAGTAGCAGGCTGGTCATTACTTGCACGTGGTAGTCCGTATCTATACACAGGTGACCCCCTCCCCTTCATCCTACCACAGCAGGTGTCTGCGGTATCAGGGACGATCTGACTTGCTGGACAGCTGGCTCCTGACTGGAATGGAATGGAATGGAGGCTAGACTGATGATGATGATGGTGATTGAATTTGAGTCGTGTGCGGCCATGTACGACTATTTACCCCCATTGCGTGCGAAGCACGCAATGAAGGATTAAACTGTGTGCTACGCACACTTATTATTTTCGTCCAGTGGGTTACAAAGCTGTAATCCACTAGACGGGGTTTTTGTGTGTATGGACGCTATTTACGCACCGCTCCATCGCTACATGGTTTCCCCACTAAGGGGGTTCATTGAAGGAGTGATATGGAGGGGTGCGTGTATTTAAATTATGAGTTTTTGAATATTTTTCCTGTTCATAGGAATAGACCCACAATGTTTACAGGATTACTTATTTGCTGAGTGACCCTGTCAGGGCGAGGCAAAGGAGGCAAGGGTCGGCTGGCTGCGTCGTCGCGTCTCAGGGGGCTCCGGCTGGTCCAGGGTTACTTAACGTTTATTGATTTTGATGTTTTGGCCGAAAGGAAAAAAGATTTGTTGAAGTATGACAAATTTTGAAAGTTATGTTTATACCATATGGCTATGGTTATTGGTTAGTATATACAAAAAAAAAAAAATTATTTTAAAATTTTGAGAGTTGCCACTTTGTGTAGCTGGGCCTGATGGTCCGGGATTTAGAACCACCTTATACTGATTATTTAGTTGAACAGGTTTTTATTTCTAAGTCTTTAGTTTTAAATTCTAATTATCCTACTTAATATTAAAAACGTTGCAAACATTTTGTAACCGCCTTGTGCAGTTTGGACCTGATGGTTTGGACTTGGAACCACCTTATGCATTGAATTTACGTGGTTTTTTTTATGTCTATCTATATTCTTGGGTTAAAATATCCAATTTTGTGCCACCTTGTGCGGCTGGGTGTGATGGTCAGGGTTTATGACCGCCTTATATTGTTAATATTTTGGGGTATAGTTGGTATGTTTAAATAACATCCTTATGTTAATTAGTTATTTTGATCTTTTTCCAATTGAATGCCACCTTGTGCGTCAGGGCCTGATTATCAGGGTTTATGATCACCTTATTGTCTTGACAATTTGGGGTTGGAAAAATCTAGTTTTCATTCTATTGTGAGTAAGAAAATAAAAAAATTTAAAAAAAAAAAAAAAATTGGGGGGTTTAAAAAAAAAAAAAATGCGACTGACTATCTCAGGACTAGTCTTCCGGCCCCAGCAAGGATTCAGTCCTGGTATGCCCGTATGGTTCCAGGCACCAGTGCTTTGGGTAGCAGAAAATCCTACGATCACTCCGACCTTGAGGATACGCAGGGATTCCGCCCAGGTGTATGCTAGTATGATACCTAGCACCTGTTTAAAAGCGTGACCGAAAAACTCGCATCAGACCAGAGCCCAATCCGTACGACAGAGGTTTAGGTTAATTGTTTAGTAGGGGATCGGTGTTGTTATGGTAACAATTAGTTAAAGTAGAGAGAAAGAGAAAAAAAAAAGAAAAAAGTCTGTGTTTTCTTTGATTTATATCCCCTAGTCTTTTGTTAATGTTTGTATTTAGATATATTTTATTAGTTTAAGATTGCAGTCAATTCGTGGTAAAGGTCTGTGTTCTATGAGTAAGTTGGATTTGTTAGACTTGGCCCCAGATCTTATCCATGGGAGTGGAGATTCCCCTTCCCCGGGGGGCTGGGATTGTTTCGTCTAAACGGCGTACCTGTAGCCATAATGGCCCGGCATCCCAATCCCTTCCTCCCTGGGTAGGGCCCCTCCTCTCCCGCCCCGGACCTGGGGTTTTGCCTTTATATGAGATTATTATTTCTTCCTACGAGTTTTTAATATTTAATTTTCTCTATGTGTATAATATGTTGATTATGCTAGTTTTTAGATTTTGCCCCTTTTCCCTATTTCTGAGATGTACACCACCATATTTGTGTATACCGATTTCATGTTTTTATTACCTTCTTTGAGGAAATCCGGATAGGTAGTTTGGGATTTGAGCTTTGTTTGATTTTCTTGGAATGTTTTTCTTTCGTTATTGTATTTATGGCAAAAGTTAAAAACATGTTCCAAGGTTTCAGGTGTGAGGCAGTGTGGGCAGTTAATTCCTACTGTGTTTAGTCCCGACACGTATTTTCCAAAGCTATTTGCTAGAAGTGTTTTATCCGCTTTTATCCTATTTATAATTTTGTAATCGTGGCGAAATTTGCCAGGGTTGGGTGTTCAATGTTTCTATTGATTAGCTTATGCAGATCGTAAAGTCTGCGCCCTTTGTTAGATTTGTCCCATTCCGACTGCCATTTTAGATTAATTTTTTTCTTAATGATGCTATAAATTTCCTGGACGCTATAGTCCAGATTTAGAATTACGGGCTCGGTTAGTTTGTTTTTAGCTTCTCTATCGGCCCTCTCATTTCCAGGCATGTTTAAATGAGAGGGCACCCACATAAATTCCACAGTTTGGTGATTTTGGTCTAGTATTCTAAGTTTAAGCTTAACCTCTCGAAGTAGGTTTTCTCTGCTGGTGGAATTCCCAGATTCCAGGGAGCGCAGCACACTAAGGGAGTCGCTAATGATAACTGTTTTTTGGTTTTTGGTTTCTAGGGTCCATTCAATAGTTTGTTTTATGGCCCAGAATTCTGTTGCATAAATTGAACAGAGATCAGGTAGTCTCGCCCCCAGTGTGATGCCCTCCCCAGGGATAGCCACCGCCGCAGCAGTGCGTTCTGGGTCGGGTGATTTTGAGCCATCTGTATATATGGCGGTGTATCCTTCGTATTTAGTCTCTATTTCTTCAAGAATTTTTGCCCTCATTTCATTCGGTTGTTCATTTTTATTTCCATATTTTAGTGCGTTAAATTTACTATGGGGGGCTTATTTGTCCAGGGGGCGCTATCTGGGTATTTTATAATTTCCGCCTGGAGATTTTGTATGTTTAGTTCTTTCTTTAGTTCTTGAATTCTTTTCCCTCCTGGTAGGTTTCTTAGTAATTTGTGTCGGAATGGTTTGTCGCATTTGTTTAGGGCTATTTGGGTGAGATGAGCTTCGGTGTGAACATAGATCCTGGCATTATATCTCAAGAGAAGTTCCTCCCGCCTCAGGTTGAGTGGGGGGGGGGGGGTTCTCCTGTTAAGATATTTAACACTTCCCCTGAAATGTTCCGGAGAGTTCCGGTACATATAATTAGGGCTTTGCGCCGAATTATATCTAGTTTTTTTTAGACTGTTGGGGTTAGCCGAGGTGTACGCTTGACACCCATAGTCTAATTTTGATCTGATTAGGGATTTGTAGAGGGTGAGGAGAGTTTCGGGGTCCGTCCCCCAATCGGAGCCTTTAAGGTTCCGGAGGAGGTTTAGGTCCTTTCCGCATCGTCTCACTAGTTCTTCTATGTGTTTGTCCCAGGTCAAATGCTCGTCGAAGAGCATGCCTAGGAATTTGGCAGTTTTTTCAAATTTATTAAAACTCCATTTAAATATAATTTTGGGGGTTTCTGTAGAAATTTTGTTTTTGGGGAGAACATAACGCCTACCGTTTTACCGGGGGAGATTTTAAAACCCCACCTGTCAGCCCATCGACCGATCCTGTCCAGTCCCACTTGCAATTTTCCGACCACAGCTTCGCTGTCAGGGTTTCCCCTTTTCCAGATCCAGCTGTCGTCGGCGAACTGAGACAGGTCCAGACAGGACTGGTCGACCGATTTCTCCAGGTCATTTATCATTATATTGAACAATTTCGGACTCAGAACGCTTCCCTGGGGGGTGCCATTTTCGACATTGTGGCATTCCGAGTATTTGTTGTCGACCCTGATTTGAATGCTTCGACCTGTAAGAAAATCCGCTATCCACTTGTGTGTTCGGCCAGATGTTCCGTAATGGTTCAGTTTTATTATTAACCCTTTGGTCCACATTAGGTTATAAGCCTTCTCGAGATCTAAGAAGATCGCGATTAGGTTATGGTCCCTTTTTCTTCTGACATTGAATGCGAGTCTTATGCTGGACTCCAGTCGCATTATCTGGTCCAATGTGGATCGATTGTTACGGAAGCCGCTTTGATTGTGGGATAGCAGACCTTTGCTTTCCCGGTGGTATTTAACCCTATTGTTTATCATGGTCTTCATGATTTTACAGAGACTATTTGTTAGGGAGATAGGCCTGTATGAGTTTATGTCTGCCGGGCTCTTTCCGGGTTTTGGGATTGCGACCACTATTGAGTGTTTCCATTTTTTTGGAATTTTTCCCGACTTCCATGAAGCGTTCAGCATGCACAAAACCATCAAGGCCATTTTTTCCGGGAGATTTTTGTATATATCATACCCTAGCGTGTGCTCCCCGGGTGCTGTAGATTTGGTTTTCCTATTTACGGCTTTTCTCCATTCAATTAGGTTAAATTCATTGTTTAAAGGGTTTGATTGGTCGCCCTTATCTGTGAACAGATTGGGGGGGGGGGGTCCTCAACCATTTTTCGGTGTTTTTTTTAAGTCTTCTGAATGGTTTGAGTTGCTGCTCATGCTAGCAAAGTGTTGGGCTAGTTTTTCAGCTTTTTCCAGATCAGTGGTAAGCCCTGCAAGTTTTGGGGATGTTCGTACTCCTTTTCCCCTAATTTGTTTGATTTTGTCCCATAATTGCTTGGAGTTTGCTTTATAATTTAGAGTTGAACAGAATGACTTCCATGATGTTAGTTTTGCTTGTTTAATGATGTTTTTAGTATGTTGTTCTTTTTCTTTGTAAGCAAGAAAGTCTACGGAGTTTTTAGTATGTCTAAACCTATTTAGAGGTTTCTTTTTCTCCTTTATAGCTTGCTTACATTCGTTATTCCACCATGGCACGGACTGTTTGCCGGCCCCTCCTCCCGTTTTCGGTATACAACGCTCGGCCGCTGATGACAGTGCATCTATTATATTTTGATTAAAGGTATCGATGTTCTCACTGAACAGCTGGGCGTATGTAATCTCTTCACAGAGATAACGGAACGATCCCTAGTCGCCTTGTCATATCTCCATTTGGGAGTACTAGTCTTGTTATTTTTATGTATTTTTGTGTGGATGGTAGTCCATATTGGGAAGTGGTCACTCACTAGGGTCCCTGATTGATCTACCTCCCAGTCGGTAATTTCCGCGATCTTGGGTGAGCATATGGTAAGATCAATGGCTGATATCTTCCCGTTTGTCGGGTTGATTCTTGTGCCGTTTCCATCATTTAGTATGACCAAATTGGAGGTCGAGATCCACTTTTCAATAATTGAGCCCCTCCGATCCAATTGGTCTCCTCCCCACTGTTCGCTGTGGGCGTTGAAATCCCCACATATTATAATGTTGTCCCCTAGATTTTTGGTAATTGATTTTAGGGTTTCAATTTGAGTAAATTGATCCCCGCCTGGATCATACATGTTAACTATGATTAGTGGAGTGTTGCCTGTATTTATTTTAATTGTTTGATGTTCTAGAGCGGTATTCTCGTTTGTGGTTGGTGGAGCGCTCTCAACAGACTCACTCGAGATGGCGTCGCTAACATAGATGGCAAGGCCCCCGCCTTTTTTCCCCCCTGATCTATGCTTGCAATAGTTTGTTGAGTAACCAGGGATTTTGGTAAGTTTATTGATTTATAGTTCAAGAGCGTCTCCTGCAAGCACACCACATCCGGTTTATTGTTTTCTTTTAGGATTTTAATTGCAAGTTCTCCGGCATTTGGTCTAGTGCCTCTGCAATTCCATTGCCATATATTTATTGATGTTTTTGTATTCATATTTGTTGTTATATATTTACGGTTATAATTTTTTTTTTTATGTACTTGTTTTAGTCTTTCTATATTAAATGTTTATTCCCTAGTTGCCCCCATTAGGCTCTAGCTTGAATTCTCAATTTGTTCGTAATGGAGGAGATTTTATTACAGAGATTGTCTACTGATATTTCTTTGTTTTTAGTTAGGCTTAGTGTCTCGTTAATAATATCTTTAATTAAGGTGAGCACTTGATCTATTGAGATCTTTGCTACATTACCTACTTGTATTTTTGCTGAATTATTTTCGGGGATTGTTTTTGGTTTATCCTGGGGTTTTTCACCCTGCGTTCCCGATTTGTTTGGGGCTGGTGTTGGTTGTGCCTGTTTGAGATTTTTATTATTGGGGGCATTATTGGTCTGTGTTTTTTTATGGGTGGTGTTGGAATGACTTTTTTGCTGTTGGGTGTCTGTTTTTTGGTTTTATCTGGATTTATTTTTTCTTTTTTGGTTAGGGTTGAGTACGGGCTCATTTGAGACTCTTTGTTGTTTATTTCCCTACTGTGGGCCTTGTGGTTAGAGGTATGTTTGTGGCCGGTTACTTCTAATTGTTGATTTTTTTATGTGATTATCATTTTGGCGACTGAGTAGTTTACATCGTTATCCGACATGTACTCAACGATTTTTTTCCCCTGATGGTTATAGGACAATCTATTGAGTTGGCCGTATGTGGGAGTCTGCAGTTTGCACATTTTGTTTTTTTAGAACTGCATTGTCCAGTGTGGTCCCCTCCACATTTGTTGCATCGTCTTAGTGACCTGCATATTGTGGAGAAGTGGCCCCATCTTTGGCATTTGGTACAGTACCGTGGTTTGTTCTGGAATTTCTCCAGTCGGTACCAACATCCGTGTGGCCCTAGTTTGACCATTTTTGAGGTGTCTGGTTTTTTCTTGTAATGTAGTAAGACTACCAGAGATTTATTCCCCTTTTTGTTGTTAAATCTGATAGCCTGGTTTATCTCATGGCCTTGATTGTGTAGTTGTTGGGTAATAGTTTTTGGATCCACGGCTGTGTTAATATTAACTATGTACTTGAATGATGGTGGGTGAATTGGTTTGTCCTTTGCTTGTGTGTTATGTTTTATTCTCTTGTGACTTGTGATTGTAACTCTGAAAGGCCCTATTTTTGTGACCTCCAGGAATTTTGCTACTTGTTTGGTGGTGCTGCATTTTATTATTAGGTATTTTTTCCAAGTCTGGACTACTGTGAACTCTCCACCGTGATATTTTAAAAGCTTATTCGTTATACTTTTTGTGGTAATTGTGTTTATGTTTATATCTGAGCCCTGTACAAAGGCGGTCAGATTTTTGGGGTGGTACGGTTTTGCGTGTATTTTAACTTGACCCTTTTCCTTATTTTTTTGGTTGTATTTAGTGTCCTTTATAATGGTTTTGTTGTTGTTGTTGTTGTTGTTGTTGTTTTGAACTTTCGTTTGGCTATTTGGTCCCTGATTTGTTTCCACTATTTTAATTTTTGAGTTTTTACATTTTGCATTCCCTTTCAGTGGGCCCTTTCCCTTCCCTTGTATTGGGATAACTTCTACTGTTTTTGGGTGGTTCTTGGGAATCGGCAGTTGATGTATAGATTAGATCTTTCTCTGTTAATTCCTTTGATGGGCCCGCTACTTGGCTGTTATGTATTTTGACTGTCTTGGTTTTTTGTAGAGTTTTGGTTTCCTGTGGGGATTTTGTTCTGGCTGTTGGGATCTGTTTCACGGTGTCAGAGTATAGTGTTTTCTTAATTGGTGTTGTATTCGTAGGCGGTCAGCGGATTTTTGATTTGAGGAGGAAATTTTTTCTTCAGTCCAAACACACAAACATGTCTTGCTTTGAAGGGCCACAAAGATCGAAAATGCATGGGGCTAGACTGGTGAACGCACCGCTTTATATGGGAAAAGCACGGACGTGAAGGAAAACATCCTTCCGATTCGGTTCGCGGACATGAATGAAAACATTACCAAAATCGACAGAGAAAAATGTGAAACAGCGTGTCAATACAATTTCTTTTCAACCAAAAATAAAACAACACTATTGTTTCAAAATCAGCATGTTCAATAATAATAAGAAGCTTCTCTAACACAAACATGAATACAAAGAAACAAACATTTTTAAACATGAACATGTTTACAAGGTTGACAGCGTTTTGGAATCAAACTTGACTTCCAATGATCTAAGGCACTGTCATTTTGCCATCGATGCACACTACGTTTCTAAGCTAAAGAAGAGAGATAACCATAATGTTCTCAAAACCATCTTTCTACTTTATAATAATTTCTAGAGTACTCAAAATCAAAACAATTCACTAAATGTTTTAAGGGAAAGTCTGATCTTTGTAATCTCTCATTATTGAATCGAGCAGATACATTTCTTCTCAAAAGGTCAATGATGTCGTCTTCCAGAGGAAGTAATCCTAAAGAATCAAACTATTCCACACTGTGATTGTTGGGAAAGAAGACGGCTACCCGAGTTCCTGGACGATGACTGTCGTATGTGTTGATGACATAGGCTTGAACATCATTAGGTTTTCGATGGGGAAGTTCATCTTTAGCACACACCACAGGTTTCGAAGAAGCTGTGTACAAACTGTGATTCAGAAGTTAATGAAGTTCAAAGCTATCCATTCTTTTTTTTTTTTCTTTTTTCAATGATGGAATACCAGGTATTCAGTTTTCATTTGCTCACACGTTATGATAAGTTATTTATTCGCACCTGACATTTTCCTTGAAAAGTAGTCGATGAACGGCTAGTCCCAGTACTCTGTTGCAAGAGACCTTCGATGCGCTTCGTCCCCAGATAAGTCAGTGGAGGTAAGGAACGGTCCCTCAGTTCTATATAAAACTTTTTCAAACTCGTCTCTTCTGAGATAAGAGTCCAAGCCTCTTCCAGATACTCTTTCAACTTTTTTTTATGAACTCATCATCAAACATTTATCGTGTTGTGTTTGACTAGGATGATTGATTTGACGTCCATAACAATGTTCTCTGGTTAGGCATGTAATTCTTTCAGCCAAGGCACCAGCAAAACAGGAGACTAAATGTTCATCTTGTTCTGGCCATCTTGACATCATGACTGTATTTTTGTCTTCTTGTTCTGGATCAAAAACATCCTCTTCGCCTATCTCCGTAGGTTCTTCATGTTTCATCTCTTCTAATAGTCTAGGATCACTTACCTCAAACTGTTGATTTTCAGAGTATTGTCAAATTCTGCATAAAAGTTCCACATGAAGTTGCCCTGATTTTATAGTCTGGAAATGTCCTTCCTTGCTGCCTTGGTCTTGAATGAAATCAAACACCCACAAAGCATATCCTCTTGCATAATTATCGTACAAAATACCGTGGCTGCTGTTTGTACCTAACTGTCCTGTGGCTTCAAACACTATCAAGTAAGATCTGAAGTAATTTGTATGGGTAAAGTTATGTTCATAGTGTCTGGTACACAACGTTTGGCCATCTTTGATATGTTGAAGTATTGGACCTCGAAATGATTTTAATCAATGGCTCCGTTCAGGGCCGCATTGCTGACGATGCCAATGAGCAAATATTTGGGTAGCTGACCTTGCAAAACATGATCCAGAAGCAATGCTGAAGATTTGCACTTCCACTTGTCTTCGAGGATACTTGGTTGCAGTTCTGCTCAAAGTTTGGATGGTATCGTTTCCCACTTTTGGTAAAACATCCACACATCACACGTAAAGTCTGACTTCTTCGATCATTGTTTTGTACTCGTTAGCATTAGCCATCAAATGGAACATGGTACTACTTAAATTCAGTGTCAGGCGTACATCCACTCCATTTAACAAATACTTGTCTTGCAACCACATGTCCACATGCACATGATCCATCATTTCTAAACTGCATCCGTGTTTGATTTTCTTTCAAAAGTCGTTAAATCCAACATTGTGTGGGTCGTCAGCTTTTGTCAACCCTGTGTCGTTGAAGACATCCAAGGTGTCAGGTTTCTATCCCACTGAAGCATCCAGATGTGTGTTCTTGACTTCTTTTCCGTACGTCAAGAGATTTTCCAGGTATGCTCTGTAAGGGCAAGTACCCATGCTGTTGCTCACTAGTTTGTTATTCAAATACAAACCGATTTCATTGAATAACGAAAGCATGAAATTGTTGACGGGAGCCACTCTGGCATCTTCCACAAGAATGCTGTTGTCCACTTTGAGAACTTGACTTTCAGATGCAAGTGACTGATATTCAGATCGATGTAATCTTCGGTTTGTCCTTCGATTTAAAATTCTACAGGGGCCAAAGTAGTTAAAGACAACACCGAATGAAATTCTACCCATTGGGATTCTTGCATCGTCATCGTCGTTAGTGGCATGGCAAACAGATCGAGTTGGTAGGTCATGACTATTATCCTCATGGATACTTTAGAAGAGAGAATTCGTAGTTTACTTTGGAGCTGCGAGAACGCATTTACAGAGATTTTGTATATATTCAAGAGAAACTCAAAGAACAATTGCATCCTTTACGACATAGACGTTTTAACTGTTGGTATCTGAATGCTATATCAAAGTTGATTAGTTTGAAGATGTTCAAATGGTCAGACATTGATCAACAACTACTTGCCATGTGTAAGAATTTCAAGGTCACGGCTTCCGCCTGCAATCTTGCAGTGATACTCAGAACTCCATAGAAACGAATCCAGGAAAAGATAAAAATACACAGGAATAGAACAAAACTGTTAAAATAAGTATCACCTTAAGACGAAACTCCTCCACGACGTGTGATGTGTGGTGAGATAATGACTGAATTTCTTCGATTTGATTTACGAGCAAATTCCACTTGGCAAACGTGTTAATATTTCACCAATAAAGACATTTCGGTCAATGGACAGTCTAGAAGAGCGTATTCAGAATCTACCACCGGAAATGTGCGAGTTTGTACAGATTCAAGTGAAACGCAAATAACAATTTGATCCAAAACGGTATACACGTTTTAATCATTGGTACCGGAATGCTGTAAGAAGACTGATTATGAAGATGTTTAAATGGTCAGACATTGATCAACTGTGAAGATATTATAAGACTTACCATGCCACGACTCTTGTCATCAGTGTTGCATCAATTCCGTGGAAGGAAGTCAATGAGAGTTTTCAAGACACCGTGGATCACCAAGTACTGTTAAAAGAACTAATTTCACAAGACGACACGATTCCATTGAATTTTGTACGACGTGTGGAATGTGTGTTATTAACTACTTTTCTAGAATTTCGTTTACCAGCAAAGTTGTTGAGGGGAATTTATGAACAGTACATGCAGCAAAAGGCATGACCACCAAAACATTATCGAAAAACTAATTGTGTTACAAGTGTTGTGAATAGTGATGAAAACGAGTTGAGTATTTTGTGAAGAAGAGATTTATCGTACTTTATCAATTCTTCATACTTATCAAGAAATGTGTATAGCCAGTTGGTTACACCAACAGATTTACGACTGAAAGAATGTACGTGACTGGAAAAGTATTGGATTTGATGCTTGAATACAAGAGGTGGTTAATTATACCAAAGACATTGTGTATGACTGATCAAAGAAATGAATTTGACTGAAGAGTCTGTGGGAGAAGAACCAGAAGTGAACGTGGAATTAGAGCCTATTTTAGTGGAGGAAAATGCCTATTTTAGTGGAGAAAAATGCCTATTTTTCCTTAGAGCCTATAAGGAATCGTGACTTAGAATCAGTGAGAGAAGAACCTTAAACGGAGGAAGAAACACTAGCAGCCCACGAAAGCAGTAGTATTGTACAGGTAGAAAAGAATGAGATGACATCCCTGGAGAGATTTGGACAGATTACTTCCACAAAGATTAGAATGCAAGAGGGTTTACATTGATTGAATATGACGCAAATAGATAGAGAATATTGTAATCTTTTCTATTTATACTCAACTTTGGTGATTTTAATGTGTGCCTTATTTATGTACGGAGTGATTTATGCCTTATTTGTTTTAGTGTTTTAATTCGGTAGACTGACTATGCCAAAGATATTCTGTGTCATAGATAATAAAAAAAAACATGAACTGTGTGTGTGTACTTCAAATGCAAATATGTGTTTGTTGTGTTACACTACCATAACAATTAAACGTGTATAAAATGTATAAAATATCTTGTGTCGTTCATAAATTCGCAAAATTCTAAGCACAGTTGTTATGGCTGCATCCTCTGTTCTCAAAGCGATTAAAGAAAAGTCGGATTGTCAATGCTGGGAGGCACTGTATCTCTGCCATCCCTTTAACATGTTGATTGCTGGACTAAGTCGTTCACGCTAAACCAATTTTGTCAAACCTGTGTTCGAACACGAACAAATTTGTTCGATCGTCCTCCACAACGCATTGTGTGGTGTTACAAAAAATGGCAATCGGCTTACACGCTAATCCAAGAAAGTCCAGGAGAATCCATTTTTTTCATAGAAGGAATTCTTCTCGAAGACGATGGGATCGTGACTGACTTTAGTCAAACACATCTTGTCATCTTCGATAACATGTTAGAAGAAGACGAAGAAGAAATTAAACTTTATTTACATTACTCACAATTTATTTCAACAAAATAAAGCAGATCGCACCATCAGTCTCAATTTATGTCGAGTTGTGTTGTTTAAATATCCAAGAGACAAATCTCAAGTTCAAGTGTTAGCCAAACTGTTTAGGAACACCTTGGCTAATCTGTACGTAAGACGATGCCACTCAATTGCTACACGTGTAATTGCTCTACGATTTGAAATCTACCATTCCCGATTATTTGAGATTTCGTACAAATTTATTTTACTATTTGTGCCAAGAAGGAGGCCAGTCATTTACACGTGACCTTCTTTTTTTTTGTGTGTGTTTAAAACAATATAAAAATAATTATTCACTTCTTTTTTTTATAACAGTATTCAACATGACTTCATTTCAATATCATCCTCCGGTCAAATATATTCACATTTGCTAGAAGCTAGTCTCAAAGCAATATTACTTTGACATCCCGTCAGTTATTACAGGGCATCATTCACATACCACATCCAAAAAAAACTTTTTTTCTTTTTGAAAAACATAAAGTGGTTTTGTCGCAACAAGCTGATCCATGAATCGATACTCAGAGCAAAATACAAATTATTTTGAAACCAGGTGGAAGTGGATCATTAGTGGGTGTCATTATTCATTCACTTTACACTTTTAAAATGGAACCCTAATGCCGAAGCTAAAAAAGAGAGACCACCTTAGAGACAGCAGACCAAAAAAAAATTAGAGGTGGTGCAACAAGTTCACATTTTAGAAAGAAGAAGAAAAACCCACAAGAAAAAAAACGTACGCAAGAAAGACAGATACTGCAGCTAGAATCCGCACGTATTCTACAAATTTTTCGCTCGGTGACGGTTTCTCCTGCCAATTTTTCCTTCTTCTTCTTCTGCTTCATCTACGTTAATGATGATGCCTGCCAAACCTGATTTAAGACCAGTATTTCCCAATTTGATGAAAAAATGGAAACCCATATCAAAAGGAACTTCTACTTCTCCGACAACGTCTTCTTCTTCTGCTCTAGCTTATGCTGGTGCAGCCAAAAAAGTGGTCTCTCCTAAGATGAAAGTACCAGACAGAACAGGTGTGTTACAAGGTTTACTGGATTTTATCCAAACAAGAACTGGTACGATTTAGTCCATTAAAACACCTCATCGTAGAGTGGTGTTCATAGTTAAGTTGGTACGACGTCCCGACACTCAGTGGAGACAAATTCCAGTATAATAGGAAGAAGTGTTGGCTAAGATTCATTTTAGCTTTTTCCACCTGAAGCAAAGATGTTGCAAAGTTCACACCATCATCATGACAATGTCTAAACAATCCTTCATCCAAAAAGGAACGTTTTGTATGTTCTGACCGAATCCAATGCTCCGATGCCAAAACAAATCAATACATTCAAAAAGCACCAAAAGATATCATCGATACCGTGTGTGAATGTTGTTTGAACGTTTTGAAAGGAACGGTGCCTTTGACCAATATACAGGAACAGCGATTAGGAAGACATTGTCACCTTCTGTGCCAATGGTTAAAAAGAAAATGCCAATGAATACAAACAACAAAATGTACGTTGAACGAGGACGATTTCTACCCATGCTTATAGGACCGTTGTTAAAAGTGCCTGCTTCTTTATTATGATCGATTGCTGGACCTCTTTAAAGAGGAGTGATGAGATGAAGAAGAAGAAGAAGATAAAAAGGACACACTTTTCTGGAAAGACATCACACTTATACCCTTGGATCTTATGGAAAGACGAAAATTATGTTTAGTTCCTTACAAACGATGGATGGAACCCCATTTACCTCCTAATCCTAATCTCAACGAGAGGTCACACTTACAACAAGAATTACAATCGTTAACGGGTCGAACATATTTGTTAGGAACAGAAAGATCAAAACAGTATGCACAATTATTGCAACGTCTTCAACTATTTCACCAGGAAGCTTTAGACGAGACAGAGCTTTAAAATGGTTTTAAAATAAAGTGGTCGACATCCTCTTGGATGGCAAATAGACAAAGACACTTAATTTCTGAACCAAGCTATTCAATAAGATTTGAAAAAGACACATTCATTTTTCACCACTGAAAATACTGAAACGAAAGCTATAGTCGCGCACCGTTTTCAAAGAACTTTTAGAGAACGTATGTGGAAATATTTTACACATTAACACACTCTCAAATATATCGACGTGTTACCGCGTCTAGTCAAAGCCTACAATCAATCGTACCATTGTAGTATCGGATGTGCTTCAAAGAAGTGACCATTGAAAAAGAAGTGATCATTTTTAATCGATTGTTTGAACGTCAAAAAACCAGAGAAAAGAACTAAGTTTTAAACACTGGAGATTGAGTTCGCAGTGGAAAAACAAAACGAAGTTTTGACAAAGATTATTTACCTAACTGGACGATAGAATTGTTTAGTTTCACTGGACAAGTACGTGGACGCGATCTTCCTGTCTATAAAATGGAATATATGAACGAAATTAAATGAACTTTTAACTTGTCTTAGTTACAACGAGTGACTAAGAAAGAAGACAACATGATATCGAAAGCATTCTCAATCGAAGAACACGTAAAGTGGGGAAAACGTCGACTTCAAGATGTAAAACTTCCTTGGAGAGGATATCCACCCAGTTTCAATTCTTGGATTGCTACTTCACAAGTCATCGACTATAAGAAGTTACCAACATGCCGTTAAACACAGTTATATCTCCTTCTCAGAGTTCCTGTCTCCAAGAACTACAAAAACAACCCCTGTCGGTGTGGTGTGGAGAACGTGTTCCTAAAAGTCAAATCGTCTTTTTCTGCCAAATCTGTGTGGTGTTTTGTATCATTGGAGCAGCCACTGGAAATTTGAGTTTACAACAAGGAGAAAGCAAGTGTGGACTATTTTATTCAAAGGACAAACCGAAGATTACATTGCTATGAATAACAGCTGCTTCCACGTGAAAGTCAAAGTTCTCAAAATGAACAGCAGCAATCCAGAGGATGATGTCAGAGTAGCTCCCATCAACAATGTTATGCATTCCTGGTTCAGCGAAGTGGATTTGTACTTTAATGAAGACTCTTAAGCTACAGTATAGACACTTACCGTTACCGAGCATATCTAGAAAATCTCTTGACGTACGGAAAAGAAGCCCAAAGCATACATCTGGATGCTTCCGTGTTACCGAAACCTGACACTTTAGACAAGTTCAATGACACAGCGTTGACTGCGGATTACGATCCTCACAATGTTGGATTTAACGATCGCCAAAAGATAACCAAACAAGTACGTTGTTTAGTAATGATGTATCGTTTGCATTTGAGCGTGTGGTTTCAAGACAAGTATTTGTTGAATGGAGTGGATGTACGCTTGATACTGAATCGAAGTAATACCGTCTTCCATTTGATAGCTAATGCTAACGAGTACCAAACGAGCATAGAAGAAGCCAGACTCTACGTACGAAGTGTGGAAGTCTTACCTAAAGTGGAACTTTGAGCACAGCGACAGCCAAGTATCCTCTTCGACGAGTGCAAGTCAATACCTTCACCAATGCCTCTTGACTCCGATCCAAGATTGTATATCATGTTTTCCAAGGACAACTACAAAATCTTTTGCTCATTGGTATCGTCAGCAATGCAGTTCTCATCGATCAAAATCCTTTAGAGCTCCAACACTTCAAAACTTGTCCAAGATAGAAGTCACCCGAGATGGCCAGTAGTTGTGTACCAGACCCTTTGAATCTAACGTTGCCCATACAAATTATTTGAGATCTTACTTGACACAGTTTGAAGTCACGGGACAGTTAGGTACCAACAGCAGACACGGTATTGCGTACGACGATTTTGCAGGAGGCTATACTTTATAGGGATTTTATTTCTCTCCAGACCTAGGCAGCGACGAGGCGAAGAGGATGTTTTCTATCCAGAACAACAGTCACAGGCCACATGTGAAGAAGACAAAAATACAGTTATAATATCAAGATGGCCAGAATAAGAACAACAATAAGTCTCCTGTTTTGTTACTGACTCAAATAAAATACAGTCCTAGCCATAAACATTGTCATGGATGTCAAATAGATCGTTCTAGTCAGGAACAATACGACACATATTTGATGATGTGTTCAGAAGACAAGTTGGACGAGTATCTGGAAGATGCATGGGCCCTCACCTCAGACGAGAAGATTTTGGAAAAGTGGTATAAAGACTTGCGAGCTCATTGCTTACCTCCATTGGCTACTTTGGAAACGAAATGCATCAAAGCTCTCTTACAACATAATACGAAAGACTGCTCGTTCATCGACTTACTTGACAAATATTTTCAAAGAAAATGTCAGGTGTGTACTGATGAATTATTATCACCTGTGAATTACTTCCGGACGGTCTGCGCATGCTCCAAGAGATTAAAATGTGACGAGTTCTAAACAAGACACAGAAATCCAGCTTCTCCAAGGCAGAAGAAAGCATCCGAGCCCTTGGGGAGGCGTATAGTGGGTGCCCAATCCCGCTAGCTGTACTCATTTTGAATGAATTAATGCAGTCCTGGAAGATGTCGTCACAGCTCGTCACATTATGGCCCTCGATGAAAGAGCTTGTGCTTGCTGACCTAATCGACCCTGACGGCATGAAGGACCGCATCAGCCTTCCTCCAGACATGTAATTAAGTAATGAGCACTGCGCAAACCTGTGAACATTGTGGTTCCAATCCTATGCACAGGTATAACTAACTATACACACCCTCTTATATCGCGCGTTCAATGAACCCCGTTAGTGGGGAAACCATGCAGCGTGGAGTGGTGTGTGAACAGCGTGCATTGCACGCAGTTAATGCTCAAGTGGGACCGAACGTGAGGTTAATCCAACTAAACAAACAGTCTTGCCACCCTTCGCTGAGTTTCAACAACAATCAAGTGTACCATCGGAAAAATAAATGAAACTTTGGTAAAACCCATCTTGGTCAGAATAGACTGGACAAGAGAATGAGTCGAAGGTGTGTTAAGAGAGGAGATCCAAAAAGAAAGAGAAGAATGGGAAAAGAAGAAAAAACAGCAGAAGCAGCAGCAGCAACAGCAAGAGAGAGAAGAAGTGGAGGAATGGAAGACGGAGATAGATGAGGTCTTGTATCCTACATATAGAGAAAACCTTGTGATGTAGTCAAGCCCATGGTGAGACCTACCCATTCTGGATATCGTCGTCTTTAACATCTCAAAGATCCAAGACGACAAGCAACAGCCATTTTCAGGGTCATCTGCATCTCTCAGAGAAGAGATACTACTCTATATTTGTCTTCAAGCTTGTTTATGCCTTTGTCTTCCACAAAAACTAACACTTAAAAACCCCTTCTACCCCAGTGAGATAGTATTATGTGGGTATAGTGTGTATATATAAACACTCCTACCCTTGTTTATCATAAATGTCTCAGTCTCAATGATAATTATTACACCTGTAGTTTGATCCTTATATGAGTAACTTTATTCCAATTGATAATATATAAAAACAAATTACAGACAAAATTAAAAAGATTATATGACAACAAATGGAATAGGATATTGTACTGAATTTTTCTCATTCAGGCTAGGATTACCTATTTCTGAGTTGAACGCTAAATTGATAACATTTAAACGTATAAATTACAAACAAAAACAGATAAAAGTGAGAGTATCAAAACTGATCAACAACAGCTCTAAAGACCAAAACTCAAGTTCTTGAAAACCAAAACACTGAACATAATTTCTAATAAATGTGTAACGAATATTTTGTAATCGATACATTTGTTCCTTTAAAAGTTGGTGTAACAACTGTAGCTATAGCTGTTATATCTGCTTACCACATGGTTAAAACTATATAAAGGATATAAAACATTATATAAAAAGAAGTTGCAAATATGTTAGTTAATCATTTATACAGACAGCAGCTTTAAAATCTTGTCCATACTTTCTATTGTGTTCTTCTAATTAATTTTGTTACGGCATTTTATCATTTTTAGACCGGTTTTCACTAGCTATCAATCGTCTTTTTTGGCCAGTGAAAACATTTTTCTGTTGCTCTGGATCAGAAAAGTCAAAAGATGTACAAGGAATAACATAATATAACTCTAAATCAGTTATATCATCTTCAGGCTATGTAAAATTTAATAAAGGTTGGTAAACATTATGCATTTTTAAAATTGTGTCAGATATGATATTATTTTTAGCTGGTTGTAAAATACTAACTCTTACCTAGTAAATAATTACATTTCATCTTTGTGATACTTTTGATTCATGTACTTATTTACATGGGTTATATATATATATATATATATATATATATATATATATATATATATATATATATATATATATATATTCCTCACATTTGTATTACAATAGCCGTTTTTGGTAATTACTGTAATTACTTTTTTTTTTTTTTTGTTTTTTTTTTTTTTTGCTTCTTGGACATGTCTTGGTCTTCATTTACTTTAGACTATTTTTTCAATGAATTTCTGCTACTAAAATTGTACTACTTCCATCTTTCAACATGTTCTTAAAATGAGCTTAAGTTCACGCAAAGTATAACTAAAACATGATGCTGAATCACTTTAAACTAGTTTTAGAACTATACTTACGTTAACTATAACTTTTCGTGTAAAAAATGAAAGGTAGTGCAAAAATAAAACCGAAAAAATTTCTAAGGTTATAGAGTAATCAGAAAAGGTAATTTTCACAAAATTAGACAGATCCACACAGAGTTGAACTTGGAAGACATTTTGGAAAACGTTCACAACAATTTAGAAAGGTAAAAGCAGACAAATTAATACAAGACCAAAAATATGTAAAATCTGAAAGAAAAATCAATATGAAACAAGTGACTCTAACATCATGCATTACTTGATAGGTGGTGAAATTGTTGTCTTACGTGTGGGATTTATGTATTCAAAGAGATCTGTTTAAAAAAAACTGTTGTATCTGATCAAGAACCTTACAGCAGTGAGCATAGCGTACAATGTATACAACAGTTATAATAAGTACTGCAAATAACAGAGAAATCCATTATTCAGAAATGATGTAAGCAGAGAGGGATGGGGAAGGAAGGAGATAGAAGAGAACAAGTTCTCGAATTCCACAGTAATAAATGGCAGTGTGAAACATATCATAATCAACACTGCCTACCACGCATAGAGCTGATTACAGCATGCTTTTAAAGAACATATTTAAGACTTATATTAATTCACCATTAAGAATGAATATTGAAGAAGTTATAAGTTACTTTTTCCAATTTCATTATATAAGTTTATAATGTATTACTTAAAAGCACAACTGATACTACCAGACCAAATAATTAAGTAGAGTAACAACAAAATGTATTCCATTGGACCTAATATGATAAATATATTACAATTTTAATATCTAAACCAAAGAAAGCAAAAAAGCCTCATAAATCGCACATAACTCCTGTCATTAATAGCTCTCCTTCTCTTTTCACAAACACTATCGGTTAGCTATGTATTTTTATACGAAGTCCACCACCATTGTATCCAGTATTACCACCTACAGATCACGGAGATCATTTTAGGTTGCAAAAAATCAACGGAATTAAAAATGATTTGATAAAATATATCAAGCATTACAGAAGTATTTTAAGAAAGTATAATAATGTAGACTATAATTTTTTTTTTGTTTGTTTGTTTGTTTGTTTGGTTGGTTGGTTGATTTTGGGGATTTCTGTATTTTTTTTTTAGCTGGGTAGAGGCTAGGATCTGCTCAGTTTCAGGTTAAAGTTTTTGAAGAAAAGCTAGTATACAGTAAAGTTTTACAACGCGAAGGATGGTAACCTCTGCTATAAGTAAGTTAAGCAGTATTAGTTATACAGTGAATAAAGCAATAAGCGATAACGAAATAAGTCAATACGAATTTAACTTGATACCGAATATAATAGATACAAGAAGATTAAAAAATGCAACCAAGAAAAAGTTAGTAATATTTAAAGTCAAAATATTAAAGAGCTAAAAAAGTAAATTTCGAAAAGCTTACAGGCAACAGGAAATCTATTAAAATAACGGATGGGTTAAGGGTACGACATAAAGGAAACATATGTATCTATTGGTTGTTTGAATGGTAACTGTTTTAATTTACGCTGTTTAAATGGAACGTTTCATAACCATTGAAAAACAACCTGAGAAAGAAAGGTATTGTACAAATCCAATTGATAACAAATATATTAAATTATCCTTTAAATTAGAGAGAATAAATGGCCATTACAATATTTTAAATGATCTAATAACAATATATTCTATTACACTAATGACAAGATTGAACTGTTTAAATAAAATGAGATTTCAAATGGCTATTACAATGTTTCAAATGATCTAATAACAATATATTCTATTACACTAATGACAAGATTGAACTGTTTAAATAAAATGAGATTTCAAATGCCTATTACAATGTTTCAAATGATCTAATAACAATATATTCTATTACACTAATGACAAGATTGAACTGTTTAAATAAAATGAGATTTCAAATGGCTATTACAATGTTTCAAATGATCTAATAACAATATATTATTCTATTACGTCAAAGATAAAACTGAACTGTTTGACTTTCTGATGGATTTTATAACCTTGAAATGTACATAAACAAAGTGAAAGAGAGAATGTCTTCTAAAAGCGACAATGAAAAAGTATTGATATTGATTGCTTTAAGTTCAAAAGTTTTAGTAACTCCTAGCAATAATTACACAGTGTACATAGCGAACTACAACTCTGAATTGCTAGGATTTGATAATGAGAGATCTGTACTGACATCTACTGAATCGGATACAGTTTGTGGGTTTTTGAACCTTACAAATGTATACATTTTCCTTGACCAGACAAACATCAAAATTACTTCAACGACAGCTGCTCATATTTGCTAGAATGATTGCCTGTTAAAAATGTTTTTCACGGTGATTTCTTTTCATATGATGCAAATAGTCCATGCAAACAATGGCAAAGACGAACCATAAATAAGGTGAATATCAGTATTAAAGATGGAGAAAGGAAAGTTATAGATTTCTACCGTATGAATGTAACCTGTGTATTTTACGTTACGTAAATAGAACTTCTACTACGATGGGAGAAATATCTTTAAGAGGTCCTACGGAGTTTAATTTTACATCTCTGGAGAAAACATATGAGAAATCATATGCACTAGATCAATCAATAAACAATAACATTAACTTAAATAACCACCGTATTACAAATTTAGGATATCTGCTATCTAAGCCTAATGCAGATAGCAAAATCTTTGTACAAAACAAATTGATACACAAATATGTAAGACTTTGGAGGATAATAATTTGAACAATATTAAAATATTTAGAGAACGAGTTGATAATAAATTGACAATTTTTTAACAAAGCTCAAATTAGAAAATAACCAAAATGTCAGAACTCCAGAAACAATTAGACGACAAACAAGAAGAAGATCTCAAATGCTCAAGATGTATTTACCAAGAGATTAATTACTGGCTCCAGTGTTATACAGACTGTACAAACTGTTAGCGAGACCTGGAGAAATACCAACCATACAACAATTCGTACAACTCATTGAACAAAAGATAAACAGTGAAACATTTGCCTTAGAGGCTGACATGGAGGAAATTAAAAATCTATGGAAAAATACAATATTTTGCAATCTCAGCTTCAACAATTATAGGAAGAATTACACGACGAGAAAAACACAAACGATGAACATTTTCAAAAGTTAGTTGATGACTTTAAAGGTGGTGTGAAAAAGTCAGAAGATAAACTGGTTGTTAACGCAAATATTTTGTCGCAGTTACAAAGAATGATTTCACTGAAGAAACCGAAAAGCTGAAAACAAACGCAAAAAGTATGAGGAAAAGTATAATTATATCTATTAGAACTCATACGATTTATATATTACTGAATTAGGTGACAACATTAAAGCACTAAAACTCAAACCTATTAAAGAGGAAGTCACTCCTAACATTGAAGATTGCAGATGCAAAACAAATACACTGACAATGAAATAGCAGGTAATATAGGTATTGTACAAGAACGTGTTGATGAATTGAATATAAAGCGAAACCATCAGAAAAAGATTCAATCGAATTAAAACATAAAGTTCGCAACCGAAACAGTTGCTTTAGAGACAGATCACAAAAAGTAACATCTTGCAATCAACATTAAGATTGACAATAAACTATAGTATTAAGTGAAAACATTGATACAGTTAAGTCGTAAATAGAAGGAGACACAGAACAAGTTAAGACTGAAATTAAACACAGAAACTGGAATAAAGAGTATTGCAATATATATTACAATTGATGAAATTAGAAAATGGTTAAGAAATCCAATCGAACTAGTTCTTGATCTCGTAACAAAGTGTTATAAAGGAATACTATCTTGAAATATATTGGTTTATGATTTTTGCAAAAAAAAATCAGATGATGATTTTGCTGCTTTAACTGAAATAAAAGTGGGGTATATACCTTTTTAAGCTTATGGAAGGTGGTAAATATGGCTTTTCAGACTTATTCTCTGATTTGACAACACTACAAACAATTGCTGCTACTTATGGGTATAGTAATACACCATCACGTTTCGCTGAATACAAGTTGCAAACAATAGATAACACACAGATTTATGTCACTGAGATTTGTTTAAAATCAGGATTATATTCGGTTTTGTCAACTTGAAGATTACATTTTCGGCTAATTTTGATTTTTATGTTAGATTAGTGGTAACTAGTTAAAGCATTACTAACTCAATAAATATCAATAAATTAACTGCAAAATATGTAATAGATGATTTAGTAACATATTATTTTGAAGAGAGCAATGCTTTATATTTTTCAGTCAGGCGAAATGATAATAGCGAAGAATCATTTAATTTAATATTTCAGATAAGAAATAGTGTCTTATTTTGTTACCATTAAACAACATAAGTACTAAATATGCCAGAAGCAGTAAGTATGATTGACGGTGTAATTTTTAATGCTGTGGAAAGATTACCAAACATGTTCTGTTCGCAAGGATATAAAATAATTCAACATATCACAGAAGCAAAACAATGTTTCTTTAACAGGATAAAAAGACATACTGAAATTAGCAATATAAGTGTTAATACCTTTTATATGGATCGTCATTATTTATGACTAGACTTAAGAAGCACCTATGACAATAAAGTGCATGGAGCAGGACATACCGTAGCTCCTGTTCAACAAGGAATGCACATGGAAATAAACGGAAAGGAACATGGTAGGATTAAATTTATCTGCTGATGATTTATAGTTTGGATTAATAGACAATCTTTCAACATTTCTTATTTTAGATTATTATTAATTACAGATTTTGTAATCCCCTTGGATACTTTCTTTTCATCTATATCAGATTACCTCAAATACACCAAATGTTTGTATTCGTACACCATTAATTCCATCTTAAAAAAGGTCTGGTGCCTTTTTATTCATCTGAGGAATACCATAAATATTATAATTTTTTTAATTGCTTGTGTCGTAAAACTGAATATTTTCTTTCATGTCACTGTAAAACCTATCTGTCTCTGCATAAACAAACAATAAATCTGTATCTGTCAATTAAAGTTTCTTTTGATCACCATAATTTTGAGCTTGTTGTAGTAGAAGTCATACACAAGCAAACTTACATCAATCTAGCACAGTGAAGCCACCATGAATTGATTTGGTTAATTGTATTTTCTTGTTCTTTAAACTAACTAACACCATATCTTTTTCTTTCATTGCTCTCCTTGCAAATGAAGTATCCTTTTGAAGTTTAAAATATTTCTCTTTGTAGGTATGTATTTTTGCATTCGTTCTCTTTCTTAAATTTTCCATCTGTTTCCAAAAATCAGAATTATCCTACAGTTTAAAGAATTTTGTTTTTAAAGCCATTGGTTGCTTTTTGTCTCAAATTCAATACAAAATTCAAATCAAGGCTTTTGTTAGAATAATATACTTTATTTATCTTTGTTAGTTTTCCTAACTGGACATACATCTTCAAATGACGATAGTAGATAACAAATCTCTGTTGCTTTTTTTTTTTTTTTTTTTAACGTGCACATTAGTTTAGCTGCTGAAGGTTTTATATCTTTTTATCTTCGTTCAAATTTCTTTCTTCCATGGAGATCAGTCAGACTCATTAGGCATTAGTTTCATACATACATTTCTCAATGCTTCAAAAATGTCGCATAACATTAAAGTATCTTTCCTTATATAGTAGTCATGTAAGTCACCAGCGAATTCAATTTGAACTGACATATTAACATACTGATAATCCTCTAATTTCTGATCCACTGAGGTTGGAACAAAACTTTTGTAAGGTGGCAATTTAGTTTCATGGAACCTTTCAAATCAATCCAATTAAAAACAAACGGACCCTTTAGCTGGTGAGGGTAGTTTTAAATTTAACTACTACACTCTTTTCAGGCATTTTGTCTATTGTGATATATATTTTACTGCATAATCTTTGTGGTCTTGTAATGATAATTCGGAATATTTTGTCAGTGTTTTTACTTACTTGAGAAGATATTAATTTTGACAAATTCTTTATTTCACAATAATGATAATTGTTTCCATCAATTATAATTAGCATATCTCTTTCACTTTCTTTCATCCTAACTGGCTTTAAAGTCAACCGTTTCGTAGACATTTTTCTTCCATGTGTTATGTATGATGTTTATATAATATTATAAATATTTTAGGAAATTATAAATGTTTCTTCACTTTAATATTTGCTTAAATCTTTATGTTTATCAGGAAAAACATGTTTAACTAGTGTCCTTGAATTAGGTTGTTTTGATCAATATGTTTTCTCAATTTGAAGGTCAAGGTTGAATTTTTGTTTACAAGTAAAATTCCATTAAGATGACACATATTCTAGAACATTCTGTCATGTGACCAATCTTTACATATACCATGTTTGGTGGACATTTATTCAGTTTTGACATTACCATCAGTCTTGTAAAGAGCTATTAGAGTTGTGAAAATTCATTCCAAATTCTAAGAGAGGAATTATTTTAAATATTCATTGGATTATAACAGTGCTCATAAACTTTTGGATTTTGGATTTTTAATTAATGATTTTGGAATTTATGTGAACTTATTCAGAGATTTTGGAATACTTCATTTTGACATCAGCACATCAAGATTACTAGTACATCAGGACTTTGGAGACCATTAGCACATCATAACATTCAAGGACACAGCCGTGAATTCGGAACATTCTATATTTAGGACTTGTGATTAGAACAATCATTCTTATTGGATTATTAGGATTTCAAAACACATTACTGTAAGTGACTTTTTGATTTTTCATTTTAATTATCTAGTAATAAATTGCTTGTTGATTTTTACTTGATTTGTTGGTTTCACTTTCTTTCTGTTACATTTTTCTTAGACCATAGAGTCGTAACACATGCTTATTGTACATTTATTAAACAAGTTCTTATATTTGACAAGATTATATTGTTGGTGTGACGGATGATTTTTAGAGGGTTTATAATAGATCCTTTAGCATAAAAAACATTGATTGTGTTTATTTTGAATATTACTATAGGATTTTTATTTTTAATTCTTTTTGTTAAATCTATGCATGAATCTCCTCTAACTTGCGTATAGTTCTCATGTGGTATTAGATAATGTATACGGACAAAAACCTAATGCGTATGATGATTTATTCCTGATTAAACTTTTTGTCAAGTATATCAAACATATTTTGAACTTTACTCTCCATTTTATTTATGTTTATTATGTTCACAAGCAATGTTCTGTGATACCAATCTACAAAAAGATATATGCCACTTTCTCACTTCAAGTTTAATGAATAAATCTAGCTGATAATTTATTAGACACAAAGTTTTAATTTTTTTTACTTATTATTTTCCGTAAATATTTTTCAACTTCTTCAAAAAATAAAAAATATCCTAACTAGTTTCATGATCTCCAGCTTTAAATCTATATTCGTTTAAATGTCATCAGGAGCCTTCGTGTCATCATTTAATTTTTCATTTCATAAACAATTATGTTTATTTCCCTTCTCAAATGTTCCACCATTTATTATAGTACCATTTTTCAGAAAAATGTTTTATGTGAAATTTACTTTTCTATGATTGAATAATTAACCTCTGCGTACAGTTCTTCCACATTTGCAAGTAATTGTCTTCTGGTTGTATTCTCTGCTATTGTCCTTTTTTCTCCATATTTTCTCCATTATAACACCAATTTGGTTTAGTAATATTTCCACAGTTTGCTTCTACAATTTATTTTTACACTTTTTGCATTGAGTATTTAGAAGTTTCATTTGGTCAGTGGTTTTATTTTGATCACACACATTAACAACATGTAACATTCTCATCCATTTATATCACTTAAATTTTTACAACAGTCATTGTGATTTCTTTCTGAAATTATTCTTCCATACGCATCATTTACAGTTTTTAGATCGTCAATTATTTTATTTCTTTTTCCGTGTTCAGACGCGTTCAAATAATAAACTGGTAAAATACTGAACCCATTTTTTTTTCAAACATATGTATAATATTCCTTCCTAAGTTTATGGTATTCTGCTTGGAAATGTCTGAGTAAAACTATCGGCGGTAATGGAAAATGTATTATTGTCTAAAATTTTGTTACAGTACCAGCAGACATGTTAAGCAATATTTTTGCTGGCGATAAAGGAAATCGTATTATTGTCTAAAAAAAAGTACATTACCAGTAGACATCTTGAGAACTTTTAAATGGTATTTAATTAGTATTATGTCATCATGCAAGGTGTCACAGTGACAGTACTTGCCTGATCGTAAATATTTCTTCCATTAAATTAGGAACATAGGCTTTAAAAAAAAATATATTTATATTTTGAGATCATAACGTTCGTATCTATGTTATATTTAAGCGTTCCATAGGTATCAGTTGTTAGATACTCAAATAGGTTAATCCATACTTCAGACTTATTTTAGGGTCAATGGCGTTAATTGGTAACAAATCTATTGAACCGTGACATGAATTTGTGTTTCCATGAATAAGTTTAGGTCAAACATTATTCCATTTTCTGGTTTTATTTTAAGTAAAATTAATATCTGAATTAATGAGCTACGGGCGTTTGTATAAATCGCTACTCTTCTATCGAATGAATATGTTAAGGCTGAATTAGAGGTTATAACCTAAGAGTTGGTTTCATTAATTTATTTTTTATTTCATGGGGTACAGTGTTGGCTTTTAAAATAAGTCAATGTTTGACTTAGTCAGGAATCATACTCTTTAAAAACATTATTGTGGAGAGTATGGTGTTGGTTATTGACAAATTATGTTTATCTCACGGGGATGGGAAAAGGTTGTTTGATTGTTCAAAATTAAAATAAAGCTCTTTGTTAGGATGTAGTAGTGGCTCAGATTATACAAGCTATATACTAAATACACACATATACACACACATACACCCCCACCCCCCACCCCACCCCCACCCCCACACACACTATTTAGATATAGTGACAGAGAGATAAGATATGGAGTTTATCAGTAACTTCATCAAGCAATGAATTTTTTAATATTGAGTCTCTGTGAAAGAACATTACATAATACGTGGAAATTCAATGTATATTGAATCCGTTCTAGGTTTTTAAATTGCTCAATATATGAAATGTTATGCCTGATTAGAGTGCAGGACAGCAAGCCGCTCAGCATTTGTATGTTTACTTGGAAGGGGTTGGTTAATTCACCCACCTACCCCCACCTCTCTCTCTCTCTCTCTCTCTCTCTCTCTCTCTCTCTCTCGCCACACACACACACACATTGAAGTTAGAAGGACTCAGGGATTTATATAATTTGTACTAAAAGACCTTCCAAAGTCACGTCCCCAAACATTAAAGTATCCTTTCTAATTATTATCTCAGCACCCTTGATTGTGAAAATAATCGTGTTCATAGTATTATCATAATTAATGAATTTATGCTATTTGTTTCAACTGTATTATTCTTATGTTTGCACTCATGACAAAGTTTAAGGCTTTCTTTCGCAGAAGGGACACGCTTTGAAAATTGTGTTTACTCAGTACATGTTTCTTTTTAGCTAATAAACCAACACAACACATTCATAAGGTACGTATCTTTGTGTGCTGGGGCAAAAGCTTTTCAGTGCTGAATAATCATTATTAACATGCGGTTTTGTTGACTCAGCAATCCAATTCCAAGAAGAGTGTGTGAATCTACCGCTCACACACCGCTCAACATGTCATCTTTTTTTCTTCAGAAAATGCAATTCTGCTAAAAGGTGGAAGGTCTGAATACCATTTAACAAAATTGTACACAGTATAACTAGCACTAACTAATTTCCATAAAATCTATTTTTATCTGTGAAACGAGTTATTAAACACATACCTAATCCTATTCAACTACCGCTAGCTGATAACATGACCTTTGTAATCATGCAATGTCAATGGTGAGTCCGTATGTCAACGTTTTATAAGAAGGAAATATCAAATGACATTATGTCGATTTTTAAAAGAGAAATGAAAAGTCGAGTTCAATACTTTTCGTCTTTCGTCTTATCCTCGTTCCTTTTTTGCCATAGACCGTCTTTGGAGATAAATATATACACTTGAAAAAAGGCATCTTTTCTGCACCAAAAAATAAATCTTATTTTCCTAACGTAATAATTCAAATATGTGACCGCTATAAATAAGTATTTAAGTCATACAGTTATCGAAACACACACAACCACACATACATTAGAGAGTATTAATTTCTGTTTGCATAGTGTGATGGTTCCCGTGCATCTTGTTCTATCATTTCATCGGGGATGAGAGTACATTGACACCAGCCATATACATAATAAGATATCCTGCTTTGGCATCCAGGGTATTTATTGAATTATTGTAGGGGCAAAGAAATATTTAACCACTATAAGAAAAGGTGATACGAACCGGCAGGAATCATGAAGAAAAATTGCCGTAATATTAGATTATGTTCTATGCAAGCAAGGACATTCAAGTATTGAATAAAGGGGAAGAAAATAAAATTTAACTCATCTTAAGAGAACGAAAAATCTTCACATATGACTCTACATATCATTTCACAGACCTCTTCGCATACCACGTCCTGAGATAGTAAACGCCTCAAAATATTAATCTCAACCAGATAGTTAGACAACCGTGTGTCCTTAACATCTTCATCTGCTCAGTCGCAAGAAATTGTACACTGTAGTCATTAGAAAGTGTACGCCACCTGCTACACCTTAAATATGTTTGGCACGTATTATAGCTCTACTCTTCATACATAAATGAAAATAATTCTGATTCTTCGAGATGTATCCAAACACAAGAGCATGAGGTCCAATTCATCGAATATTTTGATGCCTCTAATATAATACTATTACTAATTAAATGCATGAAAACTATCTCAGTACACTATCAGCTGGATAATTTTAAATGAATAAAATACTTACACATTTTTTGTTTGTTTGTTTAATTTATTTATTATTATTATTATGTGTGTGTGTGTGAGAGTGTGTGTGTGAGTGAGTGTGTGTGTGTGTGTGTGTGGGGGGTGTATTTGGCTATTCTTGAATTGTTATCTTTTCCAAATAATCCGTATGCGTGACCTTATAAATCCTGAGGGTATTTCACTCATGCCTTGGCCAGGTTTAAATATACCAATATAGTCAAAAAGGTAAGACAGTACTAATTCCCTCACCGCAGGAATTGAACCCGTGCCGCAAATAACTGCACCTATGGTCTATATCATACGCACCAGCACCCAAAACCACTCGGGTATGCTACATACTCCCATCCCCGGTGAAATGATGGAACAAGATGCACGGGAACCATCTCTCTATTCCAGCTGAAATTAACACGCGCTAATGTATGTGTGTACGTGTGTTTCGATGAATGTGGGATCTGCATACTTCTTTTTATAGTGCTCACATATTTGAATCATTACGTCAGGAAAATAAAATATTTTTTACCGGAAAGATGTCTTTTGTCAACTATATATTTATGTCTAGAGGTGGGGTATAACAAAAAAGGAAGGAGGATACGACGAGAGACGAAACGTATTGAACTCGACATTTCATTTCTCTCCAAAAATTGAAATTATGCCTTTTTATGATTCCTTGTTACGATATGTTGATATACTGACTCCCCACTGACATGTTATTTAGCTAGCGTAACTAAATACAAACAGGCAAGTGTTTAATCACTCGTCGCACACACAAAAATTATTTTCGGAAAATTCGATAGAGCTAGTTATACTGGTGCAAGTTTGTTAAAGAGTATTCAGTCCTTCCACCTTTTTGCAGAATTACATTTGTTGATAATAGATGAGGTATTGAACGGTCGATTCATACACTCTTCATGGAATTAGATTGCTTAGTCAGCAAAATCCCAAATTAAAAATGATTATGCAACACAGAAACGTTTTTTGCCCCAGTGCACAGACAAGATCGACAACAAATCAAATAAAAAATATCAGACAAAGATGTGTACTTTATGAATTTGTTGTGTTGGTTTATTAGCTAAAAATAAATATGCATTGAGTAAATACAATTTTAAAAGTGTGTCCCTTCTGCAAAAGAAAGTCTATAATTTTGCCGTTTATATAAACATATGAATAATGCAGTTGAAATTAATGGTATAAATTCATTAATTATGACAATATTATGAACATGATTATTTTCACAGTCAAGTGTACTGAGAAAATAATTAAAGAGAACCCTGTCCCCCTTCCGCCACACGAGATAAAAATAATTTTCAAAAACAAACACCCTACCCCACGAGAACGTTGTTTTAAACACTATGATTCCTGGCTAAGCCACATATCACCATACCCCAATGAATAAAAAATAAATTAAGGAACCCAACTCGGAAGTTATAACTTCTAATATATAAATCATTAAGCCCTAGCGTCTTCATTCCATTCGGATATTAATTAGGCTAAAAACTCCTGTGCTAAAACAACAGATGAATGTCTAATAGATATTATTTATATTTTCACATTTATACATTTTTAGACCGCGTATACAAATAAATACGGTTTTGCCAATACAGCTGATCAATAAATCATGTATACTAAACAAGAAACTATTAATAGAAACTATGATCAATATTGGGAAACCAGGAAGTTATAAATAAAATCACAGGTAAGCACAGGTATTTATATAGACGTTACAGCGAATTGAACATAAACCTATATCATATAATTTACTAAACTAAATTATATAAATTTATGGTTATATTTTATATTATTCGTAGTCATGAAAAAATAACTTCAATTTATCTATAAGATATAAAGTACCTAATTTAAACTTTGATTGTGTTTTGTTTTTTTCTTTGTTTGTTTGTTTGTTTGTTTGTTTTGTAACTTTATTAACGAGGTGTTATAACCGTGTAGAACTACGCCGAATTCTGAACGTCAATACATTGAAATTGTGTGTTCGAATCCAACCACAGGCTTGCATTTTGCTTGATAGAATATAAATGGGCATATTTATAACGTGTTAAGATAATCCATCTTTAATAAAATGGCTTTTATTCACACATGAGTGAGTTTAGGGGTAATGGTCACAATATCAGAAGTTTAAATATGTCGTCACGCCAAAATCAATTAATCGCGATTAAGTGTCATTTAATCAGACAAGGTTGAGTTTGTAGAGAGATTTCACGATAATCAGAAGTGAATGAGTCTAAAGGTAAAGATCATATTAAAAATAGAAAATAGAATAAATAAATTCTTCTATACTAAAGAGTATGTGTCTACATTAATCAAACGGATTCAATAACTCGAATGAAAAGAGTATGTGTCTACATGAATCAAACCGATTCAATAAATCGAATGAAAAGAGTATGTGTCTACATTAATCAAACGGATTCAATAAATCGAATGAAAAGAGTATGTGTCTACATTAATCAAACGGATTCAATAAATCGAATGAAATGAGTATATAATATATGACACTTTATCTTCAGGTGATATTACAAGACCAGAAATAGGCATTTCAAAGTGTATAGTGACTTAAGGCAAATAAAATGTTTCTTGCAAATCAAAGATTTTGCTCTTTCGATCGCTGATTTTATTGAATGTGTTTCAAATGTATAATTTTCGTTGACAAATCTTACTGTATTTTTTTAAAATTCAATTTCTTATTTTTTATATTTCTTTTAGACAGATGGATCTCGCAAAAATTAAAATGTCCAGAAGATGTAATATGAAGACAGCTGAGATAGAATCCGCATACAGGTGTATGAAATAAAAAAATTTATTCCGGATTGACATTGTACAAGCTTTGAAATTTTAACATCATGTTCATTAAACTTTAAATGCAATTCTCCTGCCTTTGAAAAGCATAGGAGAATATTTGTCTTGATGTAAGAAATGGGAGGATTAATATGTCTGCTCTCGTTTACATTAGTTTCTCGGACGACTAAGACTATATGATTCGTCATTTCCTTATAGCGATGGTATTCATTGATGATGAGATTAAATTCTGCATAATTTATCACATTGTCACTTATTGCTGCTTATCATATCATTGATACTATTTTGTTTCCTTACGGCATGTGTAATTATCTCATCGTATTTTAATACCTTGTGATAAACCATATTATCTCTGAAAGACTTGGCAACAAATGCCAATGCATTTGTTCCAAAATCGATTTAACCTAAAGAAATGATAAACAATGTTCCTATTCCTGCTTTTCTAAAGTAGCAGCCGCAACACCCAATCCACCACATATGCTTGACATGCTTACCTCTACCCAATTAAGGAATTTATAAACAACCTAATCATTTTTATTCACAACTCCATAATGCGTGATCTCTTTAATGAAATGATTCTTACTCTTATTGATCTTTGTAATTTGAAAGTTATATTATGATGTACTACCAGATATATGGTTAGTGAGGAATATATCATTTTTCGTCCGGCCATTTATGTATATGAAAATGATAGATTAGACTTAGATTTGGGTTTAGAAAGTTCTTTTTATCTAATATCGTATCTGGTAGTTTATCTGTTTGTGATATGGTATGTCATGTATGATAAATCTAACAATTTTCTTGGTTTTGTTTTTCGAAAAATAAATGTAATCCTTTGGTCCACTAGCATTCATTTAAGATTCAATTATTTAGCAATTGCGCCAAGTAATATACAAGATCTCAAAAGGTAATCAAATGTAAGCTCACTCAAAGATGTAGGTACAACTAATTTAATAACGTCTTCAGCAGACATCTTGATTGGTGGACCAACATTAACTTTTAGTACGTTGTTTAGTAGCATACTATAACCAACTAAGAATAAAGAGTTCACACTTGCTTGATAGACTGTGTTAATTATGTTGCTCGTCTCACTCATTTATGAGAGTAAATGTTTATCAAAGCAGATACAGATACTTCTCGTGCTTCCCATACCAGACGTCTCAGATTCACATCATCTCTATTAAGGGATTTTCATTTCTCAGAGGTTGTGTAGTAGTTGTGGTGTTGGTTTCTCAGAGCCCAAATCTCTAATTTTAATATATGCCACAATGACAACTATAATTGCTCCATCATCCAACCAGTAATATATGCTTGAACTACTTTTCTCTTAAATTTCCCTGCCTTAGTTCTCTTGTATTCTTGTGAACTCTTTTCAAGTTGTCTGCCTTGTTCCACTATGTATGGATCTTTCATCTTTTGTGAAGTTATCTCCTGAACCTTCATTTCATTTTTTCTTTTGTCTTGCCCACTTGCCATTTCATTTGTAAATAATGACAAATGAAGACAAATGTAAAATTAAGTCAACTTGCAAGTTAGAGATCATAATCTTAAAAGTTGACATTATCTTATTTACAACTTGATTTCATGTTTATTATTTAGAAATTCAACAGATTAGACAACTGAATACCAAGGCATGTTCCAATGTCAAATCGTAAAAGGTATTAATGAGTTCACAGAAATTGATTGTTGTGAACCTTGTCAAAGTGAGTACTTTAAACAGTGGAGAAAAAGCAACATAGATCACGATAACAAACTCATGAAATGTTGGAACAAACAAAGAAAGACTATTTAAAAACTGGGGAAAGGAAATAGAAAACACGGAATAAATATTACAGAAACTAATGCCACAGCGATGGAAATTACAGAATACTTCAAATCACAAGAAGTAAAAGAATCAGTGCATTAAAGGACAATAACAAATCTCATACAGCATTGAAACTACTTGGTGTTCCGTACGTGGATTTCTGTAGAAGGTGATTGAATTTTACGAAGACTGAAGGCGTTTGAGATGGTGTTAAATTAAACATTGATCGTTCCATACCTTCCGTATCATTTGACTTTTCCGACCCTAAACAGCAGAGGTGTCATCCCTGGACAAATCTGAGATCCATGAGGGCAAGCAAAAACAGAAGCGAGAATACAAAGATTCTATCTAAGGATGAAATAACTGAACAGAGCTGATAAGAAAGTTCATGATTTCAAAACAGCCAACTTTATCACAGAGGAGGTTTTGAATCAGGTTTTCCATTAGGTGTTTCTATTAGGTTTTCCACTGTAGTAGGTTTTTCACATACTTTACCAAGCAGTAGATAGTTATACATACAGCTATACAATTTAGAGTTACAGTTTTGATCAGTAATAAATTTGTCGTGTGACAACTGGTACACATTTAATATTTATAAAATTACAACATATGGGACATACGTCGAAAGTATGGAATGTCTCCAGAGAAGTCTCATATTTTTCAAATTATTCTATCACTTATACCAACTATATTACCTGCTTATTCTCTCTCCATCTTGTATATTTGAGAGTTATCACATCAGCACTTAAATCTGACAAAGATAGACCTACCATGAGAGAGAGAAATCTTGTGAAATATCGATGACAATTAAATATCACGTAATCTTCCTTGATTTCTGTTTGCTTAGATTCTGATTGTCAACTGGTAGATATTTACTCAAGACAGTTGTTACACCTATGAAAACAACAGGTAAGATTTGACTATTTTGGCTGATCTAGTATTTACACACAATTCATATGTTCTCTTTAACTTACTGGTTTCCATTGTATCCAACTCTCTTGTTGTTACTGTCTTACCAGTTATTTATTTATAACTTCCATTGACTATACTAGTTTTCAACTCGGGTTTATATTCATCAGTCTTTTATGAATCACAATGTTGTGTTATCCCTACACAAGTGGTTGGTGTACACAAAATACTAAATATGAAATAGGATTACTTTGTTAGAACTTTCATACTCTAAATTACTGATTCGAAAGACCAGCTGACAAATCTAATCATCTAGATAGGTGTGAATGTTTCAAATCTAATCACCGAGATAGGTGTGAATGTTTACATCATTGTGTTGTAATTATATATGTTTAGGTTGATCAAGCGGTCGTACAGGAGTTCATTTGGCCACCTATAAAGCTTTTGCCACATGACGCACATAAAATAAAGTTTTCACCCATACCTTCAAATTCTTTATCAGTCACCATAACTTTTGTCAATGAGAAAAACTACTATTTTCAAGAAATAGTTTTATTTATTATTGGGCAGAGCATTCTCTGTTTTATCCTAAAAGTGAATTTGATGAGCGTGAGATAGATAACTTTATATTAAACAATGATTTTCACAAACGACTTTACTACTCTAACAATTCTCAAATAACCTCTGTAATGCAATAATCCAGGAAAATTAAATATATCAGCAAAAAAGTAACTAAATATAACACTTGTATACCAATCATTCACTCAAATCAATCTCAGCATTAAACATTAATAGCATATTTGGACATCTACTATGAGACACATGTTGCATCACAACCATTTAGGTTACAAATAAATAATGAACAGATGAAAAGTCCGCACAGTTTAGATGATAATACTCTTCAGGTCGCTTGATTTGATACATCCACATTGTTGGTTCTGACAAATTAGAACTGTTTCAGCACACTGTCTGATTCTCTTGTTCACGATCGGCAGATTGGGTCTAAGTACAACACGTGCAATACATTCTCCTTGTTCGGGTGCGTAGATGCACCGTCGTGACGTAGGGCTGGTTTCTCGTGCAGACACTGATAGCAACAACAGCAATACACAGATCAAGGAAAGGAAAATACATCGTGTGATAACTGATTCTGAGTTTGACATCGTCTGCATAGAAAGAAAACAAATGTAATGTAATGCTAGATCCAAATGCGATCCAAAAAATTACCAAAAGGAATCAACGACATACACAAAAAGTACATGAAAAACAATAATGCCTTTGAGATAAAAAGAAACGTTTCAAACGAGTGATAGGATATTATTGGAGTAGTTTATTGCAAAGATATCACTGACAGCCTAATATATATTAAATGTCTCCGTACAAATAAAGATCAAATATATACGTAAACTCATTAGATGATGGGTAAACTAACACCAACATTTATGAATAAACTTTAAAAAAATTATATGTACAATAAAAGTAAGCATCATATAGGTATATATTTAAGGAAAATGTATTACTGAAAGCAATTTATTGAATTAAGTGTAAATATAAACGTACATTATGTGGAAATACTATATTGCTTAAATAATGCTGGTTTACTTCCATTTTTTATGAATGTTGATCCCCTGCAATGTGCCACTGGGGAGAATAATTGCAGAAACAAGGCGGAACTTGAGGTGCATTTGTTCATCAAGAGGCAGGGTGTTTTTTAAGCAAATAAAAAATGCGGTTGCAAATTTGATGTTAATTGAAGATGATTTATCACATTTGTCGACCTTGTCCCCAGTGTTCAGATTAGGTCAGTGAATAGTGTGATTGGACTATACGTTTGAGGTAACGAGTTCGAAGCATGTCGCAGTTTCTTTTAAATCTTTCCTTCATGGCACAATAAACATTTGTTTTTTTACATAATAATCATCTTGCTTTTGGTATATGAACAACATTACAAATAAGATTGCAATTGATATAGTGCCTGTCTTGTCCTACTGTCTGCATATATATATATATATATATATATATATATATATATATATATATATATATATAGATAGATAAATAGATAGATATATAGATAGATAGATACATATACGCAGCTTAGTACATACTTGCATGTTATTTCTAACCAATAGAAACAAAACTTTACATATAGTATTCACATCATGTGTTACCTTGACTCATGTGACCAGTCATACAAATATCTGCAGCGAGGACAATTCCTCAATAAACCGAGCCCTTACCTTTATTTTAAGAAAAAATAAAATAAAATTTAAAAAAATTAAAAAACATGAAAGCAAAAATGAAATGAAACAAAACTAACCATTTGTCCTGTGTTGTCAACTCCCTCTTTGATGCGGAAATCTGGAATGAACCTTCTTTTTATTTCTGAACCGCTGAATTTGCTACTTATATACTTGATTCATCCTACGCTACACGTTTTTCCGCGATTATCGATCTTAAGAGTACTCGGAAGAAGGGAAATTACATCACAGCTAGATAATTAGATGTAAGTAATTTTATCATCCGGCCCACAATTAGAATTTTACCTAACTGGAAACTTACTAGGAAGAACACTTACTAGTTGTCTAATATAATGCAAAGGAAAGAAAGACAGAAAAGACAAGAAACAAAAAGATGGTATTTCAAAACACTTGCATCATATCGTCATATAGACGAAGTAGAACTCTGAGCTCTCTATATGCATGTATGTGTTCACACACACACACACACACACACACACACGCATATATATATATATATATATATATATATATATATATATATATATATCGTTCTACTTCCTTTGGAGCCCCTTTGAAATCGACAGTTGTAATGATGTGAGCTGGATAGCAATGTCAACATCTTTGTATATTACCATCTACTATCCTTATATGAAAACGGTAAAAATTAAATTGAAAAATTCCTCCGCAGTATAATATTTCTTACGCTATCACACTCGTATGCGAGAATGCTCAAAAATAAAAATCAGTATTAACTGGGCAGTATAATATTTTGTTCACATGAAAACACTAGTATCCCTATATGAGAATACAAAAATGAAAATGAATATTCACTGATCTTGTATACTGTTTTAACAGTTACACACTCTTAGTATTACGAAAATACCTAAATAAAAAAACAATATTAACAAACACAGTGAAACTGGTAGAAAATATTGCAGCTGCTTTCACCTGAGATGAATGCAGGGTACATTTAAGCAAATGTCGTCTACTGTCATAAAGGTTAAGCTTATCTAATTTATTTACACAGTGTAAATTTCTTAGCCTACTTGCTGTAGGCGTTTAGCGAGTGATTTATAAGTTTAAAGGTCTGCGCTTCGTATTTTTTCCAGAGGTCAAGATTTTTTCTATATAATTGAGACCCTCCTAGTTGTCTGTCAAGGTTACTACATAATCTAAAGCGCCTTAGATATACACCTCTTTTAAAGTGAACATTAGCTCCGCGATTAGTAAAGTGTTTAAAATATGCACACAACACGTCATGACTTAAGAATCCAATAAATTTGCATTGGGTAGTTTGCACGCAAGAGCGAGTAGCACAGTCACTATGCGTACAAATAATGCTCACTGGGACGTGACATATAGAAAAGTACTAAGAAAATGTAAAAAAGTAAAAAATGTTTTTTGCGGCTTACGCACTTTACCCGTTTGACACAATCACTACTTACACATGCAAAAAAAGAGCATAAAAAATAAAAAGGGCATGACAGAAAAAGTATTAAAACTTGCGGAGCACAAAGCTCAGTCGTGGGGGGTACATGCATTTTCTTTCCTTTAAACATGTGGCCTCCCGCTGTGTATTATTGACCACCAGGGGCGGAATCTATAAGCATCAAGGTGGGTATTTTGTCACAATTTACGGAAAAAAGGCAAAGATAAAATGTTAAATGTCAATGATTACGCATATGCACAAATAGTTAAATGTACATTGACCTATATCTAGCTATATAATTAATAATTCAAACCGAAAATTTGGATACTTAATGAGCCAATATCAAAATGTGAGCAACAAAGGACAATCACCATTGTTACGCGTTCAATCTACAAAATAATAAGGGGGATGAATATACATAATTGTAAATAGAATCATATGGAAAATATATTCATTTCTCTCAATCTCTCTCCATTTTGCCCTGTTCTCTACTGCTCTTTGGGACTTTGCAAAGTCCAAGCCTGTCCACTCTTTGATATTATCTTCCCATATCTTCTTCTGTCTGCCTCGTTTTCTCTTTCCTCTCACTGTGCCCTGTAAGATTGTCTTTGACAGGCCAGATGAGCGCGTGACCATAAAATCTTCGTTTGCCTTTCTTTATGGTGGTGAGCAGATCTTCATATGGTCCAATTGGACCTTGGATTCTAATGCGCATCTCTTCATTTGAGACGTGGTCTAAGTATGAGATTTTCAGGATCCTTCGATAACATCTCATCTCTAGGGCATGAATTCTTCTCCCTAGTTCTGCAGTCAGGGTCTATGTTTCACATGCATACAGGAATATGGACATGACGAGGGAGCACATAAGCTTGATTTTTGGACACAATCGTGATGCTGCTGTCCTTCTAAATTGACTTCAGCCTAGCCAGTGCAGTTGTTGTCTGCGCAATCCTGGAAAGAACCTCAGGTTTTGAACCTTCATCAGAGGCGATAGCACCTAGGTATTTGAAGCTTGTCACTGTGCCCACCTTCTGTCCATTCACTCTTATTTCGTTTTGGATACCACTCGGGTTGTTTGTCATTAGCTTGGTCTTTTCAGCGCTGATCTCCATCCCATACCTTGGTAATGCTTGGTTGAGACGGTTCACTAAGGTTTCCAGTTCTTGTTCATCTCCTGCTAAGCCATCGATATCATCAGCGAAGCGCACGTTGGTGATTGTTCTGCCTCCAACACTGACACTGCCCTCATGGTCTTCCAATGCATCGGACATCATCCTTTCCAGATAGATGTTGAAGAGAGTTGGTGAGAGAAGGCATCCCAGTCTGACTCCGATTGTGGTTCTGAACCAATCTCCTGTGTTGCCATTGACGGGAACTGCGCTGGTGGCCTTGTCATACAGGTTTTCGATGGTGCTGATTAGTTTTGGGTTTATGTTGTATTTCCGCATGGTGGCCCACAAGGCTGCATGCCATACCTTGTCGAAAGCCTTCATGAAGTCAATGAAGACATGATATAGGTCCTGTTGATGCTGCAGATACTTTTCACATAGGATTCTAAGATTGAAGGTCTGTTCAATTGTGCTACGTCCTGCTCTTAAACCTGTTCTTCAGCGATGACGTGCTCTGCTTGAGGTTTCAGTCTGCTGAGGATAATCTTAAGCATAACCTTGCTTGTGTGACTGATGACACTGAATGTTCGGTGGTTCTGGCACAGCTGCAGATTCCCTTTCTTAGGAAGGGTGATGATCAGAGACTGGGTCCATGGAGTGGGCCATTCTCCTCTTTGCCAGATTTTGCTGCAGACTGTTGTGAGGTTACTCCTGCTTGACCAGTTCTGCTGGTATATTGTCTACCCCAGTTGACTTCCCTTTCTTTAGTGCCTTTAATTCAGCCTCTACTTTACTTGGTCTCCAGAAGACTCCTGGTTGTAAAGCTCTGAACAATATTACGTCCATCTGTTAAGAATCTCTTGATCTTCTGTGAGACTCTTACCAGCCTTGTCCTGGATCGTGGAAGATCTCCCCCTGTGTATCTGTTGTCAGGTCTTTCACCAACTGCTATGCCTTTTTACTGTTATTCTGGTTCAGGCTTTATTCGACAACCTTACATTGGTCCTCTAGTCAGCTTTCATTGCTCTCTTTAAGCTCTTCTTAATCCTGTTGTTAATCTCCCTGTATTTTTCTGCCCCTCCAAGGTCTCCACGTTTCCTTTTCAGTTTTCTCCTCACATCACAGAGGTCGAGAATATCTGCTGTGACCCTGTTCATTTAAAGAAATGTAAATAAGTGCAGATCTTACGGCGGTAACAATCTAGATTTGCAATAATATTTCATTGACAGTGATCCATATCTGATCATGATTCGAAAGACGGACAATTCGATGCTGTAAAACCTGAGTTTGACTTAGAGGATCAGACTTATAAAGCGACCCACTCAAGAGGGAGAAGAAGTAGAGCATATGCATTTTCTTTCACCACGGAACAAGGCCTCAGAGCACATTGAATAGTTGCGAAATATACAATATCATTCATGTTTATTCAACATTTCACATACCAAATGTGGACAGGAAATAAGCGCAAGTACAGGATGGATGCTGTTGCACACAAAAACTCTGAGAAAGATGATAGATAGATTTTCCTGAATAGGGTTAGAACAAAAGAAAGCTTGTATTAACGTAAACAATACGAATAATAAATGGTTGTTTTATATAATCTAGAATCAGTTTTAGATACTTTCAAAACGATCCAAGGAGGCCATCACAAAAAAAGTTTGGATATATACAGTCACTGATTTGATATATGTCCGGTAAAAAAAGAAGTCATAAGGAAACTTGAAAAAAACATTTGATATATCCATAAATGTTATTGAAATAGCTCATCCAACATACATTAACAACCCGCATAAATGAAATAGTATACAAAGACATTACATATTAATCATATTTAGTTATGGTGGTCCTAATAATTATCAAGACAGAAGGTATCATTACGTTGGAATAGAAGATTTTCAAAATTAGTTTCATCATAGATAAACAGATATCACGGGCAGGAATATATATGTAATACATACTTGGATTTTTTAAAACAAACACCAGACAAAACTGTCAGAATACAAAGGACGATGCTATAACGTATAGATAACTTGATGGATATAATACATGAAGAAAGATCAATTGAAAAATTCAAAAACGGTCAACACCTATTGAGAGTTACGTATGTTATAGTTGAAAGTATCGTTATGCCAGGGGCACAAACATGCAAAGAACAAAATGATGTTCCTTCAAAACACATCATCTTAGGTGACAAAATATGGGATTGGACAATAGCTGACTAACTCATCTAGGTCCTTTCCCTTAGCCGTATTTACCACATTCTATCACTGCAGAGGCTTCTACAACTTATATGATGAATGTGAAATCCTAAGGTAGATCACACGGATTCAATGGGGAATGAGCTCTTAGGATTTGAAATTCTAATGATATTTTGAACTTTTTTCCATACACCGTGAACTGTATTGCTTAAGTACCAGTATTTTATAAATTACCTACCCGATGATACATTTTTTTTCAATTTATCATTCATAATATCTTCTTCAATTATATTTGTCGTATACATAATACATCTTTATATATATCGGAAATGATGTAGTCATTTCACTTCCATAGGATACGGTCATATCGTTCGCAAGTAGTATTCTACCCACATTATTAGCCACTGCATTCTAAGTATCCAACTTTACTTTCATATCAAGCGAGACGAATGCACTTTCTTGGTATTGCTATCTGTAAAGTTTGTAAACATGTTTAAAGGAAAGTAAATGTAAAGTTTGTTCAGGTACAACGAAGTGTTGGATTGAATCACATAATTCCTTGCGGTAGCTTTTTCCTGCATGTAAATATTAATGTATTTACCAACGTTTTCATTTTGCAACAATCACAATAATACCGATCATAAGAGCAAAGAATATGTAGGTTGCCTTGATTTATCAAGTTTAACATTATCATGTTCAGTTCTTTCTTAACATCCATCTGGATACCATAATTTGAACATATAGTTTCTTCCTGTAAATGCTAGACGCTTGGCCATTGTTTTTTTAGTAATAATTCCTGCTGACGCCATTTAATTTTTTATCTTGCGATAGATAATATAAGGTTTGTGAAGCAAACTATATATTTATGAGTAACAGATTTTATGCTGCTGCCATTTATTTAATGCTAATTTCTGGCCCATTAGGTAATCCGTCTTGTGTTTAAGTCCCATAATGATAAAATTTGTCTCTTCTAGTTAGAATGAATCTGAATTTTTAAATTGTAAAATAAGATTTGTGCTTTTCACGCGCACCCGGGGTATGTTCAAATTCTTTATTAACGTCCGACGAGTACCTCTTATCTAATGTACAAATCTTTTTCAAAAAGTCTAGAAATCTTGAACGTTCAATATGCAAGTTGAAAAATTAATGGTGTACAAGCCCGATTTACCGATTTGTATGACATATTGCTCTACATATATTTTGACTAAGTTGCATTCAGCAAAACGCGACGGAACATTGTTAAATATGTGACCGTTAAGTAAGATATAGGGTAGAGTTTCTGACTTAAAATTGTCTAACAAACCCTAACATTGTTGTAAGTCGAATCGCAGACCATAATATGGGTGATATTAACTTTTTAGCAGTTGCAACTAGATCTGTTAGATTCAGACTTCGTGATACAAGTAATCGATTCATGAAGATTTCTAAATTATCAACCCTTCGGAGCTATTTTCTCATTCAAAATCCTAAACTCGAAAATAAACCGTACGCATCCTCAGTTATTTTTGAAAAAAATGTATTATCTGCTTTGGCTAAACTTTCATAAACAACATTTCTTAACTCAAGCTGCGTTTCTTCTCTAGCTGTACTTGCAGGAAAACGTTTAGAGAAGTTAGGTCAATTGAATTCATCTAAATTTTAGGATGCTTGCTTTTTATCCTGTATTGCCAAGTTCAACATACCTCTCGATGTGTGAAGACAATAAGACACTACTATGTACTATTTATTTTAGTATGAAAAAGTAAGCCATAAATGGCATGCATTTACCCAGATACTTTTTGTTATACATAAGAAATGGCACTAATTTTTGCTAACATCTCAGGATGCTGCTAATTGGTGATAATTGTATGAAACAGTTGGCACCTTAATGGCAAACTGTATGGTAACTTTGTTCAATAGAAGAGCACCAGCAATGCTTAGAATCTGTATGCGAACTGAGTCTCGTTTAATTAATTTCCAGAATTGTTATAAGCACTCGGACTTACCGTATCGTAGAAACTATGTTTTAAATGTTGGTTGTTTAAAACGAAATAAATCACTTGTGCCTGATAAGTTATCTTGAGGATTTATCAGTAAACCAACATGACGATCGTGCAAAACATAAATTTTTATTGTCAACAATTTACAACGCTTCTTCAATGTTTCTTCAATACCGTCACACGTATGATGAGTTTTAGATTTATGACACGTTTTGCCATTCCTATGGTTGCTGTTTTAGACTCTGCAAGCATGAATTTGCTACAGGTGCTTCATACACTGAAACACCATGTGCTGTTTCAAATGAGATCTTGTCTCCTATATATTATATATCTAGTATGTAGAATGATTGCAAATTAACCTTAAAAGGTTTACGAGGTCTTGACGGTGTACTGTAGATTTAGTGCATTACAAATGTGTGTATTTATCCAGATCAAATACTGTAAGTCTCCATTTTTTTCTGAAACATTGAAGTATATGTTTCATATTATTCAAAATCAGCAAGTTATCACTTGTGTCCTCTCGAATCGTATTCTTCGACACATCTTACTTTGATCATACTCTTATTCCGTCCAATTCTTTTTAAGAATAAGCATTATTTCTAGATACCAACATTATTGCTCTGCTTTATTTATATAACCCTTATGACAATTGTTGAATTCAACAACAACGTATCTTTGTGATGTTATTGATGATGTGTAAAAAGTTGAAATTAATATTTCAGTGTTTGATTCGATAATTGTTTTGATAGTATTTCTGCGCCACTGAATATCGATTTTCATGAAATAATATCATCCAGTCTGACTGCGCCAGTGAATATTGATATTTATTTTAGAATTCAATTATAGAAATACAAGCGTGTTAGCGTGAAAAATATTATCCCGCGATAGCAAATATTGATTTTAATTTTTAGTGTTTTCTTATTATCAGTATGCAATGTTATTGTCAACATCAATACTTAAAGAGCAGCAGGATAAAGGTATACTATGCTGAAAGTGTATGAAACTTAATCACTGCTAAATATTTTGATTATTTAAGGAGACACAGTTTCTCCTGATTGTTTTGTCCCTTGTTTGTGTCATAATAAAGTATTAACTATTTTTGAAACCTGCATTAAACTAATTAGCCAAATCTTACATAAAGTATACTAACTGATTGCTTTGTGGACTGTAGTTCGGACTGTAGTTGTGAGTAAAAATGACAAGTCCAAAGAAAGAAGAAGAGGAGCATCAGAGAGGGGTACTAGAATCGACATGTCGACCTCAAATAGTGATGCTATTTCGAGATTGCTTATAACTGGGCATTTGTATCCATTGAAAGAATATTGTAACAAACCTATGAGTTCTGTCATTGGATAAAATAAACTGAAAATATTCTAAAAAAGAAGACACAGATTATCAAAGTAAAGGAGATAAAGCTGAGGTCTCTAACTCGTCCATTGCATCATCTGATCTGTTCATCAGATCTAGAGAGTTCAATAACGGCAAAATCTGCGTATGTTCACGTGATGTTAAAGTCCGATATTTCATTTTATTAGTCCTGGTTTAATATTTCTATTTCATTGACAGATAATTATATATATGATGTAGAATTTAAGATAGACAAATCAATAGGGCATCTGTCGAATACTGAATAAATTTATAATTATTCTCTTTTTTTTGTTCTTTGTTTTTATAAATGATAGATGTTTGTATGCAAATATTTTATTTTATCCAACAGATTGAAAACGCTAAGAAACCAGTTGACAGTTTGCTTCTTAGAAGAAAGTTTTAATGCACGCTTTACAAAAAGTGTTAATGCACTCTTTACAAAAGTGTTAATGCACTCTTGACAAAAACGTTTGAATGCACTCTTTACAATAATGTTTTAATGCATTAAACAAGAAAGTTTTATTGCACTCTTTACAAAAAAGTTGAAATGCACTCTTTACAAAAAAAGTTGTAATGCACTCTTTACAAAAAAGTTTTAATGCACTTTTTACAAAAGGTTGTAATTCACTCTTTACCAAAAAAGTTTGAATGCAATCTTTACAAGAAAGTTTTAATGCACTCTTAACAAAAAAGTTTTAATGCACTCTTTACAAAAAAGTTTACAAATTTTTAGTGTTGAAACTTTTCGTGAAATAATTTAGATATATTTGGTATCATGCGTTTTACATTGGTTTTACATAATAAATGCATTGTTGAGCACATCCCGACGGATTTCTTATTTTCTTCTTAAGCATCTTAAGCTGTCGTTGGGTTGTTGTTTATGACTCCTGATGCACCCCAAATCCTTAACCCGTTTTACATAAACGTTTTATAGAACACATATAATCGGCACCCGTAGGCACCATTTCTACAGAGTACTAACTTCACAAAACAGTTCCAAGACAGTTTGATAAATATCACGCGAAATATCGGTAATACATTATACTGTCAAGCGTATAATTAAAGGCATTTATTTCGTTTGATAGTATGTGAAGAAGAAAAAAATCAAATTTTTTTTCTGAAGTGCATTCAAACGCGTAAAACTTTTGTTATCTGCCTTTTGTGACGTAATGACTAAGTTTTTCACTTTTAAAATAGAAACTATAAAAAACAATCACTGGTTGTTATGTTAAGTTATATAAAAGGTCTCTTATAATCTTCATATTTTGAACAATTTAAATAAATGCTGAATGATAGCATTTGCAAATTACAATCATCTACGAACGATTGCAGGCATTCTTTTGAATAGGAGACTGGTGTTTTCGATTACTCTGAACCGTAAAATGTGTCGACGATGATTTTGATATTTACTAGAGATTGAATGACAATTACTCAGATTAATTGATTAGCACAAATATACAACAAACACAATTAATTGCCAAACAATATGAACATATTCGAGTCACTTGGTTTAGAATTTATATAGTTATCGCAAACGATTTTGTGAAAACAATGTTCAATTGTAGGTAGAATTTAAGAGTCTTGAAAGAAATTATTTTGAGCAGTTTGATTATGTTGAAACCAATTCTAAGCAAGGGTATCAACTGGATTGGGAAATGTGAAAGAGAAAAATAAAGCATGCAAAATTAATAAACCAACTATTCAGCACATCATGGTATTGTCCAACAAGTTAGATCCACGTAATCGCCCCATTTGCGTATATTACCAACCCCTCACTAACCATCGACCGGTTTTCTAACTTCGGCCTTTAACGGGAGACTTTATATAATGTCTTTCATTAATGGAACATGTGTATGAATTAAGATACTACCTGCTGATATGATCTTATATTTTATGCTAGACCATGAATTACTGGATTTTCTAAGAGAAATAATTTTGATAATTCACTGGAGTGGAAATCAGGAATATTTTTTCACTGCTCAAGAATACACAGAGACAACATTATGACCAAGACGTTTGAGCTAGACACTCGCTTGGTCTAGTGGTAAGTATGGTCGCCGTGCATGTATATGAATCAAGTTCAAATCCCACAATGCGCATATAGTTTTTTTCTTCATTTTTGTAATGATCTATTTTATCTTCAATTAGGAAGGAGAATTATGTTCCTACTGATATTTTTTGTGCGAATATACACAAAACACAGCAGAATATAAATGGTAAACCTTTGATATTATCGCGCGGGATACAGTAAGAAAACTGCTACTTCTATATCTTATACATATTGCTAGCAAATACGTTTGAGCATTAAATACGAGTTTGGAAGATGGCCGCTATCGCTTAACAGGTTTGAGGCAGCTGCTCCGGATTTTTGTGCCGTTTTTCATGATTTATATGCTTGTTGTCTGTCTTCGTCTACGTTATTGTGATCATCATGCATTGGCTGTTCTGTTGGAATGTGTTTCTTCATCATCTTGTCTTGGAAACGAGAAATATTAGACTTTTTCTCAGCCGTCTTGAACCACTGCTACAACTTCCTTTGCTGTTGAACATACCGCCATCACGTGATACTCGCCAGTCAACCCGTTTACGCTATGACAGACCCTCATTAATTGCTTTAAACGACCACTCCTTGCCTCTCCACACTACATTGTGCACAAGACTAAACGACCTAGGACTACATTCATCATTACTTAAATGTAAACGGAAGCGAAAAAAGAAACGTTGTTTTAAAGCTGGCCGGCGTAGAACAGGAAGATGAATTCCAGTTATCTCCCTTTCGCCATTTCCGGCACGCCAATTTGAAAACTATGCCGTTAATTTAAATAACCTAATTCAAATTCCTCTTAAATCGTCAACCTTTGTGTCAACTATCCAAGAGATACCACTACGCATCGCATTATTCAATGTCCAATTAGTAGGACCACCGGAAAAGCGCACAGAAATAGTTAATTTTATCAACGATCATAATATCCACGTCTTTTTCCTGACAGAAACATGGCTAAAAACATCAGGCGATGAGCCCAAGTGCGCGGATCTCTAACATCCCTCGGTTACTCCATCAAGTCGTTCCCCCGCCACTCCCGCGGAGGTGGAATTGCTGTCATCGCAAAGAACTCCATGATCAACCGTCTTAATCACACTACAACCTTCAATTTCAACCACACGTTGTTTGAACTAGTCCAAACCACACTCGCACTGGAACAAAGGTCAGTCCATTTTTTCTGCCTCTACCGCCCTCCTCCTAGTAGAAAAAACAAGCTGACTGAATCTCTCTTTTTGGAGCAGTTTCCGAATCTCCTAGAGTATGGAAATTCGATAGGTGGCAACCTGATTATTCTTGGAGATTTCAACTTTCACTTTGACTGTCCTGGAAACCCATACACATCAAAACTGCTAGATTCCATTCACGTTTTCAACCTCAAACAGTTAGTTAGCCAACCCACCCATAAACATGGTCACATTTTAGACTGGATTCTTTATAGACCTGATGATAATATTCTACAGTCCTCCCTGGTGTCCCACGAACTTGCATCAGATCACCTCTGCATTATATGCCATCTTGACGTATCAGTCCCTAACCCTCCACCTTTATTTGCTACTAAGAGAAACCTCCGTATGATAAAAAGAACTCAACTAATGCATGACATCCAAGCAATCCTAACAACTTTGCTACCTCCTACAGCAGAACAACTTAATAACTGCCTGCGCTCAATGCTTGACAAACATGTCCCAGCAACCAAGTGCAGAGTATCAATTAAAAAGTGTTCTCCGCGGTATAGCAGTGTTAGGGACCAGCTTCGCGCTGCTAAAAGAGACCGCTGTAAGGCTGAGAGGCCTTGGGTTTCCACAAGACTCACTATTCATAAGCAAATCTATGAAGCCACTAAGAAGAATGTCACAGACATAGTCCATGCAGCGAAATCAACCCACTACAGTACTAAGATCACTGAAAGTTCCAGTTGCAAAGAGCTCTTCGAGATTACTAACCAGCTAATGTCAAGGAACAAATGTACACCACTTCCAACTACCTTCTCTCCAGTCGACCTTCCGGACCAGTTTGCAAATTTCTTCCGTGACAAAGTACAAACCATTAGAGATAAGCTTGAAAACATAATTTCAATTGAGTCGTCGTCACCACACAGTTGCGATACAAAATTTCAGCGGCAACCGTTAGCAGCATTTGAACCGGTCTCTATGGATTTAGTGCGTACAATCATGTTGAAGAGTGCCCCAAAGTCATGTGAACTTGATCCGATTCCGACATCACTGCTGCTTGAGTGCTTAGATCCAATATTGCCTTCACTAACTGATGTTATCAATACTTCTCTCTCATCCGGTGAATTCCCATCATTTTTCAAAACTGCCATTGTAAAGCCTCTGCTGAAGAAACCAACACTTGACCATAACGATTTAAAGAACTACCGCCCTGTTTCTAACCTCCCGTTTATGTAAAAATCTTAGAAAAAGTTGTTCTATCCCAACTTGTATCTCATCTTAATTCAAACAGTCTTTTTAGCGATGTACAGTCTGCATATCGCCCTCGCCACAGTACTGAAACTACCCTTCTGAAAGTAGCTAACAACCTTCTCTCTGCTTTGGATAGTGGAAAGATTACAGTCCTCACCATCCTTGACTTGTCTGCAGCATTTGATACAATAGACCATGATATATTACTTCACCGTCTCCATCATCTATTTGGCATTCACGATACAGCCTTACTATGGTTCAAGTCCTACTCGGCCAACAGGACACAAATTGTGTCCGTAAATGGAAAACACTCCAGCCCAGTTGATCTATGTTTTGGCGTTCCACAGGGTTCTGTTCTTGGACCGGTTCTCTTCATTCTATACACTCAGCCGCTCTCAAGTGTCATATATCGTCATCCAGTGTCTCACCAATTGTACGCTGATGACACCCAAATATACAAATCTAGCCACCCAACTGAAGTTGACGCTACCATCCAAGGTGTAGAGAGGTGTATTTCCGATGTGAAATCATGGATGACATGTAACAAGCTGCAGATGAATGATGATAAAACTGAAGCCATTCTGATTACCACACAAAGACTTTCTCATTCACATCCTTTATCTCAAACAATAAATATCAGCAACACCAACATTAAATTCACACAGTCAGTACGAAACCTAGGTGTTACTCTAGACAGTACACTCTCAATGCACCAACATGTCATGAACATATGCAAGGCTGCATACCTTGAGCTGACACGGATCAGCTCCATTCGCAATTATCTTTCAGTTGATGCTACTAAAACACTTGTGTATTCCTTAGTACTTTCAAGACTGGACTATTGTAACTCAATTCTATCTGGTTCATCTCAGTATCTACTCCAGAAACTTCAAAAAGTTCAAAACACAGCTGCTCGGATCATTCTTAGAGTACCACGAACAGACCACAACTCTCCCCTGCTCTGTACCCTACACTGGCTACCCATTCGATCCAGAATCAAACACAAAATTTGTTCTCTGTGCTACGTTTCACTGACTGGCACCAGTCCAACATACCTATCTCACCTCACCCATGTGTACACACCAGCAAGATACTTACGCTCCTCTTCCGACACACGTATTCTCATTATTCCCAATACCAAAATGAAGTCATACGGACAACGTTCTTTTGCATACCAGGGCACAGCAACGTGGAACGAATTGCCCACTGAACTTAAACACAAAGACACAGTGATCTCATCCAAGAGTGCTCTAAAACTCACCTATTTCGACTGCAAGAATAGACCTAAAGACTTAATGTTTTCTTACCTTAACTATTTTCAGCATGTTTTTGTTTTCTAATTTCATGGTGGGTTTTTTTTATATATTTTTTTTTCGTAATCATATCATTATATTTTTTAGGTGTTATATAATGTTGTAAAGGGCTTAGAGCTTCTAAAGATTAGGCGCTATACAAAGTCCTCATCATTATTATTATTATTATTATTATTATTATTATTATTATTATTATTATTATTAATATTATTATTAAATAAGAAGAAAATTTGCTTGCTCCAAGTGAATGACATATTTCATATCGTGGGTGAACAATTCAAGTATTTTCACTCGTGGCTTCTCGAGGGTGAAAATCACAAGTATTTTCACCCACTCGATGAAATGTATTCGTTATTCATTCGTTTCAAGCACATATCCCCAATTCAATTGATAATGAAATTATTAAAACTATGTATGTATACTCTAAGAAAAAGTTATTTTTAAACCTAAATAATTAATTTACAACCAACTCCAAAATGTACTTAAGAAAACAGGAAATGGTGAATATTTTTCTGAGATTCTATCTCCTTCAAATTTGTTTTTGAATACGGAATTCCATTATTGAATCTCATATGTTGACAATACTGTTTGTCACTTTGATTCTTTGTCGGATATTTGTGACTACACAACTTGAGAAGCTCTGTTCTTGCTTCTGCTATTTTGAACTCATGCACGATAATTCTTTGGTGTACTCTAAAAAGTGGACAATATCTCCGCAAATCTCATGCTATATAAACTGAAAGTGCAGTCTGGTGTAGTCCGTATAGTTTTCATCGGTGAAACACAGTGCTTTGCAAAAAGTTATTTTTAAGATCACAGCGCCCGATAATGGCTTTTGTGAAGCACAAAGAACTAACATGCCTTTCTCACAGTCGATGTGCCCGTATCTCTATGAACAATGATTTTCATGGTGTAGTACTTCTTGATATTCTTCCAGCGTGACGGACAACTATTTTGTTTTTCAAAGCCGCAGGAGAAAGGGAGAAATCAAATATTCTATGATTAATTTCATGGTAGACCAATATTGCTACTCAAAAGAAAATCTAAATAGAAAGAAAAAAATGAAAACCGTTGCTTGGGACATTATTTTTGTACATTGGTCTTTGTAAGTGGATGCATCGATAACAACTTTAAATAAAAATGTTTGTGGTTAAAACTATTCACCCATTCATACGTATCCTATATATAAAAACTCGTAATAGTAGGAAACACCTACTCAGATGCTCCACTTCCCCGTATACCTACATGGCTTGTATTGGGTGAATAACTTATATATTTCATCAAGTGGGTGAAAATCTCTGTATTTTTACGAGTGGCTATTATTATAATATCAGCTTGGTTCTCGATTAAAGTGCATGTCCAGGAAATTTATGAATGATCTAAGTTTGTCATAATACGCATTTCCTTCTGGCTCTGGCCTATTTCTCACACTTTGTTTAGCATTACACAGAATTATCCACTGCCGTTTCTTTTTAAAGTTTAAACTTTCTTCGTCAAAATAAAGTAACTTTATCTATTTTAAAAGTATTGAAAAAAATCACCTATTACGTGATAAAACATGGCCTTTATAGTACGTCTCTTTTTATAATTTACTTCATTGCCCGAATCACTGAGAGAAGAATATACAAGAACGTTCTAGAGTTTCTGACTTGTGGCAGAAAGGCATTTTTACGTCCTCCGTTAGACGAAAATAGAATAGACTTATATATAAGACATGGTATATTTTGACTACTAAATGTATATTATAGTTGTGTACAAAGTTGCACGAAAGTTAAATATACCACTCACAGATTAAAAGCTTTCTTGTAGCAATTACAGAAAAGTATTGCTTCTCTAATATTTTCCCATTTACAAATAACGGTCAATATACATGAGTGTCTTGAACAAATGTTTCTGTAACAATCACATTTTGTGTTTTTGGCTGATATGAAAACCTTTCTGGCATATCGGAAATACTGCATTGTCAAATGTGGGCATATTGGACGTGACAATTGTAGTAGGGTTTTCACCCATATATTACGTGCAAGTACATAAGTATGTGTAAATACTTGTAGTCATAGCGTATCTTTTCCCAACGAACAATGCTGTTTATATTTAAAACTTTTAGATTCTCTTCCAAAGATGAAGCAATGGTATTGACGTCAGTATACTTGTCTAGAACTATCATTACGTAAGTCCGCCTACTCGTTGACTTCTAGCACGCAATGTTCTAATTTTGAACTACAAGGAAGGAAGGGACACAAGATTTTAAGTATCGTAATGTTTTAAAATATTGAAAGAGATTATTCGATAGTGTGCATATACTTATATAGAAAACACTTACTATTAAAGTGATCAATTCGTACCTAAAATTACATTTCATTAATAATATTCCATCCTCATTTGACCCTATATCCAGGTATGTATATTTGTAAGGGAATTATCAAAATATGTCATGATTCAAATGTGAAATCGAATAATTCTTGACCTAGAAGGAAAACAAATCATATAAAATAACTTGAAAAAGTTACATATAAGAATGATTTTATTTAACATTTATTTAATATAATAATTAAGAGTAGAAATAATCGAGACCTATACATTTCAAAGTTTGCTTTTTTAAACGTTGATTTCAGTTTCTTTCACCATAATAAAGAAGCTGACTAAGTCAATTCTTGACGAAAATAAACATCCTTCTATTCATTATTGATGTTCTTAGTAAATTTATGATATTTATATAATAGCAAATATACAATAACAAATATCGCATTACAAGCGCATTAACTGAGAAAATTCTAAACAGGAAAAAAATAGATTTCCTATTTTCAGATAATATCAGGGTATGGCCTACGACAATCAATGGGGATATCAAAAGTTAAGTAACTTTCTTGTGTTAAACACCGTTCGAACTAAAATGTATGCGAACGGTATTTATTTTTTGGTATTTTATAGATCTGTACAAACACTTGTATAAACAGGAGGTTATTGACTTGAGATACATCATGTTTGTATTCTGCAGCAAATGCTTTGCATGATATCAGCATATTGCGGATATCGGTTTAATATTTAAGTAAGTTAGGTTCGTAAATTTCGAAGTCATTGTGTTAATAGACATTTTTTCTTTGTCTCGTCGGTCATATTGCACATAAATAAATACATCTAACACAGCCTTAAACTATGTTTTCTCTTTGAATATCATATCACGTGGTGACTTTATAGTTCTTATGGTAATCTTTGTACTACTGGTATTATAGGTATTATAATTTTGCATCATACATATGTATCAAGGAATAACGTTTTTACTTTTTAATTGCTCCCCTAATGAACTCCATAGAATCATATACACAAAAATCAGTCATAAATCGTATTATTTTATATAGTTTTACTTTGATAATGTTTCATTAATTGATATATTTCTAATATTCACAGATATTAGTTGCAGATATTAGTTTTTCAGATTAGAGGACGACAATAGATAGAAAGTGTCTTTTCTTCCAATGGTTGGTATGAGCCACCCAATAAATCAAAAGTAAGTTCCAAGTCAATGAACTTTAACCCATGCATGTGCACGTGCGAGCGTGAAAACATTCTTTTTGTACATTTGCCATTCATGCATGTTAGAATTAGGATGTCTTATGACTTTTTTCGAACTATTTGGCATATATGTGTATGTATATAAATAAATATTTCTTTGTGTATATATATATATATATATATATATATATATATATATAGAGAGAGAGAGAGAGAGAGAGAGAGAGAGAGAGAGAGAGAGAGAGAGAGAGAGAGAGAATTACAAATATACACCGAACAGAGCGGAAATGGCTGGAACAAAGTACCCTAATCGATCATCAATTAACATCACTGAAATTGTACCTGCATGTTACATGTCGAATTTGGATGACAGTTTAAAAACTAAATTAGCTCTTGTGAAGTATAACCAGGAACAAAATAATGCTATTCATTTCTAAAGCCTATGCAGATCAAAAATGTAAAAAGCGTCATTGTATCTGACACTTATAATTTTGCCAGCCGGATATGGAAAGAGTTTGATATTTGATCTTTTGCCGTTTTATCAAGCATTACGTACTCCAAAATTCTGCATTTTATTTATTTTCGAGCCAGTAAATGTAATTAAAGAACAATTTTTTTCCAAACTTGGTTTTTCTTGTATTCAGCTTGGATCACAAACGTCTGATTCACAATTAAAAGACCATGCCTTCATCACTGGACACCCAGAACACTGCTTGGTAACTGAATACTAGAATTTGCTTCCGGTTTGTCCAAAAACAAAGATCTTTATTGTTGTGGAGGAAGCGCATTGTGTTCTTCAATAGGGAGAAGAATTTCGTCCTTCATTTAAAAAATAAAATAAAAGAGTTCAGAGTTGTCTCAAATAACAGTACCATCAGGACGCTCACAGCAACAGCAAGCAAAGGTGGACAAACGGACACAATGAAAGCACTTGGCATGAAAGCAATAATCATTTTTAACACATGTACTGTGTTTACAGATACTATAAAACTTTCAGTATAAACAGGCAGGTCTTGGTGGCACGAATACAGTGGAAACTACTTATGACTTCATTTTGAAGCCAATTATTCAAGAACATTTAAAACAAGTCGATAGTTTCCAACTTATTGTTATCTACACCAAACTAATATTGTGTGCTTATGGTATTAATTTGGCAGTGAGAATACTTGGACCAAAGTTGTATTGTGAAGGATACAACAGAGTGGTACAGTTTCATTCACCACAGCCAGCAGCTGTTAATCAGTAAGTGCTGACATTATTACAACAACAAGATTCTAAAATCACGATAGTGTTTGCAACTGTGGCTCTTGCAATGGGTGATGACCTTAGGATTGTGAGAAGAATTGTACATGAAAGGACAACCATCTAATTTAAAAAGTGAGTATACTGTAGTTATTGCAATTTTCATACCCTTAAATTATAAATACTCCATAGCCTGATAGTGGAGTCTTGAAAATTATGATTTTTGTCTTTTCATTTTTCATTCATCAAATAATATTTGTCATAGCATATGTGATACATTTGTTTGTTTGCAAGAGGAAGATTTGAAAGTTTACTATGGTCTTCGTATATGTATAACTCAAAGTATTATGAAATTCATAAAGACAGTTACTAGTACACATTTTAAATAATGTGTAATAAATAATGCCTGACCCATTACATAATTTTAAATAATGTGTAATAAATAATGCCTGACCCAAGTTGAAGTCAGAATATTGAGATTATTGATGCTTTTGCATTTTGTAATATGCAGTAATACATAGGAATTATATAGCATGTGTTTACATAGTAGTCATAATCAACAAAGTTATTTGATATTTTCTGCAAATGGAGTTTATGTTTGCAAAGATATGATCGAAGTCCAAAGTTAAATTAAAAGTTGTATGACTAATATATGCAAATTAAAGCTGTTTCACGTAAAATAAAATACCTTAACAAAAAAAATCGCTTACTCTCACGAGAAGAGGTTCTTCCTGTAGGGTATCCCCGTATTCTCTTTCTACTGCTTGAACCACTTCCAATTGGTTCCCCTCCAGAAGAATTGTATAATGGTTTGGTTGATACTATTTAATAAAAAGACCAAGTGACAGATTAAAAACTTTATATGAGGCATTGGCTTCTTTAATCTTCCATTAAATTCATCTTTTTCTCTCTCTCTCTCTCTCTCTCTCTCTCTCTCTCTCTCTCTCTCTCTCTCTCTCTCATTTACAACTTCCGGCTGTTGATTGGAATACATATAAACACCTTAAATCAAAGTAACACTAACATGTTCGCCATAAAACCTTGAGAAAGATTGAATTTTGAGTTGAATTTGACCTGCTAATAGTATATTTTTCCAGACAAATTTCGTATTTCATCTATGTGTAAGATTCACTTACATCTCATTTGAAAACTCTGTGGTTATTTATTATGAGATTAGCCAGACACAGAGACGGAATATTACCGATAAGCATTAATGAATTTGGTGCTAATTAGTCACCTGCAAGTATAAAATTCATTTGTTTATTTGAGAAGGGGACGGTGTTTGCAGAAAGAATAACGTTACGATTCATAATGAAAATGTATCGTTCAATTAAATGAACACTTATTACGTGTTAATCTTAGACGATGTAAGGGATCATATAAAACATCACTGTCGCGTTGTCATCTGTTTTATTCATCTAAGACAGATAACTTGGGCCAAAATACGTGCCAGCGGCTGACATCTCATACATGCCGTTATTGTCGGCCATTTTTAAATTGCGCAATAACATGACACCAGCCGTCGCCTGACTCTTCGTAGCTTGTGAAGAAGATCAGGGTACCAGATTAAATGTTCGTAGTGCTATCAACTCAGTGAAGAAATGAGATGTATGCGACTTCTGTCTCTTAATAAATAATAAAGAATGCATATACAATTTTAACAATCACAGTAACAGTCTTGTGAATGACAATTATCAAGTCAAGGAAAAGTATACTAGACCTGAGTAAACTTTAACTGTTTACGACATGCCCTAAATTGGATATACAGTCTTCCCGTCAGACTCTTAGTAACTGTATCATACTGAAAAAACCTGAATGACAAAGAAACACTTTTCTTTGTGTATTTGATAAGAGGTGTCACTGATCTTGAAAATCTAATGCATTGGTAAATACCTACATGGATAATTAGATATTTTTTCCGATACTTGTATGTGAAATGATCATTGGGGATATGTATCCAACTATGAGTGGCATGTATACCAACCGATATATTTGTATGAGTAAATGTATACCAACCTATATATTTGTAAGTGATTTTTGATTTCGTGGGCCCATAGCTATGTACAAATATCAGTTTTTCACAAAGAGTTGAAGACTCCACAATTTGTATACAACCGTAGGAAGATAAGTTTAAGTTTATTACATTCTGAGCGAGAATACATTTATATAGCAGGAACAATTCAAGGCAACTCACGCAATAATTTCTTAGCAGGCAAAAGTGATGTGCTCTGTCGGATAAGGATCAATTTGTCCAGAAAAACAGATAGATCCTGAACACTTTTTATCACAACTTATTACAACAAAATACAAATTGGGTGAGCAACAACAAGAACGATGACGCTAACAACAACGAAAACATACAATAAGGACAGCAACTGCAAAAATTTGAAGACGAAAAAGAAACTAAGACGTGAAAATCAGGGACTTATCCCCTTTTGAAACAAGTTATATTAAGGAATTATTTTCCTACCTTCTCTCTGTGTTATGGTCTTTTTATCATAACATTGAATATGAACTTGTATTAAGATTAAGGAAATATTTTCTTGAGATGATATCTTACAGATTGCTGTCTTTTCTTATTCAATTTAACACCCTTTAGATTCGGGTTTACATTTATAAACAAGCCAATCGAATCCTACAGGTATTTTGAACTTTATAATTTTATTATTGTTCCTCTACGACAGGAATCGTTCGGGCGTGGAATACGCTAAGTCACAAAGCTTTCAACACATCCTCAAATAAGGCTGACATTAGTCATTTGGAACAATCCAAAGAAAAGATTCAAGTAGGTGAATACTGACGTTAAAGCAACACACTCAATGCTAAAAAAAAACGTCTTTAGTGTATATATACAGTATATATTTTATCTTCTCGATGCAGTCTGTGGAAGGGAAAGAAAATATATTAAATCTCTTACACGCGGTCGGACTCGATTTTATTAAAATCTGTCATATAACTTATTGTGAATATATATATATATATATATATATATATATATATATATATATATATATATATACACATATATATATATATATATATATATATATATATATATATATATATGTGTGTGTGTGTGTGTGTGTGTGTATATATATATATATATATATATATATATATATATATATATATATATATATATATATATATGACACAAATAAAGTACATGCAAAAAATACTCCACTTATATCAATCACATTCCCAAGAAAGATTGAGGTTAAATCCCGTACCCCCTCCCCTGTTCCAAAACAAAATCTTGGGTATTAAAGTCGGCTCCTCTCATGTATATAAAGCTCTTCAAAGTGTGTCTGTGATATCTTTTACACTGCATATTTCGCGTACATAATTTCAGAGTCAAGATGCGTTTGTTAATCAGCTTTTAATGATATGCCAAAATCAATCTTCTGATTAGTTAATAAACAAATGCTCCTATTTATGTGGCGATAAACTCTTAAACAACAGTAAAACGGCCTGTCGCCCGCTAAACATATGAAAATGATGGATGTTTTGGTTTGATAAACATGTTTAGGGTCAATGTTGTGCTGTTTAAGGGATCACTTTAGGAGGTCCTTAAAGTGTTTCTTCTGACCTTACTGACAGTGTTGTTCCTCCTTCATCTCTCCGCAAAAGATCATCTTTGGTATTCGCTCGTCTTACATCCTGCTGACGTGCCTGCCCATCTCAACTGTGATTTCATCAGTAGAGTGTGGATGCTTAGAATCCCTGCCTATGTGAGAACCTCAGTGTCTGGAGCCTTGTTCTTCCAGCTTATCCTCATCTGTTTCATCATGCTGCTCGCATAAAAATCGTTCAGCTTCTTGGCGTGTGTCTGTACACTTTCCATGTTTCGCATGCATATAGCAGGGTCAGCAATACAATGTCTTTGTAGACCTTCAGTTTTGTTTGCTGACATTTAAACGCATAATGAGTAAATTTCATCCAAATATCACGGATTAAGGAGTTAAATTGGATTGTGTTGATGGTATCGTTCTCTTACTTCGCGATATGGTTATGACAATTGGTAGCATTGTACAGCAAAATAACAACCTGAAAAAGTCATCGAATAACTTCATTTTATTATTAAATAACATAAATACCGATATAGCGAGACAATTAATTCCAGCAGATGATAAACAATTCCTCAAAAGGTTGATAATTTAAAAAAAGAACAGAACATGACTAAAGAATTACGTAGACAAGCAGGAAAAGAATGGTAATAGTGTTATAATGGTAATCACTCATACCAGACCTAAACAAAGATCACGGGATAAATATACAATCATTCATATTGATTATGATTGTAAAAGAGCTGGACTTCTTTGGTTTGTGAAGTAAATTAGGAACCTCCTCTACCTACTTCATATACGTCAGAACGTTGGAAAATATACTAAGTATATAGATCACTTTAAGTAGCAATCTACACACCCTTAATAGCTATGGCAAAAAACCGAATTAATGCTAAAATTAGGAGTATGACATGAACAGCCAGGAATGAGAAACAAAAATTCAAAAGGGGATAAGTTCCTGACTTTCACGTCTTAGGTTCTTCTTCTTCAAATTGTTGCAGTTGATGTCCTTATTATATGTGTTGGTTGTTGATGATGTCATCGTCCTTATTGTTGCTTACCCAATTTGACTTTTAACGAGCTTGTAATGCGATATTTGTTATTGTATATTTGCTATTATATAAATATCATAAATTTACTAAGAGCATCAATATTGAATAGAAGGATGTTTATTTTCGTCAAGAATTGACTTAGTCAGCTTCTTTATTATGGTGAAAGAAACTGAAATCAACGTTTAAAAAAGCAAACTTTGAAATGTATAGGTCTCGATTATTTCTACTCTCAATTATTATATTAAACAAATGTTAAATAAAATCATTCTTATATATAACTTTTTCAGGTTATATTGTATGATTTGTTTTCCTTCTAGGTCAAGAATTATTCGATTTCACATTTGAATCATGACATATTTTGATAATTCCCTTACAAATATGCATACCTGGATATAGGGTCAAATGAGGATGGAATATTATTAATGAAATGTAATTTTAGGTACGAATTGATCACTTTAATAGTAAGTGTTTTCTATATAAGTACATGCACACTATCGAATAATCTCTTTCAATATTTTAAAACATTACGATACTTAAAATCTTGTGCCCCTTCCTTCCCTGTAGTTCAAAATTAGAACATTGCGTGCCAGAAGTCAACGAGTAGGCGGACTTACGTAAGATAGTTCTAGACAAGTATACTGACATCAATGCCATTGCTTCATCTTTGGAAGATAATCTAAAAGCTTTAAATATAAACAGCCTTGTCATTTGGAAAAGATACGCTATGACTACAAGTATTTACACATACTTATGTACTTGCACGTAATATATGGGTGAAAACCCTACTACATTTGTCACGTCCAATATGCCCACATTTGACAATGCAATATTTCCGATTGCCAGAAAGGTTTTCATATCAGCCAAAAACATAGAATGTGATTGTTACAGAAACATTTGTTCAAGACACTCATGTATATTGACCGTTATTTGTAAATGGGAAAATATTAGAGAAGCAATACTTTTCTGTAATTGCTACAAGAAAGCTTTTAATCTGTGAGTGGTATATTTAACTTTCATGCAACTTTGTACACAACTATAATATATATTTATAAGTCAAAATATACCATGTCTTATATATAAGTCTATTCTATTTTCGTCTAAAGGAGGAAGTAAAAATGCCTTTCTGCCACAAGTCAGAAACTCTAGAACGTTCTTGTATATTCTTCTCTCAGTGATTCGGGCAATGAAGTAAATTATAAAAAGAGACGTACTATAAAGGCCATGTTTTATCACGTAATAGGTGATTTTTTTTCAATACTTTTAAAATAGATAAAGTTACTTTATTTTGACGAAGAAAGTTTAAACTTTAAAAAGAAACGGCAGTGGATAATTCTGTGTAATGCTAAACAAAGTGTGAGAAATAGGCCAGAACCAGAAGGACATATGTATTGGGACAAAATTAGATAATTCATAAATTTCCTGGACATGGACTTTATTCGAGAACCAAGCTGATATTATAATAATAGCCACTCGTAAAAATACAGAGATTTTCACCCACTTGATGAAATATATCCGTTATTCACCCAATACAAGCCATGTAGGTATACGGGGAAGTGGAGCATCTGAGTAGGTGTTTCCTACTATTACGAGTTTTTATGTATAGGATTCGTATGAATGGGTGAATAGTTTTAACCACAAACATTTTTATTTAAAGTTGTTATCGATTCATCCACTTACAGAGATTAGTGTAAACAATTAATCTCACCAAACATTTAAATGGAAAAAAGTAATTCTACTAAAGTAAGTGAGTCATAAACCATACCCTGAACTTTCTGCGTTACTAATAAAGCGATGATGTTATGCACCAAATTGCAAATACTATTTACGAAAACAGAAAACTAAGTTTAAATGTTCAAAAAGAAATAAACAAGCAACGTTTTTCATTTTTTCTTTCTATTTAGGTTTTCTTTTGTGTAGCATTATTGTTCTACCATGAAATTAATAATAGCATATTTTATTTCTCCCTTTCTCCTGCGGCTTTGAAAAACAAAATAGTTGTCCGTCACGCTGGAAGAATATCAAGAGGTTCTACACCATGAAAACCATTGTTCGTAGAGATACGGGCACATCGACTGTGAGAAAGACATGTTAGTTCTTTGTGCTTCACAAAAGCCATTATCGGGCGCTGTGATCTGAAAAATAACTTTTTGCAAAGCACTGTGTTTCACCGATGAAAACTATACGGACTACACCAGACTGCACTTTGAGTTTTTCTTATAGTATGAGATTTGCGGACATATTGTTCACTATTTAGAGTACACCAAAGAATTATCGTGCATGAGTTCAAAATAGCAGAAGCAAGAACAGAGCTTCTCAAGTTGTGTAGTCACAGATATCCGACAAAGAATCAAAGTGACAAACAGTATTGTCAACATATGAGATTCGATAATGGAATTCCGTATTCAAAAACAAATTTGAAGGAGATAGAATCTCAGAAAAATATTCACCATTTCCTGTTTTCTTAAGTACATTTTGGAGTTGATTGTAAGTTACTTATTTAGGTTTAAAAATAACTTTTTCTTAGAGTATACATACATAGTTTTAATAATTTCATTATCAATTGAATTGGGGATATTTGCTTGAAACGAATGAATAACGAATACATTTCATCGAGTGGGTGAAAATACTTGAGTTTTTCACCCACGAGAAGCCACGAGTGAAAATACTTGAATTGTTCACCCACGATATGAAATATGTCATTCACTGGGAGCAATCAAATTTTCTTCTAATTTAATGCTCAAACTTATTGGCTAGCAATATGTATAAGATATAGAAGTAGCAGTTTTATTACTGTATCCGCGCGATAATATCAAAGGTTTACCATTTTTAATCTGCTGTGTTTTGTGTATATTCGCACAAAAAAATATCAGTAGGAACATAATTCTCCTTCCAAATTGAAGATAAAATAGATCATTACAAAAATGAAGAAAAAACTATATGGGCATTGTGGGATTTAAACTTCATACATTTACATGCAAGGCGGCCATGCTTACCACTAGACCAAGCGAGTGTCTAGCTCAAAAGTCTTGGTCATAATGTTGTCTCTGTGTATTCTTGAGCAGTGAAAAAATATTCCTGATTTCCACTCCAGTGAATTATCAAAATTATTTCTCTTAGAAAATTCAGTAATTCATGGTCTAGCATAAAATATAAGATCATATCAGCAGATAATATCTTAATTCATACACATGTTCCATTAATGAAAGACATTATATAAAGTCTCCCGTTAAAGGCCGAAGTTTGAAAACCGGTCGATGGTTAGTGAGGGGTTGGTAATATACGAAAAATGGGGCAATTACGTGGAACTAACTTGTTGGTCAATACCGTGCTGAATTGTTGGTTTATTAATTTTGCATGCTTCATTTTTAACTTTCACATTTCCCAATCCAGTTGATACCCTTGCTTCGAATTGGTTTCAACATAATCAAACTGCTCAAAATAATTTCTTTTAAGACTCTTAAATTCTGCCTACAATTGAACATTGTTTTCACAAAATCGTTTGCGATAACTATATAAATTCTAAACCAAGTGACTCGAATATGTTCATATTGTTTGGCAATTAATTGTGTTTGTTGTATATTTGTGCTAATCAATTAATCTGAGTAATTGTCATTCAATCTCTAGTAAATATCAGAATCATCGTCGACACATTTTACGGTACAGAGTAATCGAAAACACCAGTCTCCTATTCAAAAGAATGCCTGCAATCGTTCGTAGATGATTGTAATTTGCAAATGCTATCATTCAGCATTTATTTAAATTGTTCAAAATATGAAGATTATAAGAGACCTTTTATATAACTTAATATAACAACCAGTGATTGTTTTTTATAGTTTCTATTTTAAAAGTGAAAAACTTAGTCATTACGTCACAAAAGGCAGATAACAAAAGTTTTACGCGTTTGAATGCACTTCAGAAAAAAAAATTGACTTTTTTCTTCTTCACATACTATCAATCGAAATAAATGCCTTTAATTATACGCTTGACAGTATAATATATTACCGATATTTCACGTGATATTTATCAAACTGTCTTGGAACTGTTTTGTGAAGTTAGTACTCTGTAGAAATGGTGCCTACGGGTGCCGATTATATGTGTTCTATAAAACGTTTATGTAAAACGGGTTAAGGATTTGGGGTGCATCAGGAGTCATACACAACAACCCAACGACAGCTTAAGATGCTTAAGAAGAAAATAAGAAATCCTTCAGGATGTGCTCAACAATGCATTTATTATGTAAAACCAATGTAAAACGATTGATACCAAATATATCTAAATTATTTCACTAAACGTTGCAACACTAAAATGTTTTAAACTCTTTTGTAAAGAGTGCATTAAAACTTTTTTGTGAATAGTGCATTAAAACTTTCTTGTAAAGATTGCATTAAAACTTTTTTGGTAAAGAGTGAATTACAACTTTTTGTAAAAAGTGCATTAAAACTTTTTTGTAAAGAGTGCATTACAGCTTTTTTTGTAAAGAGTGCATTACAACTTTTTTGTAAAGAGTGCAAGAAAACTTTCTTGTTTAATGCATTAAAACAATATTGTAAAGAGTGCATTAAAACGTTTTTGTCAAGAGTGCATTAACACTTTTAGTAAAGCGTGCATTAAAACTTTCTTCTAAGAAGCAAACTGTCAACTGGTTTCTTAGCGTTTTCAATGTGTTGGATAAAATAAAATATTTGCATACAAACATCTATCATTTACAACAAAAAAAAAGAACACAAAAAAGAGAATAATTATAAATTTATTCAGTATTCGACAGATGCCCTATTGATTTGTCTAACTTCAATTCTACATCATATATATAATTATCTGTCAGTGGAATATAAATATTAAATCAAGACTAATAAAATTAAATATCTGACTTTAACATCACGTAAACATAAGCCGGTTTTGTCGTTATTGAACTCTCTAGATCTGATGAACATATCAGATGATAAAATGGACGAGTTAGAGACCTCAGCTTTATCTCCTTTACTTTGATAATCTGTTTCTTTTTTAGAACATTTTCAGTTTATTTTATCCAATGACAGAACTCATAGGTTTGTTACAATATTCTTTCAATGGATACAAATGCCCAGTTATAAGCAATCTCGAAATAGCATCACTATTTGAGGTCGACAAGTCGATTCTAGTACCCCTCTCTGATGCTCCTCTTCTTCTTTCTTTGGACTTGTCATTTTTACTCACAACTACAGTCCGAACTACAGTCCACAAAGCAATCAGTTGGTATACATTATGTAAGATTTGGCTAATTAGTTTAATGCAGGTTTCAAAAATAGTTAATACTTTATTATGACACAAACAAGGGACAAAACAATCAGGAGAAACTGTGTCTCCTTAAATAATCAAAATATTTAGCAGTGATTAAGTTTCAAACACTTTCTGCATAGCATACCTTTATTCTGCTGCTCTTTAAGTATTGATGTTGACAATAACATTGCATACTGATATCGTAACGGAGTAATGATTTTAATTTGTTGACGGTAGTAAGGATATGAGAAATCTTGAGCAGTCATATTTTTCACGTATGACCATCGCGTATTCCAATAAGAAAACACTAAAAATTAAAATCAATATTTGCTATCGCGGGATAATATTTTTCACGCTAACACGCTTGTATTTCTATAATAGAATTCTAAAATAAATATCAATATTCACTGGCGCAGTCAGACTGGATGATATTATTTCATGAAAATCGATATTCAGTGGCGCAGAAATACTATGAAAACAATTATCGAATCAAACACTGAAATATTAATTTCAACTTTTTACACATCATCAATAACATCACAAAGATACGTTGTTGTTGAATTCAACAATTGTCATAAGGGTTATATAAATAAAGCAGAGCAATAATGTTGGTATCTAGAAATAATGCTTATTCTTAAAAAGAATTGGACGGAATAAGAGTGTGATCAAAGTAAGATGTGTCGAAGAATACGATTCGAGAGGACACAAGTGATAACTTGCTGATTTTGAATAATATGAAACATATACTTCAATGTTTCAGAAAAAAATGGAGACTTACAGTATTTGATCTGGATAAATACACACATTTGTAATGCGCTAAATCTACAGTACACCGTCAAGACCTCGTAAACCTTTTAAGGTTAATTTGCAATCATTCTACATACTAGATATATAATATATAGAGGACAAGATCTCATTTGAAACAGCACATGGTGTTTCGGTGTATGAAGCACCTGTAGCAAATTCATGCTTGCTGAATCTAAAACAGCAACCATAGGAAATGCAAAACGTGTCATAAATCTAAAACTAATCATACGTGTGACGGTATTGAAGAAACATTGAAGAAGCGTTGTAAATTGTTGACAATAAAAATTTATGTTGTACACGATCGTCATGTTGGTTTACCTATAAATCCTCAAGATAACTTATTAGGCACAAGTGATTTATTTCGTTTTAAACAACCAACATTTAAAACATCGTTTCTACGATACGGTAAGTCCGAGTGCTTATAACAATTCTGGAAATTAATTAAACGAGACTCAGTTCGCATACAGATTCTAAGCATTGCTGGTGCTCTTCTATTGAACAAAGTTACCATACAGTTTGCCATTAAGGTGCCAACTGTTTCATGCAATTATCACCAATTAGCAGCATCCTGAGATGTTAGCAAAAATTAGTGCCATTTCTTATGTATAACAACAAGTATCTGGGTAAATGCATGCCATTTATGGCTTACTTTTTCATACTAAAATAAATAGTACATAGTAGTGTCTTATTGTCTTCACACATCGAGAGGTATGTTGAACTTGGCAATACAGGATAAAAAGCAAGCATCCTAAAATTTAGATGAATTCAATTGACCTAACTTCTCTAAACGTTTTCCTGCAAGTACAGCTAGAGAAGAAACGCAGCTTGAGTTAAGAAATGTTGTTGATGAAAGTTTAGCCAAAGCAGATAATACATTTTTTTCAAAAATAACTGAGGATGCGTACGGTTTATTTTCGAGTTTAGGATTTTGAATGAGAAAATAGCTCCTAAGGGTTGATAATTTAGAAATCTTCATGAATCGATTACTTGTATCACGAAGTCTGAATCTAACAGATGTAGTTGCAACTGCTAAAAGGTTAATATCACCCATATTATGGTCTGCGATTCGACTTACAACAATGTTAGGGTTTGTTAGACAATTTTAAGTCAGAAACTCTACCCTATATCTTACTTAACGGTCACATATTTAACAATGTTCCGTCGCGTTTTGCTGAATGCAACTTAGTCAAAATATATGTAGAGCAATATGTCATACAAATCGGTAAATCGGGCTTGTACACCATTAATTTTTCAACTTGCATATTGAACCTTCAAGATTTCTAGACTTTTTGAAAAAGATTTGTACATTAGATAAGAGGTACTCGTCGGACGTTAATAAAGAATTTGAACATACCCCGGGTGCGCGTGAAAAGCACAAATCTTATTTTACAATTTAAAAATTCAGATACATTCTAACTAGAAGAGACAAATTTTATCATTATGGGACTTAAACACAAGACGGATTACCTAATGGGCCAGAAATTAGCATTAAATAAATGGCAGCAGCATAAAATCTGTTACTCATAAATATATAGTTTGCTTCACAAACCTTATATTATCTATCGCAATAAAAAATTAAATGGCGTCAGCAGGAATTATTACTAAAAGAACAATGGCTAAGCGTCTAGCATTTACAGGAAGAAACTATATGTTCAAATTATGGTATCCAGATGGATGTTAAGAAAGAACTGAACATGATAATGTTAAACTTGATAAATCAAGGCAACCTACATATTCTTTGCTCTTATGATCGGTATTATTGTGATTGTTGCAAAATGAAAACGTTGGTAAATACATTAATATTTACATGCAGGAAAAAGCTACCGCAAGGAATTATGTGATTCAATCCAACACTTCGTTGTATCACATACGAACCGAGCAGCATTATACCTGAACAAACTTTACAAACTTTACAGATAGCAATACCAAGAAAGTGTATTCGTCTCGCTTGATATGAAAGTAAAGTTGGATACTTAGAATGCAGTGGAAAATAATGTGGGTAGAACACTACTTTCGAACGAGAAGACCGTATCCTATGGAAGTGAAATGACTACAGCATTTCCGTTATATACAAAGATATATTATGTATACGACAAATATAATTGAAGAAGATATTATGAATGATAAATTGAGAAAAATACTATCAGCTGGTAGGTAATTTATAAAATACTGGTACTTAAGCAATACAGTTCACGGTGTATGGAAAAATGTTCAAAGTATCATTAGAATTTCAGATCGTAAGAGCTCATTCCCCATTGAAACCGTATGATCTACCTTAGTATTTCACATTCATCATAGAAGTTGTAGAAGCCTCTGCAGTGATAGAATGTGGTAAATACGGCTAAGGGAAAGGACCTAGATGAGTTAGTCAGCTATTGTCCAATCCCATATTTTGTCACCCAAGATGATGTGTTTTGAAGGAACATCATTTTGTTCTTTGCATGTTTGTGCCCCTGGCATAACAATATGTTCAACTATAACATACGTAACTCTCAATAGGTGTTGACCGTTTTTGAATTTTTCAATTGATCGTTCTTCGTGTATTCTATCCATCAAGTTATCTATATGCTCTAACATCCTTCTTTGTATTCTTACAATTTGTCTGGTGTTTGTTTTAAAAAATCCAAGTATTTTTTACATATATATCTCTGCCCGTGAAATCTGTTTATCTATGATGAAACTAATTTTGAAAATCTTCTATTCCAACGTAATGATACCTTCTGTCTTGATAATTATTAGGACCACCATAACTAAATATGATTAATATGTAATGTCTTTGTATACTATTTCATTTATGCGGGTTGTTAATGTATGTTGGATGAGCTATTTCAATAACATTTATGGATATATCAAATGTTTTTTTCAAGATTCCTTATGACTTCGTTTTTTTACCGGACATATATCAAATCAGTGACTGTATATATCCAAACTTTTTTTGTGATGGCCTCCTTGGATCGTTTTGAAAGTATCTAAAACTGATTCTAGATTATATAAAACAACCATTTATTATTCGTATTGTTTACGTTAATACAAGCTTTCTTTTGTTCTAACCCTATTCAGGAAAATCTATCTATCATCTTTCTCAGAGTTTTTGTGTGCAACAGCATCCATCCTGTACTTGCGCTTATTTCCTGTCCACATTTGGTATGTAAAATGTTGAATAAACATGAAATGATATTGTATATTTCGCAACTATTCAATGTGCTCTGTGGCCTTGTTCTGTGGTGAAAGAAAATGCATATGCTCAACTTCTTCTCCCTCTTGAGTGGGTCGCTTTATAAGTCTGATCCTCTAAGTCGAACTCAGCTTTTACAGCATCGAATTGTCCGTCTTTCGAATCATGATCAGATATGGATCACTGTCAATGAAATATTATTGCAAATCTAGATTGCTCCCGCCGTAAGATCTGCACTTATTTACATTTCTTTAAATGAACAGGGTCACAGCAGATATTCTCGACCTCTGTGATGTGAGGAGAAAACTGAAAAGGAAACGATGAGACCTTGAAGGGTCAGAAAAATACAGGAAGATTAGCAACAGGATTAAGAAGAGTTTAAAGAGACCGAATGAAAGCTGACTAGAGGACCAATGTAAGGTTATCGAATAAAGCCTGAACCAGAATAACAGTAAAAAGGCATAGCAGTTGGTGAAAGACCTGACAACAGATACACAGGGGGAGATCTTCCACGATCCAGGACAAGGCTGGTAAGAGTCTCACAGAAGATCAAGAGATTCTTAACAGATGGACGGAATATTGTTCAGAGCTTTACAACCAGGAGTCTTCTGGAGACCAAGCTGTACTAAACTTTCCCCTGACAACAACAGAGGTTGACCACCCGATCCTCGGGGAAGTAGTAGAGACGGCAGTAAAGGCACTAAAGAAAGGGAAGTCAACTGGGGTAGACAATATACCAGCAGAACTGGTCAAGCAGGAGTAGCCTCACAACAGTCTGCAGCAAAATCTGGCAAAGAGGAGAATGGCCCACTCCATGGACCCAGTCTCTGATCATCACCCTTCCTAAGAAAGGGAATCTGCAGCTGTGCCAGAACTACCGAACAATCAGTGTCATCAGTCACCCAAGCAAGGTTTTGCTTAAGATTATCCTCAACAGACTGAAACCTCAAGCAGAGCACATCATCGCTGAAGAATAGGCAGGTTTAAGAGCAGGACGTAGCACTATTGAACAGATCTTCGAATCCTCTGTGAAAAGTATCTGCAGCATCAACAGGACCTATATCATGTCTTCACTGACTTCCTGAACGCTTTCGACAAGGTATGGCATGCAGCCTTGTGGGCCACCATGCGGAAATACAATATAAACGCAACACTAATCAGCACCATCGAAAACCTGTAAGACAAGGCCACCAGCGCAGTTCTAGTCAATAGCAACATAGGAGATTGGTTCAGAACCACAATCGGGATCAGACAGGGCTGCCTTCTCTCACCAACTCTCTTCAACATCTATCTGGAAAGAATGATGTCCGATGGATTGGAAGACCATGAGGGCAGTGTCAGTGTTGGAGGCAGAACAATCACCAACCTGCGCTTCGCTGATGATATCGATAGCTTAGCAGGAGATGAACAAGAACTGGAAATATTAGTGAACCGTCTCAACCAAGCATCACCAAGGTATGGGATGGAGATCAGCGCTGAAAAGACCAAGCTAATGACAAACAACCCGAATGGTATCCAAAGGAAATACGAGTGAATGGACAGAAGGTGGGCACAGTGACAAGCTTCAAATACCTAGGTGCTATCGCCTCTGATGAAGGTTCAAAACCTGAGGTTCTTTCCAGGATTGCGTAGACAACAACTGCACTGGCTAGGTTGAAATCAATTTAGAAGGACAACAGCATCACGATTGTGTCCAAAAATCAAGCTTATGCGCTCCCTCGTCATGTCCATATTCCTGTATGCATGTGAAACATGGACCCTGACTGCAGAACTAGGGAGAAGAATCCATGCCCTAGAGATGAGATGTTATCGAAGGATCCTGAAAATCTCATACTTAGACCACGTCTCAAATGAGGAGGTGCGCACTAGAATCCAAGGTGCAATTGGACCATATGAAGATCTGCTCACCGCCATAAAGAAACACAAACGTAGATGGTATGGTCACGTCTCACGCTCATCTGGTCTGTCAAAGACAATCTTACAGGGCAAAGTGAGAGAAAAGAGAAAACGAGGCAGACAGAAGAAGATATGGGAAGATAATATCAAAGAGTGGACAGGCTTGGATTTTGCAAAGTCCTTAAGAGCAGTGGAGAATAGGGCAAAATGGAGAGAGATTGAGAGAAATGAATATATTTTCCATATGATTCTATTTACAATTATGTATATTCATCCCCCTTATTTTTTTGTAGATTGAACGCGTAACAATGGTGATTGTCCTTTGTTTCTCACTTTTTGGCATTGGCTCATTAAATATCCAAATTTTCGGTTTGAATTATTAATTATATAACTAGATATAGGTCAATGTACATTTAACTATTTGTGCATATGCGTAATCATTGACATTTAACATTTTATCTTTGCCTTTATCCGTAAATTGTGACAAAATGCCCAACTTGATGCTTATAGATTCCGCCCCTGGTGGTCAATAATACACAGCGGGAGGCCACATGTTTAAAGGAAAGAAAATGTATCTACCCCCCACGACTGACCTTTGTGCTCCGCAAGTTTTAATACTTTTTCTGTCATGCCCTTTTTATTTTTTATGCTCTTTTTTTGCATGTGTAAGTAGTGATTGTGTCAAACGGGTAAAGTGCGCAAGCCCCAAATACCATTTTTTACTTTTTTACATTTTCTTAGTACTTTTCTATATGTCACTTCCTAGTGAGAATTATTTGTATACATAGTGACTGTGCCACTTGCGTGCAAGCTGCCCAATGCAAATTTATTGCATTCTTAAGCCATGACGTGTGCATATTTTAAATACTTTACTAATCTCGGAGCTAATGTTCACTTTAAAAGAGGTGTATATCTGAGGCGCTTTAATTATGTAGTAACCTTGACAAACAAATAGGAGGTTCTCAATTATATAGAAACAATCTTGACCTCTGGAAAAAATACGAAGCGCAAACCTTTAAACTTATAAATAACTCGCTATACGCCTAGAACAAGCAGGCTAAGTAATTTACACTGTAAATAACTTAGATAAGCTTAACCTTTATGACAGTAGACGACATTTGCTTAGGTGTACCCTGCATTCATCTCAGGTAACAGCTGCTGCAATTTTTTCTACCAGTTTGACTGTGTTTGTTAATATTGTTTTTTTTTATTTAGGTATTTTCGTATTACTAAGAGTGTGTAACTGTGGAAACAGTATACAAGATCAGTGAATATTCATTTTCATTTTTGTATTCTCATATACGGATACGATTGTTTTCATGTGAACAAAATACTGTACTGCCCAGTTAATACTGATTTTTATTTTTGAGCATTCTCGCATACGAGTGTGATAGCGTAAGAAATATTATACTGCGGAGGAATTTTCAAATTAAATTTTTACCGTTTTCATATAGGGATAGTAGATGGTGATATACAAAGATGTTCACATTGCTATCCAGCTCACATCCTTACAACTGTCGATTTCAAAGGGTCTCCAAATTAAGTAGAGAGATAAATATATATATATATATATATATATATATATATATATATATATATATATATGTGTGTGTGTGTGTGTGTGTGTGTGTGTGTGTGTGTGAACACATACATACATACAGAGAGTTCAGAGTTCTTCTTCGTCTATATGACTATATGATGCAAGTGTTTTGAAATACCATCCTTTTGTTTCTTGGCTTTTCTATCTTTCTTTCCTTTGCATTATATAAGACAACTAGTCAGTTTTCTTCCTAGTAAGTTTCCAGTTAAGTAAAATTCTAATTGTGGGCGGGATGATAAAAACACTTACATCTAATTATCTAGATGTGATGTAATTTCCCTTCTTCCGAATACTCTTAAGATCGATAATCGCGGAAAAACGTGTAGCGTAGGATGAATCAAGTATATAAGTAGCTAATTCAGCGGTTCAGAAATAAAACGACGGTTCATTCCAGATTTTCGCATCAAAGAGGGAGTTGACAACACAGGACAAATGGTTAGTTTTTTTTCATTTCATTTTTACTTTCATTTTTTTTTTATTTAGTTTTATTTTATTTTATTTTTTCTTGAAATAAAGGTATGGGCTCGGTTTAATGAGGAATTGTCCTCGCTGCAGATATTCGTATGACTGGTCACATGAGTCAAGGTAACACATCATGATGTGAATACTATATTTAAAGTATTGTTTCTATTAGTTAGAAATAACATGCAAGTATGTACTAAGATGCGTATATGTATATATCTATTTATCTACATATTTATTTATCTATATATCTATGTATATATGAATGAATGAATATATATATATATATATATATATATATATATATATATATATATATGCATACAGTAGGACAAGACAGGCACTGTATCAACCGCAATCTTATTTGTAATGTTGTTCATATACCAAAAGCAAGATAACGAAACGCCAATGAATAATTATTTTGTAAGAAAACAAATGTTTATTGTGACATGAAGGAAAGATTTAAAAGAAACTGCGACATGCTTCGAACTCGTTACCTCAGACGTATAGTCCAATCACACTATTCACTGACCTAATCTGAACATTTGAAAAAAAGTCGACAAATGGGATAAATCATCGTCAATGAACTACAAATTTTGCAATACGATTTTTTATTTGCTTAAAAAACACCCTGCCTCTTGATGAAGAAATGCACCTCAAGTTCCGCCTTGTTTCTGCAATTTTTCTCCCCAGTGGCACATTGCAGAGGATCAACATTCATAAAAAATGGAAGTGAACCAGCATTATTTAAGCAATATAGTATTTCCACATAATATACGTTTATATCTACACTTAAGTCAATAAATTGCTTTCAGTAACACATTTTCCTTAAATATATACCTATATGATGCTTGCTTTTATGGTACATATAATTTTGGTAAAGTTTATTCATAAATGTTGGTGTTAGTTTACCCATTATCCAATGAGATTACGCAAATATTTGATCTTTATTTGTACGGAGAAATTTAATATATATTAGTTTGTCAGTGCAATAATATCCTATCGCTCGTTTAAAACGTTTCGTGCAATAGTTTCACTAAGTTGCGATTGACGCCAAAAATAATTATTTTATCTCGAAGGCATTATTGTGGATCATGTACTTTTTGTGTATGTCGTTGATTCCTTTTGATATTTTTAGGATCGCATTTGGATCTAGCATTACTGTACATTTGTTTTCTTTCTCTGCAGACGATGTCAAGCTCAGAATCAGTTATCACAAGATATATTTCCCTTTCCTTGATGTGTGTATTACTGTTGTTGCTGTCAGTGTCTGCACGAGAAACCAACCCTCCGTCACGACGGTGCATCTACTCACCCAAACAAGGAAAATGTATTGCAGGTGTTGTACCTATACCCAACCTGCCGATCCTGAGCAAGAGAATCAGAATTTGTGCTGAAAGAGTTCTAAAGTGTGAGGACCAACAATGTGCATGTATCAAATCAAGCGAACTGAATAGATTTATAAATAAATGATTTGTATACAAATGTTATTTCGTTTTACTGATATATTTAATTTTCAAGGATTAATGTATTACAGTCGATATTTCATTTATTTTAAATCTGTCATTGTTTTATTTCACAGTATTATGATATGCAAACTTATGTTGTGAATGATTGTTCAATTTCATTCGATGTTCCCTCTCTGAGATATGAGGAAACCTAATATGGGAATTGTTAGAGTGGTCAAGTTGTTGTGAAATGCATTGTTTAATATAAAGTTGTCTATCACATGCTCATCAAATTCACTTTTAGGATAAAACAGAGAATGCTGTGCCCAATAATAAATAAAACTATTTCTTGAAAATAGTAGTTTTTCTCATTGACAAAAATCATGGTGACTGATAAAGAATTTGAAGGTATGGGTGAAAACTTTATTTTATGTGCGTCCTCCTGTACGACCACTTGATCAACCTAAACATATGGAATTACAATACAATGATGTAAACATTCACACCTATCATGGTGATTAGACTTGAAACATTCACACCTATCTAGGTGATTACATTTGTTAGCTGGTCTTTCGAATTAGTAATTTAAAGTATGAAAGTTCTAGCAAAGTAATCCTATTTCATATTTAGTAATTTTTGTACATCAACCACTTGTGTAGGGATAACACAACATTGTGATTCATAAAAGACTGATGAATATAAACACGAGTTGGAAACTAGTATAGTCAATGGAAGTTATACATAGATAACTGGGAAGACATTAAATACCAGATAGTTGGACACAATGGAAAACAGTAAGTTAAAGAGAACATTTGAATTGTGTGTAAAAGCTCGATCAGCCAAAGTATTAAAATCTTACCTGATGTTGTCATAGCTGTAACAACTGTCTTGAGTACATTTCTACCAGCTGACAATCAGAATCTCAGCAAACAGAATTCAAGGAAGATTAAGTGATATTTAATTGTCATCGCTATTTCACAGGATTTCTCTCTCTCTCATGGTAGGTTTATCTTTGTCAGATTTAAGTGCTGGGGTGATAACTCTCAAATATACAAGACGGAGAGAGAATAAGCAGGTAATAGAGTTGGTATAAGTGATAGAATAATTTGAAAAATAGGAGACTTCTCTGGAGACATTCCATACTTTCGACGTATGTCCCATATGTTGTAATTTTATAAATATTAAATGTGTACCAGTTGTCACACGACAAATTCATTACTGATCAAAACAGTAACTATGAATTGTATAGCTGAATGTATAACTATCTACTGCTTGGTAAAGTATGTGAAAAACCTACTACAGTGGAAAACCTAATAGAAGCACCTAATGGAAAACCTGACTCAAAACCTCCTCTGTGATAAAGTTTTCTGGTTTGAAATCATGAACATTCTTATCAGCTCTGTTCAGTAATTTCATCCTTAGATAGAATCTTTGTATTCTCACTTCTTTTTTTCCTTTCCCTCATGTATCTTAGATTTCTCCAGGGATGTTTAGGGTCGGAAATGTCAAATGATACGGAAGGTATGGAACGATCAATATATAATTATCATCATCTCAAACGCCTTCAGTCTTCGTAAAATTCAATCACCTTCTACAGAAATCCACGTACGGAACACCAAGTAGTTTCAATGCTGTATCAGATTTGTTATTGTCCTTTAATGCACTGATTCTTCTACTTCTTGTGATTTGAAGTATTCTGTAATTTTCATCGCTGTGGCATTAGTTTCTGTGATATTTATTCCGTGTTTTCTATTTCCTTTTCCCAGTATTTAAATAGTCTTTCTTTGTTTGTTCCAACCTTTCATGAGTTTATTGTATTGATCTATACTGCTTTTTCTCCACTGTTTAAAGTACTCACGTTGACAAGGTTCACAACAATCAGTTTCTGTGAACTCATTAATACCTTTTACGATTTGAAATTGGAACATGCCTTGGTATTCAGTTGTCTAATCTGTTGAATTTCTAAATAATAAACATGAAATCAAGTTGTAAATAAGATAATGTCAACTTGTAAGATTATGATCTCTAACTTGCAAGTAGACTTAATTTTAGATTTGTCTTCATTTGTCATTATTTACAAATGAAATGGCAAGTGGGCAAGACAAAATAAAAAATGAAATGAAGGTTCAGGAGGTAACTTCACTAAAGATGAAAGATCCATACATAGTGGAACAAGGCAGACAACTTGAAAAGATTTCACAAGAATACAAGAGAACTAAAGCAGGGAAAATTAAGAAAAAAGTAGTTAAAACATATATTACTGGTTGGATGATGGAGCAATTATAGTTGTCATTGTGGCATATATTAAAATTAGAGATTTGGGCTCTGAGAAACAAACTACATAACTACAACACAACCTCTGAGAAATGAAAATCCCTTAATAAAGATGATGTGAGTCTGAGACGTCTGGTATGGGAAGCACGAAAAGTATCTGAATCTGCTTTGGTAAACATTTACTCTCATAAATGAGCGAGACGAGCAACATAATTAACACAGTCTATCATGCAAGTGTTAACTCTTTATTCTTAGTTGGTTATAGTATGCTACTAAACAACGTACTAAAATTTAATGTTGGTCCACCAATCAAGATGTCTGCTGAAGATGTTATTAAATTAGTTGTACCTACATCTTTGAGTGAGCTTACATTTGATTACCTTTTGAGATCTTGTATATTACTTGGCGCAATTAATAAATAATTGACTCTTAAATGAATGCTAGTGGACTAAAGAATTACATTTATTTTTTGAAAAACAAAACCAAGAAAACTGTTAGATTTATCACCGAAAGTCCCTGCCTTTTAGGGTAATACATAGGAAAGAAACCATTTACCACCTGGGTGTGGTTGAGGGGGGTTAAAATTTCTTTCCGCAGACCTATTTCCTAATTTCAACAATGAGGACGTTTTGTGCTGTTAGTTTCAGGAGGTTCTAGATGCATGCCATACCTGTGACATGCATCTTTCCAGAAACGTTCTGGCTGATATGAGATACTTCATCTATATACATATGTTGGCTCCTTTGACGTTTTGTTTATTTGTTTCTTTGTTTGTTTGTTTACCACTGTAGTACGAGGCTCCCAATGCATGTTCCTTGCGCAAGACCAGCTCCTCTCTAATGGTATTCTGACAACTAGTTTGCTTCAAAGCGCTTATGTAGCAACTTACACTTTAATTTTGTTTTTGACTTCAAACTTAACGCGCAGTGTTATTTTCATCTTATTTTGCATACGGCCAACTTGAGGTACTAAGGTGGTATTTTATTATATATGCAAAATACTAAGTAAGACTCAAGTCATAAACATTTGGTTTAGAAATATAACGATTAGACCACTGAGGCAATTCTGCTAGTTACTGCTGTCTACAATTGTTAGTCCATGTGAAGATTGGTTTTCTCTTCCTCCCTTTGTACCATGTATAAAGCAGTGCTGATTTAATTTCTCAGCTATCAGTGTGTATCTTTGCAGAAAAATATTGTATGTCCGTTTATAATATAGTATCTTTGTGACTCTGTAATACTTGTATCAGTCATCAATGATTATGATGTTGCGAATAATGCTTGTCTGTATGTGAATATCCCCATACACCCCCAATTTTTTAATGTATAACTTCCCAGTCTTATTGATTTTCCTATGAAAGTTGTGTAAAAGTTAGTGGCCAGTGCTCTCAGGTACATAGAGAGGAATTGAGAGAAGGGGTATATAGTATATAAGTAAATAGGGTTAGCTGGAGTTTGAAATAATCGATCAATAATTCCCTGAAGTCAATCAAATCATAGGCAATGATTCATTTGCTCTCAATACCCAGCTCATTGGTTTGTTTTGGTTGCTTTACAATAGCATTGTATTTCTCTCTATTTTTGTACATTATTCCTTTTATCCTGTTTGAAATTATACTGTATTGGCCTGTTAAAATTTTCTGTGGCTTTTTTTTTATCATGCTGTTGGATATTTATGTATTGTATGGTCCTACGAATATACACAAGAATGTGTAATCATCAAATTCTGCATAAAAATATATTGGTGATTTTTAATTACCCCTATTATACCATTGTTTTCATCTCTATTTATCTCAACAGTAATGTTTTAAAATAACGATTATTTGTGTTTCAGTAGTAAACTATCAGGCAATTCTGAACTACATATCTGAAAATCTAGTAGTAAGAGTGGTGCAGTAGAAAGATCTATTACATGGTGGTGGCCGTTTTTGTTGTTCTTTTTCTTTTTGTTTCTTTTTATGCAGTAGAAATGAACGTGGTACATCAAATGTTCTCATATAGGAGAACAAGGGTGATTTTGTTTTTTATGCAGTAGTAAGGATTCTGGTTCAGCAATGAGTCGATAACTAATGGGAGAGTTTGTACGTAATAAGTCGATTATGATTGTTTTTGTTTCTTGTCCTTTAAGTCGTTACAATTTTAATTTTAATTAGTTGCCGAGAGCAGCCATTTGTTATCTACTTAATAATCTTCATAATTATACTTCAACACATTCTATTTCTTTCCTACCCTGTTTTTTCTTCTCATTTTTTGGATACATGGAGGAATGCTAAGACCATTAGAAGAATGAAAATATTATATATATATATATATATATATATATATATATATATATATATATATAGTATTTATTCAGTAAGCGAGTATTAGTACGTTTCATCTAGTTTGATGATTTTTATATCTCCGATTGTAATACTGTATTCATCTCCATTTATCTCAGTAGTAATATTTCAATATAACGATAGTATGGTGTGTTTTATTAGTAAGCTATCAATTGATTCGGGACTACATATCTGAAAATCTAGTAGTAAAGAAAGTGGTTCAGTAGTAAGATACAGTATATTGTTGTGGCTATTTTTGTGTGGGGGTAGGGTGCTTTCATTTTATACAATAGAAATGAACGTGCTACATCAATATTATCGTGTAGGGGAACGAACAAAAATGTTTTTTATGCAGTAGTAAGGGTTCTGGTTCAACAATGAGTACAATGCTAATGTAGAACTGGCCTTTAAATTAATAAGTCAAATCATATTTATTTTTATTTATTGTCCTTTACGTCCTTGATATTTTAAATCTAATTAGTGGTGCAGAAAACCCATTACGTACCTACTTAATAATCCTCTCAGTTATCAATTTATGCTCATACAGTGACACGGCACCTTCAGTGATTGCAGAATTTTGTCTTTTTTAATGTTCAAGCATTGTTGAATTTGTATGTTCAATGAGAGAAAATGAATTTGTAACGTTTCTCATGTCAATGACATTTTTGTTCATGGTTCTATGGATGCTACAAGAAAAGCCTATCTCACTTGGCATATTTTCATACAACAAGTCTTAATATATCATTAAATCCTTTCAGCATATTTATCTAGGCATTATTGTATTCAATGTCGCCACTTATCATCCACATAGAAATTACATTTTGAAAAATGTTTTACACAGAGTGAATTGTTTAAAAAGCTCTCAGTTTAAATTGGAACAATTTTTTTTTTGAAGAAAATAAAGTATAAATCCTATATTGTGTCAATTTTTTATATATTTACCATGTTTGTGACCATTTTACTTCGCAGAGAAAAAGAATCATTTGAAAAGTTTACGTCAAGACTCTGAGATAAAACCAGAGGCCACAAAGATGTGCATCCTCAACAGTATTGTATGATGAAACTGGATGAAAAAGTCTGACACGTCGTTCTTGAACATAAAAATTGATTCTATTCTTTATTTAATCATGGCTTATTCGTATATACCTTTAAAATCTGATTCAACCCTTCAATATAGGAAAAAAGTCACTATTTAACAGATATTGACCATGAAACAAATAAAAAGTGTTTGTATGTGTGACATCGGTTGCTGGAGCTATTGTAATTTTTTTTAAAGTAGATCGCTTTTTTACATTTTCTAGGGGCACTTTTTCATTTTATTCTTTTTGTTACCAGTTATAAATCATTTAGTAAAATTGCAAAGGACTTGCTAATTAATGCAAGAGAATTCATAAAATGGCATCCCAGCATGAAAAGGAAATTTCTTCCAGTTAACGCAAAAGCCAGTTGGCAATATTTTTCATACCTATATCTAATCTGTCAACTAATGTATAGGTATTACTTTTATCCCCACCGCCAATAGCAATTGTTCCTCCACCTTCTTCTGTTAAACATTTCACAAATTTTGATATGGTTATTCCAAGACCTATGGCTGTAAAAATAACACCAATTGTTACACCTTTTTCTTCAAAACGTTGTTTTAATCTTTCACCTAATGGTAATTTTTCTTTAACTGTTGAATCAATGTTATTAATATTTTGTCTAAAATTATTCTGTAACCCTGTTAAATGTCCAATTATTTGTTCTGTTTTACTTTCGTAAGTTTGCAATATTTCTTGGAATTGAGCTTTACCTTCTGCGTCGTTTACATTGCTTATATCTCTTTTCATTTCTGCCATCTGTTCGTCATACATTTCGACATCTGATTTCATTGATATTATTTTTTAAATTGCTACATCAATAGCATCTACATTATCTCTCAATTCTCTTTCTTAGATTATATGACAAGAAATGGAATAGGATATTGTATTGATTTTTTCTCATTAAGGCTCGGATTACCTATTTCTGCGTTTAACGCTAATTTGTTAACATTTAAACGTATAAATTAGAAACAAACACAGATAAAGTGAGAGTAGCAAAACTGATCAACAACAGCTCTAAAGACCAAAACTCAAGTTCGTGAAAACGAAAACACTGAACATAATTTCTAATAAATGTGTAACGGATATTTTGTAATCGATACATTTGTTCCTTTAAAAGTTGGTGTAACAACTGTAGCTATAGCTGTTATATCTGCTTACCACATGGTTAAAAATATGTAAAGGATATAAAACATTATATAAAAATAGGATACAAATATGTTAGTTAATCATTTATACAGTCAGCAGCTTTAAATTCTTGTCCATACTTACTATTGTGTTCTTCAAAATAATTTTGTTACGGCATTTTATCTTGAGATACTTTTGATTCATGTACTTATTTACATGGGTTATATATATTCCTCATATTTGTAAAATATTTTTTATTATTTTCTCTCAATGTTAAATATATGAAATATAGCAAGGCTTAAAATAATTTTTTTTTGTAAATTCTGTAATTACTTCTTCTTTTTTTTTTTTTCCTTCTTGGACATGTCTTGGTCTCCATTTACTTTAGACTTTTTTTTCAATGTATTTCTGCTACTAAAATTGTACTACTTCCATCTTTCAACATGTTCTTAAAAGGAGTTTAAGTTCACGCAAAGTATAATTAAAACATGATGCTGAATCACCTTAAACTAGTTTTAGAACTATACTTACGTTAACTATAACTTTTCGTGTAAAAAAATGGAAGGTAGTGCAAAAAAAAAAACTGAAGATATTTCTAAGGTTATAGAGTAATCAGAAAAGGTAATTTTCACAAAATTAGACAGATCCACACAGAGTTGAACTTGGAAGACATTTTAGAAAACGTTCACAACAATTTAGAAAGGTAAAAGCAGACAAATTAATACAAGACCAAGAATATGTCAAATCTGTAAGAAAAATCAATATGAAACAAGTGACTCTAACATCATGCATTACTTGATAGGTGATGAAATTGTCTTACATGTGAGATTTATGTATTCAAGGAGATATGTTTTTAAAAAAACTGTTGTATCTGATCAAGAACCTTAGAGCAGTGAGCATAGCGAACAATTTATACAACAGTTACAATAAGTACAGCAAATAACAGAGAAATCCATTATTCAGAAATGATGTAAGCAGAGAGGGATGGGGAAGGAAGGAGATTGAAGAGAACAAGTTCTCGAATTCCACAGTAATAAATGGCAGTGTGAAACATACCATAATTAACACTGCTTACCACGCATAGAGCTGATTACAGCATGCTTTTAAAGAACATATTTAAGACTTATATTAATTCACCATTAAACATGAATATTGTAGAAGTTATAAGTTAATTTTTCCAATTTCATTATCTAAGTTTATAATTTATTACTTAATAGCACAACTGATACTACCAGACCGAATAATTAAGTACAGTAACAACAAAATGTGTTCCATTGGACCTAAGTATGATAAATATATTACAATTTTAATTTCTAAACCAAAGAAAGCAAAAAAGCCTCATAAATCGTACATAACTCCTGTCATTACTAGCTCTCCTTCTCTTTTCACAAACACTATCCGTTAGCTATGTATTTTGATACGAAGTCCATCACTATTGTATACAGTATTACCACATGCACATCACGGATTTCATTTTAGGTTGCAAAAGATCAACGGAATTAAAAATGATTTTATAAAATAAATCGAGCATTACAGAAGTATTTTAAGAAAGTATAAAAATGTAGACTAGCATTTTTGGTTGCTTTGTTTGGTTGGTTGGTTGGTTTGTTGGTTTGGGGGATTTTTTTTATTTTTTTTTATAAATTGGATGGAGGCTAGGATCTGATCAGCTTCAGGTGGGACGGGCATAGCAGCTGCTAGTTCAGGAGTTACAGGAATAGCTACATTATTTATAATTCCTATAGCCTTCAGTGGATTTGGTGCAACTGACAAGAGTTTATTGCTAAAGTTTTGGAAGAAAAGTTGGTATACAGTAAAGTTTTACAACGCGAAGGATGGTAACCTCTGCAATAAGTAAGTTCAGCAGTATTGGTTATACAGTGAATAAAGCAATAAGCGATAACGAAATAAGTCAATACCAATTTAATTTGATAACGAGTATAATAGATACAAGAAGATTACAAAATGCAACCAGGAAAACGTTAGTAATATTTAAAGTCAAAATATTAAAGAGCTATAAATAACTTTATTCGAAGAGGAAAAGAAAATAATAGAGAAGTAAATTTCGAAAAGCTTACAGGCAACAGGAAATCTATTTAAATAACGGAGGGTTAAGGGTACGACATAAAAGAAACATATGTATCTATTGGTTGTTTGAATGGTAACTGTTTTAATTTACGCTGCTTAAATGGAACGTTTCATAACCATTGAAAAACAACCTGAGAAAGAAAGGTATTGTACAAATCCAATTGATAACAAATATATTAAATTATCCTTTAAATTAGAGAGAATAAATGGCCATTACAATATTTTAAATGATCTAATAACAATATATTCTATTACACTAATGACAAGATTGAACTGTTTAAATAAAATGAGATTTCAAATGGCTATTACAATGTTTCAAATGATCTAATAACAATATATTCTATTACGTCAACGACAAAACTGAACTGTTTGACTTTCTGATGGATTTTATGACCTTGAAATGTACATAAACAGAGTGAAAGAGAGAATGTCTTTTAATAGCGACAATGAAAAAGTATTGATATTGATTGCTTTAAACACGATTGAAAAGTTTTAGTAACTCCTGGCAACAATTACACAGTGTACATAGCGAACAACAACTCTGAATTGCTAGGATTCGATAATGAGAGATCAGAACTGACATCTACTGAATCGGATACAGTTTGTGGGTTTTTAAACCTTAACAATGTATACATTTTCCTTGACCAGACCAACATCAAAATTACTTCAACGCCAGCTGCTCATATTTGCTAGAATGATTGCCTCTTAAAAATGTTTTTCACGGTGATTTCATTTCATATGATGTAAATAGTCCATGTAAAAAATGGCAAAGACGAACCATAAATAAGGTGAATATCAGTATTAAAGATGGAGAAAGGAAAGTTCTAGATTTCTACCGTATGAATGTAACGTGTATATTTTACGTTACGTAAATAGAACTTCTACTACGATGGGAGAAATATCTTTAAGAGGTTCTAGGGAGTTTAATTTTACATCTCTGGAGAAAACATATGAGAAATCATATGCACTAGATCAATCAATAAACAATAACATTAACTTAAATAACCACCGTATTACGAATTTAGGATATCTGCTATCTAAGCCTAATGCAGATAGCAAAATCTTTGTACAAAACAAATTGACACACAAATATGTAAGACTTTGGTGGATAATAATTTGAACGATATTAAAACGTTTAGAGAACGAGTTGAAATTAAATTGACAATTTTTGAACAAAGCTCAAATTAGAAAATAACCAAAATGTCAGAACTCCAGAAACAATTAGACGACAAACAAGAAGAAGATCCCTAGTGCTCAAGATGTATTTACCAAGAGATTAATTACTGGCTCCAGTGTTATACAGACTTTACAAACTGTTAGCGAGACCTGGACAAATACCAAGCATACAACAATTCGTACAACTCATTGAACAAAAAAGATAAACAGTGAAACATCTGCCTTAAAGGCTGACATGGAGGAAATTAAAAATATATGGAAAATTACAATATTTTGCAATCTCAGCTTCAACAATTATAGGAAGAATTATACGACGAGAAAAACGCAAACGATGAATATTTTCAAAAGTTAGTTGATGACTTTAAAGGTGGTGTGAAAAAGTCAGAAGATAAACTAGCTGTTAACACAAATATTTTGTTGCAGTTACAAAAAAGAATGATTTCACAGAAGAAACCGAAAAGATGAAAACAAAGGCAGAAAGTGTGAGGGAAAGTATAATTAGATCTATTAGAACTCATACGATTTATATATTACTGACTTAAGTGACAACATTAAAGCACTAAAGCTCAAACCTATTAAAGATGAAGTCACTGCTAGCATTGAAGATTTTAAAACAGATGCAAACAAATACACTGACAATAAAATAGCAGGTAATGTAGGTATTGTACAAGAACGTGTTGATGAATTGGATAAAAAACGAAACGACCAGGAAAATATTTAAACGAATAAGAACAAAAAGTTTGCAACCGAAACAGTTGCTTTAAAAACAGATAAAAAAAGAAACATCTTGCAATCAACATTAAGATTGATAATAAACTATAATATTAAGTGAAAAAATCGATACAGTTAAGTCGTAAATAGAACGAGACATAGAACAATTTAAGACTGAAATTAAACACAGAAACTGGAATAAAGAGTATTGCAATATATATATATTACAATTTATGAAATTAGAAAATGTTTAAGAAAGCCACTCGAACTAGTTCTTGATCTCGTAACAAAGTGTTATAAAGAAATACTATCTAGATATGTATTGCTTTATGAGTTTTGCAAAAAAAAATCTGATGATAATTTTGCTGCTTTAGCTGAAATAAAAAGAGTGGTATATACCTTTTTAAGCTTAAGGAGGGTGGTAAATATGGCTTTTCAGACTTATTCTCTGATTTGAAAAAACCACAAACAATTGCTACTGCTTATGGGTATAATAATGCACCATCACGTTTCGCTGAATACAAGTTGCAAACATTAGATAACATACAGTATTATCTCACTGAGATCTTTAAAAATCAGGATTATATTCAGTTTTTGTCAACTTGAACATTACATTTTCGGCTAATTTTGATTTTTGTTGTTAGATTAGTGGTAACTAATTAAAGCCTTACTTACTCAATAGATATCAATAAATTAACTGCAAAATATGTAATAGATGATTTAGTAATATATTAATATATTATTTTGAAGAGAGCAATACTTTATATTTTTCAGTCAGAAGAAATGATAATAGCGAAGAATCATTTAATTTAATATTTCAGATAAGAAATAGTGTCTAATTTTGTCAGCATTAAATAACATAAGTACTCAATATGGCAGCAGCATTAAGTATGATTGGAGGTGCTATTGTTAATGATGTGGAAAGATTACCAAACATGATCTGTTCGCAAGGATATAAAATAATTCAACATATCACAGAAGCAAAACAATGTTTCTTTAACAGGATAAAAAGACATACTAAAATTAGCAATATAAGTGTTAATACCTTTTATATGGATGTGCATTATTTATGACTGGACTTAATGAGCACCTATTACAATAAATTGCATGGAACAGGACATAAAGTAGCTGATGTTCAACAAGGAACGCACATGGAAATAAACGGAAAGGAACATGGTAGGATTAAATTCATCTACTGATGATTTATAGTTTGGATTAATAGACAATCTTTCTACGTTTCTTATTTTAGATTATTATTAATGACAGATTTTGTAATGCCCTTGCATACTTTCTTTTCAGCTAAATCAGTCATAAAGTCACGTAGCTTACCTCAAATACGCAAAATTCTTGTATTCGTACACCATTCATTCCATCTTTAAAAAGATCTAGTGCCTTTTTATTCATCTAAGGAATAGTATAAATATTATAATTTTTGTAATCGCTTGTGTCGTAAAACTGAATATTTTCTTTCATGTCACTGTAAAAGCTATCTGTCTCTGCATAAACAAACAATAAATCTGTATCTGTCAATTAAAGTTTCTTTTTATCACCATACTTTTGAGCTTGTTGTAATAGAAGTCACACATAAGCAAACTTACATCAATCTAGCACAGTACAGCTACCATGAATTGATTTGGTTAATTTTATTTTCTTGTACTTTAAAGTAACTAACACCATATTTTTTTCTTTCATTGCTATCCTTGCAAATGAAGTATCCTTTTGAAGTTTAAAATATTTCTCTTTGTAGGTATGTATTTTTGCATTCGTTCTCTTTCTTAAAATTTTCCATCTATTTCCAAAAATCAGAATTATTCAACAGTTTAAAGAATTTTGATTTCAAAGCCATTGGTTGCTTTTTGTCTCAAATATGTATTGAATTCAATATAAAATTCTAACCAAGGCTTTTGTTAGAATAAAATACTTTATTTATCTTTGTTAGTTTTATTAACTGGACATACAGCTTCAAACTACGATAGTAGATAACAAGTCTCTGTTGCTTTTGTTTAACATTAGTTTAGCTGCTGAATGTTTTATATCTTTTTATCTTCGTTCAAATTTCTTTCTTTCATGGAGATAAATCAGATTCATTAGGCATTAGGTTCATATATACATTTCTCATTGCTTCAAAATTGTCGCATAACATTAAAGTATCTTTCCTTAGATAGTAGTCATGTAAGTCACCAGTGAATTCAATTTGAACTGTTTCAAGACATTATTAACATATTGCTAATCCTCTAATTTCTGATCCACTGAGGTTGGAACAAAACTTTTGTAAGGTGGCATTTTAGTTTCATCGAACGTTTGAAATCAATCCAATTAAAAACAAACAGAACATTGAGCTGGTGAGGGTATTTTAAAATTTAACGACAAAACTCTTTTCAGGCATTTTGTCTATTGTGATATCTATTTTACTGAATAATCTTTGTGGTCTTGTAATGATAATTCGGAATATTTTGTGAGTGGTTTTACTTACTTGAGAAGATATTAATTTTGACAAATTCTTTATTCCACGATAATGATAATTGTTTCCATCAATTATAATTAGCATATCTCTTTCACTTTCTGTCATCCTAACTAGCTTTATAAGTTTGTCTACCATTTGGTAGACATTTGTCTTCCATGCTTATTGTACATTTATTAAACAAGTTCTTATATTTGACAAGATTATATATTTGGTGTGACGGATGATTTTGAGTGGGTCCATGATAGATCCTATACCATAAAAACATTGATTGTGTTTATTTTTAATATTACTATAGGATTTTTATTTTTAATTCATTCTGTTAAATCTATGCATGAACCTACTCTAACTTGCGCATAGTTCTCATGTGGTGTTAGATAATGTATACGGACAAAAGCCTAATGCGTGTGATGATTTATTCCTGATTAAATTTTGTGTCTAGTATATCAAACATATTTTGAACTTTACTCTCCATTTTATTTATGTTTATTATGAATGTTCTGTGATACCAATCTACAAAAAGATATATGCCACTTTCTCACTTCAAGTTTAATGAATAAATCTAGCAGATAATTTATTAGACACAAAGTTCTATTTTTTTTTACTCATTCTTTTCCGTAAATATTTTTCAACTTCTTGAAAAAAGAAACAAATATCCTAATTAGTTTCATCAGGAGCCTTCTTGTGATCATTTTATTTTTCATTTGAGGAACATTTATATTTATTTCCCTTCTCAAATGTTCCACCCTTTATTGTAGAACCATTTTTTTAGAAAAATGTTTTGTGTGAAATTTACTTTTGTATAATTGAATGATGAACCTCTGTGTACAGTTCTTCCATATTTGCAAGTACTTGTTTTCTGGTTGTATTCTCTGCTATTGTCATTTTTTCTCCATTATAATGCCAATTTGGTTTAGTAATATTTCCACAGTTTTTATTTACAATTTGTTTTTACACTTTTTGTATTGAGTAGGGTCATATAAAATTGCTTAGAACATAGGCTTTAAAAAAATATTTTTATATTTTGAGATCATAACGTTCTTATCTATGTTATATTTAAGCGTTCCATAGGTATCAGTTGTTAGATACTCAAATAGGTTAATCCATACTTCAGACTTATTTTAGGGTCAATGGCGTTAATTGGTAACAAATCTATTGAACCGTGACATGAATTTGTGTTTCCATGAATAAGTTTAGGTCAAACATTATTCCATTTTTTTGGTTTTATTTTAAGTAAAATACTTCCACATTCTCCTCTGTCTTAAAAGTTTGATAAAACCTTTCTGCTACAGACGCTTTCTTGTCTGAGTAAGTAGGAAAATATTCTATAATTTCTTTCTCCAATAATTCTTTGACCTTTCAGTTCTTTTGGTTTCCGCTGATTAAAAATGTCATTGAAAGCATCGTGTATTGTTTGTACTTTCTTAACCCATGCATATTTTGAGAAGACACCTGTCACTGTCAAGTTGTATTTTAATAAGCTTGCATACCAACTATATCTGCTTTGAATTGCTCACCTGAGACACTAACATAGACCCTTCTGTATGGAAATGTTTGACTTGCTTGCTTGTGTACTGTGTATGTGGATTGTACAATAGACCAAAGTTTCGATTTAGTGTATTGTATCTTCTTTTTATCAAATTTAATTTGTTCCCACAACTGATTGATATTTGTGCAAGAAACCGTACTTTCAGGTTCGTAGTATATATATCCTATATTTTGGTCTTTGTCTCCTCCGTCAACAATCATTTATTTAAAATTATCTTTGTATTTAAAATGAGCTTCACTGTAATCAAGCCTAAGAATTTTGAAGAATTAGTATGCATTTTTTCCAACTTTTGTAGTAGAGCAACAATAAATATATCTGAAAGAAATGTTTTTTTTTTTCAGGTTTAGATGGCGTAAAGATATGGTTTTAGACAGTAGTCCCGGAAACTAACATAAAAGAGAGCAGGCATATTTATCTTTCCATTTCTTATATCAATAACATTTTTCTTCCATGCTTTAAAAAGGCAGAAGAACTGCATTTAAAGTTTATTAAATATGACGTTTAACATTTCTAACAACATCAGGTATTAATTTATTTCATACACAAATGTTTCCTGATTCGTTATTAGCTGTTTTCATATTCCATTTTCAGGACATTTTAACTTTTCGAGGTGTATTTATAATGAATCGATAAAAACAGAAACTAAGCTTTCAAAAACTACAATAAGATTGTTCAAATTCACAGTTTGAGACACATTTAATAAAATCAACAATCAAAAGAGCAAAATTTTCGATTTGCTAGAAACATTTTATTTGCCTTAATTTGTTAAAAAAGGCGCTGTACAATTTTAAATGTCTGTGTCATAATCAGTTGTATTTGTGGTGTGGTAATATTACCTCAAGATAAAGTGTCAGATATTAGAGATTCGTGTGAATAATTTTTCTTTCTTTTCTATTCGTTTGATTAATGTTGACATATGCTCACTAGTATAGATGAATTTATTTGTTCTAGTTTACATTTCTATCTATTTTATGAACTTAACCTCTAAACTCACTCGCTCCTGATTATCGCGACGTCATACTTTTGACCTTTCCCCCGAAACTCAATCATGTGTGATTCAATGCCAATTAATCACGGTTGATTGATTTTGACTTGACTTGATATTTTAACCCTTGACATTATGACACTTACCCCAAAACTCACTCATCTGTGATTAAATGTCATTTTTTAAGGTTGGATTATCTTAACGTGATGTCATAATTATATACATTAATCTCCTATCAAGCAAAATGCAAGCCTATTGTTGGATTCAAACACGCAGTTACATCGTATTGGGTTTCAGAATTCGGCTTTCTACCACACATCTATAAAGACCTTGTTAATAAAGTTTTAAAAAACAAGGGAAAAAAGAACAGAAACTGAAGCTTGAACTAGATAATTTATATCTGATAGATAAATTAAAGTTATTTGTAATGATTACGATTATTATAAAATATGACCATACATTTATATCATTTGGTTATCTTAGGTACAAATTTCATACAATTTAGTTTAGTAAATTCTGTTTAAGAAATGTATGTTCAATTCATTATAACATAAATATCAATACCTATGTTTACATATGATTATATTTATAACTTCCTGGTTTCCCTATATTGATCTTAGTTTCCATAAATACTTCCTTGTTTAGTATACATGATTTATTGATCAGTTCTATTAGTAATACTGTATTTATTTTTCATGCGCTCTCAAATTTTATAGATTTGAAAATATAACATAATGGCTGTTAGACATTCATCTGTTGCTTTAGCATAGGAAATTTATGTAAATCTAATGAATATCTGAATTAATGAATGAATACGTTAAGAATGAATTCGAGGTTATATCCTCAAAGTTGGTTTCATTAATTTATTTTTTATTTCATGGAGTATTGTGTTGGCTTTTAAAATAAGGCAATGTTTGACTTAGTCCGTAATCATACTCTTTAAAAAGATTATTGTGGAGGGCATGGGGTTGGTTATTGACAAATTATGTTTATCTCATGAGGATGGGATTACGTTGTTGATTGTTCAAAATTAAAATAAAGATGCTTGTTAGAATGTAGTAGTGGCTTAGATTATACAAGAAGCTATATACTAATTACACACAGACACACACACATACACACACCCACACTATTTAGAGATAGTGACAGAGAGATAAGATATGGAGTTTATCAGTAACTTCATCTAACTATGAACTTTTTAATACTGAGTCTCTGTGAAGGAACATTACTTAATACTTAGAAATTCAATGTATATTGAATCCGTAATGCTGGATTAGAGTGCAGGACAGCAAGACGCTCATTATTTGTATGTTTACTTGGAAGGGGTGGGTTCATTCACCCACCAACCCCCACCTGTCTCTCTCACTTTCTCTCTCTCTCACTCTCTCTCTCTCTCTCTCTCACACACACACACACACACACAAACACAAACACACACACACACACACACATTGAAGTTAAATGGACTCAGGGATTTATATAATTTGTACTAAAAGACCTTCCAAAGTCACGTCACCAAACATTAAAGTATCCTCTCTAATTATTATCTCAGCACCCTTGATTGTGAAAATAATCGTGTTCTGTGCTGAATACCGCTCAATATGTCTTCTTTTTTTTCAGAAAATGCAATTCCGCTAAAAGGTGGAAGGTCTGAATACCATTTAACAAAACTGTACACAGTATAACTTGCACTATCTAATTTCCAGAAAATATATTTTTATCTGTGAAACGAGTTATTAGACACATACCTAATCCTATTCAACTACCGCTAGCTCGATAACATGACCTTTGTAATCATGCAATGTTAATGGGGTGTCCGTATGTCAGCGTTTTATAAGAAGGAAATATCTAATGACATTATGTCGATTTTAAAAGAGAAATGAAAAGTCGAGTTCAATACTTTTCGTCTTTCGTCTTATCCTCGTTCCTTTTTTGTCATGGACCGTCTTTGGACGTAAATATATGCACTTGAAAAAGGCATCTTTTCTGCACAAAAATATATCTTATTTTCCTAACGTAATAAATCAAATATGTGAGCGCTATAAATAAGTATTTAAATCATGCAGTTATCGAAACACACACAACCACACATACATTAGAGAGTATTAATTTCTGTTTGCATAGAGTGATGGTTCCCGTGCATCTTGTTCTATCATTTCATCGGGGATGAGAGTACATTGACACCAGCCATATACATAATAAAATATCTTGCTTTGGCATCTAGGGTAATTATTGAATTATTGTAGGGGCAAAGAAAAATTTAATCCATCTATGAAAAGGTGATACGAATAAGATTATGTTCTATGCGAGCAAGGACATTTAAGTATTGAATAAATGGGAAGAAAATAAAATTTAACTCATCTTAAGAGTACGCAAAATCTTCACATATGCCTCTACATATCATTTCACAGACCACTTCGCATACCACGCCCTGAGATAGTAAACGCCTCAAAATATTAATCGCAACCAGATAGTTAGACAACCGTATGTCCTTAACATCTTCATCTGCTCAGTTGCAAGGAATTGTACACTGTAGTCATTAGAAAGTGTACGCCACCTGCTACACCTTAAATCTGTTTGGCACGTTTTATAGCTCTACTCTTCATACATAAATGAAAATAATTCTGATTCTTCTAGATGTAGCCGAATACAAGAGCAAGAGGTCCAATTCATCGAATATTTTGATGCCTCTAATATAATACTAATTAAATGCATGAAAACTATCTCAGTACACTATCAGCTGGATAATTTTAAATGAACAAAATACTTAGACATTTTTTGTTTGTTTGTTTGTTGTTGTTTTTTAATATATTTATTTATTATTATTAGTGTGTGTGTATGTGTATGTGTGTGTGTATTTGGCTATTCTTGAGTTGTTATCTTTTCCAAATAATCTGTATGCGTGACCTTATAAATCCTGAGGATATTTCACTCATGCCTTGGCCAGGTTTAATTATACCAATATAATCAAAAAGGAAAGATAGCAATAATTGAACACGTGACGCGAGTAACTGCACCTTCCGTCTATATCATATGCACCAGCACCCAACACCACTAGGGTATGCTACATACTCCCATCCCCGGCGAAATGATGGAACAAGATGCACGGGAACCATCTCTCTATTCAAGCTGAAATTAACACGCGCTAATGTATGTGTGTACGTGTGTTTCGATAAATGTGGGATTTGCATATTTATTTATAGCGTTCACATATTTGAATCATTACGTCAGGAAAATAAAATATTTTTTTGCCGGAAAGAAAGATGTCTTTTGTCAGCTATATATTTGTGTCTAGAGGAGGGGTATGACAAAAAAGGAACGTTGATACTAACAGAGACAAAACGTATTGAACTCGATATTTCATTTCTCTCCAAAAATTGAAATTATTCCTTTTTATGATTTCTTGTTAGGATATTTTGATATACTGACTCCCCACTGACATGTTATTGAGCTAGCGTAACTGAAAACACACAGGCAAGTGTTTAATCACTGATCGCACAAACAAAAAATTACTTTAGGAAAATTCGATAGAGCTAGTTATACTGTGTACAAGTTTGTTAAAGAGTATTCAGTCCTTCCACCTTTTTGCAGAAATGAATTTGCTGATAATAGATGAGGTATTGAAAGGTCGATTCATACACTCCTCGTGGATATAGATTGCTGAGTCAGCAAAACCCCAAGCTAAAAATGATTATGCAACACAGAAACGTTTTTTGCCCCAGTGCACAGACAAGATCGACAACAAATCAAATAAAAAGATCAGACAAGGTGTGTACCTTATGAATTTGTTGTGTTGGTTTATTAGCTAAAAAGAAATATGCATTGAGTAAATACAATTTTAAAAGTATGTCCCTTCTGCAAAAGAAAGTCTAGAATTTTGCCGTTTATACAAACATAAGAATAATGCAATTGAAACTAATGGTATATATTCATTAATTATGATAATATTATGAACATGATTATTTTCACAGTCAAATGAACTGAGAAAATAATCAAAGAGAACCCTGACCCCCATCCGCCACACGAGATAAAAATAATTTTCAAAAACCAACACCCTACCCCAAAAGAACATTTTTTTAAAACACTATGATTCCTGGCTAAGCCACACATCACCGTACCCCAATGAAATTAAAAATAAATTAAGGAACCCAACTCTGAAGTTAAAACTTCTAATAAATAAATCATTAAGTCCTAGCGTCTTCATTCGGTAGGAGGGTAGAAAACGCCCGTAGCTCATTAATTCAGATATTAATTAGGCTAAAAAGTCCTATGCTAAAACAACAGACGAATGTCTACTAAACATTATTTATATTTCACATTTATACATTTTTAGACCGCATATAAAAATAAATACGGTTTTGCAAATACAGCTGATCAATAAATCATGTATACTAAACCAGAAAGTATTAATAGAAACTATGATAAATAATAGGAAACTAGAAAGTTATAAATTGAATCACAGGTATACATGTTACAGTAAATTGAACATAAACTTATAGCATTGAATTTACTAAAATCAATTGTATGAAATTTGTACCTAAGATAATCATATATAAAATATGTATGGTTATATTTTATATTACTAGTAGTTATGAAAAAATAACTTCAATTTATCTATCAGATATAAAGTACCTAATTCAAACTTTAATTGTGTTTTGTTTTTTCTTTGTTTGTTTGTTTGTTTGTTTGTTTGTTTGTTTTGTAACTTTATTAACGAGGTGTTATAACCGTGTGGTACTAAGCTGAATTCTGAACCTCAATGCGACGAAATTGTGTGTTCGAATCCAATCACAGGCCTGCATTTTGCTTGATATAATATAAATGTGCATATTTATAACGCCACGTTAAGATAATCCATCTTTGATAAAATGGCTTTTATTCATACATGAGTGAGTTTAGGGGTAATGGTCACAATATCAGAAGTTTAAATGTGTCGTCACGCCAAAATCAATTAATCGCGATTAAGTGGCTATTAATCAGACAATGTTGAGTTAGTAGGCTAAGATCAAAAGAGAGATTTCACGATAATCAGAAGTGAATGAGTCTAGAGGTAAAAGTCATATAAAAAATAGAAACTAGAATAAATAGATTCTTCCATACTAAAGAGTATGTGTCTACATTAATCAAACGGATTCAATACATCGAATGAAAAGAGTATGTAATATATGACACTTTATCTTCAGGTGACATTACGAGACCAGAAATATAATTCATTATTAAATAGGCATTTCAAAGTGTATAGTGAATTAAGGCAAATAAAATGTTTCTTGCAAATAAAATATTTTGCTCTTTCGATCGCTGATTTTATTGAATGTGTTTCAAACGTTGAATTTTCGTTGACAAATCTTACTGTATTTTTTTTAATTCAATTTCTTATTTTTTTATATTTCTTTTAGACAGATGGATCTCGCAAATATTACAATGTCCAGAAGATGTAATATGAAGACAGCTGAGATAGAATCCGCATACAGGTGTATGAAATAAAACAATAATTCCTGTACAAGTTTTGCAATTTTAACATCATGTTCATTAAACTTTAAATGCAATTCTCCTGCCTTTGAAAAGCATAGGAGAATATTTGTCTTGATGTAAGAAATGGGAGGATTAATATTTCTGCTCTCGCTTACATTAGTTTCTCGGACGACTAAGACTATATGATTCTTCATTTCCTTATAGCGATGGTATTCATTGATGATGAGATTAAATTCTGCATAATTTATCACATTGTCACTTATTGTTGCTTGCCATATCATTGATACTATTTTGTTTGCTTACGGCAGGTGTAATTATCTCATCGTATTTTAATACCTTGTGATAAACCATATTATCTCTGAAAGCCTTGGCAACAAATCCCAATGAATTTGTTCCAAACTCGATCAAACCTGAAGGAACGATAAACCGTGTTGCTATTCCTGCCATTTCTAAAGTAGCAGCCGCTATACCCAATCCACCACATATGTTTGACATGCTTACCTCTACCCAATTAAGAAATTTATATACAACCTAATAATTTTTCCTTACAACTCTATAATGCGTGATCTATTTAATGAAATGGTTCTTATTCTTATTGTTCTTTGTAATTTGAAAGTTATATAATTATCTACTATCATTTTTTTCCCGGCCATTTATGTACATGAAAATGATAGATTAGACTTAGATTTGGGTTTATAAAGTTCTTTCTATCTAATATCGTATCTGATAGTTTATCTATTGGTGATATTGGTATGTCAGGTATGATAACTTTAACAGTTTTCTTGGTTTTGTTTTTCAAAAAATAAATGTAATTCTTTGGTCCACTAGCAGTCAATTATTTACCAATTGCGCCAAGTAATATACAAGATCTCAAAAGGTGATCAAATATAAGCTCACTCAAAGATGTAGGTACAACTAATTTAATAACTTCTTCAGCAGACATCTTGATTGATGGACCAACATTAACTTTTAGTACGTTGTTTAGTAGCATACTATAACCAACTAAGAATAAAGAGTTAACACTTGCATGATAGACTGTGTTAATCATGTTGCTCGTCTCGCTCATTTATGAGAGTAAATTTTTACCAAAGCAGATACAGAAACTTCTCGTGCTTCCCATACCAGAGGTCTCAGATTCACATCATCTTTATTAAGGGATTTTCATTCTCAGAGGTTGTGTAGCAGTTGTGTAGTTGGTTTCTCAGAGCCCAAATCTCTAATTTTAATATATGCCACAATGACAACTATAATTGCTCCATCATCCAACCAGTAATATATGTTTGAACTACTTTTCTCTTAAATTTCCCTGCTTTAGTTCTCTTGTATTCTTGTGAACTCTTTTCAAGTTGTCAGCCTTGTTCCACTATGTATGGATCTTTCATCTTTGGTGAAGTTACCTCCTGAACCTTCATTTCATTTTTTATTTTGTCTTGCCCACTTTCCATTTCATTTGTAAATAATGACAAATGAAGACGAATGTAAAATTAAGTCTACTTGCAAGTTAGAGATCATAATCTTACAAGTTGACATTATCTTATTTACAACTTGATTTCATGTTTATTATTTAGAAATTCAACAGATTAGACAACTGAATACCAAGGCATGTTCCAATTTCAAATCGTAAAAGGTATTAATGAGTTCACAGAAACTGATTGTTGTGAACCTTGTCAAAGTGAGTACTTTAAACAGTGGAGAAAAAGCAACATAGATCACGATAACAAACTCATGAAAGGTTGGAACAAACAAAGAAAGACTATTTAAAAACTGGGAAAAGGAAATAGAAAACACGGAATAAATATCACAGAAACTAATGCCACAGCGATGAAAATTACAGAATACTTCAAATCACAAGAAGTAGAAGAATCAGTGCATTAAAGGACAATAACAAATCTGATACAGCATTGAAACTACTTGATGATCCGTACGTGGATTTCTGTAGAAGGTGGTTGAATTTTACAAAGCCTGAAGGCGTTTGAGATGGTGATAAATTAGAAATTGATCGTTCCATACCTTCCGTATCCTTGGACTTTTCCGACCCTAAAAAACAGAGAAGGACAAATCTAAGATACATGAGGGAAAGCAAAAACAGAAGTGAGAATACAAAGATTCTATCTAAGGATGAAATAACTGAACAGAGCTGATAAGAAAGTTCATGATTCAAAACAGCCAATTTTATCACAGAGGAGGTTGTGAGTCAAGTTTTCCATTAGGTGTTTCTATTAGGTTTTCCACTGTAGTAGGTTTTTCACATACTTTACCAAGCAGTAGATAGTTAGGCATACAGTTATACAATTTAGAGTTACAGTTTTGATCATTACTAATAAATGTGTCGTATTGCAACTGGTACCCATTTAATATTTATAAAATTACAACATATGGGACATACGTTGAAAGTATGGAATGTCTCCAAAAAAGTCTCCTATTTTTCAAATTATTCTATCACTTCTACCAACTCTGTTACCTGATTATTCTCTCTCCGTCTTGTATATTTGAGAGTTATCAAACCCGCACTTAAATCTGACAAAGATAGACCTACCATGAGAGAGAGAAATCCTGTGAAATATCGATGATAATTAAATATCACGTAATCTTCCTTGAATTCTGTTTGCAGGATTCTGATTGTCAACTGGTAAACATTAACTCAAAACAGTTGTTATAGCTATGACAACACCATATATGATTTGAATATTTTGGCTGATCTAGCATTTAAACGCAATTCATATGTTCTCTTTAACTTACCGTTTTCCTTTGTATCCAACTCTCTTGTAGTTAATGTCTTCCCAGTTATCTATTTCTAACTTCCACTGACTATGCTAGTTTTTAACTCGTGTTTATATTCATCAGTCTTTTATGAATCACAATGTTATCCCTAAACAAGTGGCTGGTGTACAAAAATTACTAAATATGAAATAGGATTACTTTGCTAGAATTTTCATAGTCTAAATTACTGATTCGAAAGGCCAGCTAGCAAATCTAATCACCTAGATAGGTGTGAATGTTTAAAATCTAATCACCGAGATAGGAGTGAATTTTTACTTCATTGTATTGTAATTCCATATGTTTAGGTTGATCAAGCGGTCGTACAGGAGTTCATTTGGCCACCTATATAGCTTTTGCCACATGACGCACATAAAATAAAGTTTTTACCCATACCTTCAAATTCTTTATCAATCACCATGATTTTTGTCAATGATAAAAACTACTATTTTCAAGAAATAGTTTATTTAGTATTGGGCACAGCATTCTGTTTTATACTAAAAGTGAATTTGATGAGCGTGTGATAGACAACTTTATATTAAACAATGCTTTTCACAAACAACTTTACCACTCTAACAATTCCCATGTTAGGTTTCCTCATATCACAGAGATGGAACATCGCATGAAATTGAACAATCATTCACAACATAAGTTTGCATATCATAATACTGTGAAATAAAAAAAGACAGATTTAGAATGAATGAAATAACCACTGTAATACAATAATCCAGGAAAATTAAATATATCAGTAAACAAAAGAGTAACTAAATATAACATTTGTATACAAATCATTCGCTCAAATCAATCTCAGCATTAAACATTAATAGCATATTTGGACATCTACTATGAGAGACATGTTGCATCACAACCATTTAGGTTACAAATAAATAATGAACAGATGAAAAGTCCGCACAGTTTAGATGATAATACTCGTCAGGAGGCTTGATTTGATACATCCACATTGTTGGTTCTGACAAATTAGAACTGTTTCAGCACACTGTTTGATTCTCTTGATCACGATCGGCAGGTTGGGTCTAAGTACATCACGTGCAATACATTCTCCTTGTTCGGGTGCGTAGATGCACCGTCGTGACGAAGGGCTGCTTTCTCGTGCAGACACTGACAGCATCAACAGCAATACACAGATCAAGGAAAGGAAAATATATCTTGTGATAACTGATTCTGAGCTTGACATCGTCTGCATTGAAAGAAAACAAATGTACAGTAATGCTAGATCCAAATGCTATCCTAAAAAATACCAAAAGCAAGCAACGACATACACAAAAAGTACATGATCCACAATAATGCCTTCGAGATAAAATAATTATTTTTGGCGTCAATCGCAACTTAGTGAAACTATTGCGCGAAACATTTCAAACGAGTGATAGGATATTATTGCAGTAGTTTATTGCAAAGATTTCACTGACAAACTAATATATATTAAATTTCTCTGTACAAATAAAGATCAAATATATACGTAAACTCATTGGATAATGGGTAAACGAAAACCAACATTTATGAATAAAATTTACCAAAATTATATGTACAATGAAAGCAAGCATCATATAGTTTTATTTTTAAGGAAAATGTATTACTGAAAGCAATTTATTCAATTAAGAGTAAATATAAACGTATATTATGTGAAAATACTATATTGCTTAAATAATGCTGATTTACTTCCATTTTTTATTAATGTTGATCCCCTGCAATGTGCCACTGGAGAGAAAAATTGCAGAAACAAGGCGGAACTTGAGGTGCATTTGTTCATCAAGAGGCAGGGTGTTTTTTAAGCAAATAAAAAATGCGGTTGGAAATTTGTAGTTTATTGACGATGATGTATCACATTTCTCGACCTTGTTCCAAGTGTTCAGATTAGGTCAGTGAATAGTGTGATTGGACTATACGTCTGAGGTAACAAGTTCGAAGCATGTCGCAGTTTCTTTTAAATCTTTCCTTCATGTCACAATAAACATTTGTTTTCTTACAAAATAATTATTCATTGGCGTTTCATTATCTTGCTTTTGGTATATGAACAACATTATACAAATAAGATTACAGTTGATACAGTGCCTGTCTTGTCCTACTGTCTGCATATATATATATATGTATATATATATATATATATATATATATATATATATATATATATATATATAGATAGATAGATATATAGATAGATAGGTAGATACATATACGCAGCTTAGTACATACTTGCATGTTATTTCTAACTAATAGAAACAATACTTTAAATATAGTATTCACATCATGTGTTACCTTGACTCATGTGACCAGTCATACAAATATCTGAAGCGAGGACAATTCCTCAATAAACCGACCCATTACCTTTATTTCAAGAAAAAATAAAATAAAAATAAAAAAAATAAAATGAAAACAAAAATGAAATGAAACAAAACTAACCATTTGTCCTGTTTTGTCAACTCCCTCTTTGATGCGGAAATCTGGAATGAACCTTCTTTTTATTTCTGAACCGCTGATATTGCTACTTATATACTTGATTCATCCTACGCTACACGTTTTTCCGCGATTATCGATCTTAAGAGTATTCGGAAGGGAAATTACATCACATCTAGATAATTAAATGAAAGTATTTTTATCATCCCGCCCATAATTAGAATTGTACTTAACTGGAAACTTACTAGGAAGAAAACTTACTAGTTGTCTAATATAATGCAAAGGAAAGAAAGATAGAAAAAACAAGAAACAAAAGGATGGTATTTCAAAACAATTGCATCATATAGTCATATAGACAAAGAAGAACTCTGAACTCTCTGTATATATGTATGTGTTCACACACACACACACACACACACACACACACACACACATATATATATATATATATATATATATATATATATATATATAGACACACATACATATATATAAATATATATATATATATATATATATATATCGTTCTACTTCCTTTGGAGTCCCTTTGAAATCGACAGTAGTAAGGATGTAAGGATGTGAGAAGGATAGAAATGTGAACATCTTTGTATATCACCATGTCGTATCCCTATATGGAAACGGTAAAAATCAAAATTAAACATTCTCAGCAGTATAATATTTCTTACGCTATCACACTCGTATGCGAGAATGCTCAAAGATAATAAACAGTATTAACTGGACAGTATAATATTTTTTTCACATGAAAACAATCGTATCGGTATATGACAATACAAAAATGAAAATGAATATTCACTGATCTTGTATACTGTTTTAACAGTTACACACTCTTAGTAATACGAAAATACCTAAATAAAAAACAATATTAACAAACACAGTGAAACTGGTAGAAAATATTGCAGCTACTTTCACCTGAGATGAATGCAGGGTACACCTAAGCAAATGTCGCCTACTGTCATAAAGGTTAAGCTTATCTAAGTTATTTACACAGTGTAAATTACTTAGCCTACTTGGTCTAGGCATATAGCGAGTGATTTATAAGTTTAAAGGTCTGCGCTTCGTATTTTTTCCAGAGGTCAAGATTTTTTTCTATATAATTGAGACCCTCCTAGTTGTCTGTCAAGGTTACTTCATAATCTAAAGCGCCTCAGATATACACCTCTTTTAAAGTGAACATAAGCTCCGCGATTAGTAAAGTGTTTAAAATATGCACACAACACGTCATGCCTTAAGAATGCAATAATTTTGCATTGGACACCTTACAGGCAAGAGTGAGTGGCACAGTCACTATGTGTATAAATAATGCTGACTAGGACGTGATATATAGAAAAGTACTAAGAAAATTTAAAAAAATAAAAAACGTTATTTGCGGCTTAAGCACTTTACCCGCTTGACACAATCACTATTTGCACATGCAAACATAAAGAGCATACAAATAAAAAGGGCATGACAGAAAAAGTATTAAAACTGTCCAACTTGCGGAGCACAAAGAACAGTCGTGAGGGGTAGATACATTTTCTTTCCTTTAAAAATGTGGCCTCCCGCTGTGTATTATTGACCACCAGGGACGGAATCTATAAGCATCAAGTTGGGCATTTTGTCACAATTTACGGAAAAGGGCAAAGATAAAATGTTAAATGTCAATGATTACGCACATGCACAAATAGTTAAATGTACATTGACCTATATCTAGTTATATAATTAATAATTCAAACCGAAAATTTGGATACTTAATGAACCAATACCAAAAAGTGAGAAACAAAGGACAATCACCATTGTTACGCGTTCAATCTACAAAAAGGTAGGGAGGATGGATATACATAATTGTAAATAGAATCATATGGAAAATATAATAATTTCTCTCTCTCTCTCTTTCTCTCTCTCTCACTCTCTCCTCTCTCTCTCTCTCTCTCTCTCTCTCTCTCTCTCTCTCTCTCTCTCTCTCTCTCTCTCTCTCTCATAATCTGGCAGGTCGTAGGATCGCCACTGATGACTTTGCGACAATCTCTCTCCATTTTGCCCTGTTCTCCATTGCTCTTTGGGACTTTGCAAAGTCCACGCCTGACCACTCTTTGATATTATCTTCCCATCTCTTCTTCTGTCGGCCTCGTTTTCTCTTTCCTCTCACTGTGCCCTGTAAGATTGTCTTTGACAGGCCAGATGAGCGTGAGACGTGACCATACCATCTTAGTTTGCGTTTCTTTATGGTAGTGAGCAGATCTTCATATGGTCCAATTGCACCTTGGATTATAATGCGCACCTTCTCATTTGAGACGTGGTCTAAGCATGAGATTTTCAGGATCCTTCGATAACATCCCATCTCTAGGGCATGGATTCTTCTCCCTAGTTCTGCAGTTAAGGTCCATGTTTCACGTGCATACAGGAATATGGACATGACGAGGGAGCGCATAAGCTTGATTTTTGGACCCAATCGTGATGTTGCTGTCCTTCCAAATAGGCTTCAGCCTAGCCAGTGCAGTTGTTGTCTACGCAATCCTAGAAAGAACCTCAAGTTTTGAACCTTCATCAGAGGCGATAGTACCTAGGTATTTGAAGCTTGTCACTGTGCCCAGCTTCTGTCCATTCACTCTTATTTCCTTTTGGATACAATTCGGGTTGTTTGTCATTAGCTTGGTCTTTTCAGCGCTGATCTCCATCCCATACCTTGGTGATGCTTGGTTGAGACGGTTCACTAAGGTTTCCAGTTCTTGTTCATCTCCTGCTAAGCCATCGATATCATCAGCGAAGCGCACGTTGGTGGTTGTTCTGCCTCCAACACTGACACTGCACTCATGGTTTTCCAATGCATCGGACATCATCCTTTCCAGATAGATGTTGAAGAGAGTTGGTGAGAGAAGGCATCCCTGTCTGACTCCGACTGTGGCTCTGAACTATTCTCCTATGTTGCCATTGACGAGAACTGCGCTGGTGGCCTTGTCATACAGGTTTTCGATGGTGCTGATTAGTTTTGCGTTTATGTTGTATTTCCGCATGGTGGCCCACAAGGCTGCATGCCATACCTTGTCGAAAGCCTTCATGAAGTCAATGAAGACATTATAGAGGTCCTGTTGATGCTGCAGATACTTTTCACAGAGGATTCTAAGATTGAAGATCTGTTCAATTGTGCTACGTCCTGCTCTTAAACCTGCCTGTTCTTCAGCGATGATGTGCTCTGCTTGAGGTTTCAGTCTCTTGAGGATAATCTTAAGTATAACCTTGCTTGGTTGACTGATGAGACTGATTTTTCGGTAGTTCTGGCACAGCTGATGATTCCATTTCTTAGGAAGGGTGATGTTCAGAGACTGGGTCCATAGAGTGGGCCATTCTCGTGTTTGCCAGATTTTGTTGCAGATTGTTGTGAGGACATCTATCATGGAGGTTTCTCCTGCTTGAACAAGTTCTGCTGGTAGATTGTCTACCCCGGCTGACTTCCCTTTCTTTAGTGCCTTTACTACAGCCTCTACTTCTTCCCTGAGGATCGGGTGATCAACCTCTGTTGTGGTCAGTGAGAAGTTTAGTACAGCTTGGTCTCCAGGAGTCTCCTGGTTGTAAAGCTCTGAACAATATTCCGACCATCTGTTAAGAATCTCTTGATCTTCTGTGAGACTCTTACCAGCCTTGTCCTGGATCGTGGAAAGTCTTCCCTGTGTATCTGTTGTCAGGTCTTTCACCAACTGCTATGCCTTTTTACTGTTATTCTGGTTCAGGCTTTTCTCGACTTCCTTACATTGGTCCTCTAACCAGCTTTCCTTCGCTCTCTTTAAGCTCTTCTTAATCCTGTTGTTAATCTTCCTGTCTGTTTCTGCTCCTTCATGGTCTCCTCACTTCCTTTTCAGTTTTCTCCTCACATCACAGAGGTCGAGGATATATGCTGTGACCCAGTGCTTCTTTATCCTAAGATGCTTGCCAAGGATCTCGTTGGCTGTGCCTATTATTAACGTCTTGAAGGTGATGATCAAGGAGTCTAGGTTTATTTCTTCAGCACCCAGAATTGTGAGTGGTGCAAATTTGCCGCCTATTGATGCTTCAAATGCTTGTGCCACGTTTGGATCTTTAAGCTTTTCAAGTTCAAACCTGGTCCTAACCTGTCTTGGCTTCTTGGTCTTCCTCAGACGAAGTTTGAATAGTCATCATCAGCAATTCATGGACGCTTCCTATGTCCTCTCCTGGGAAGCTACGTGTTCTGGCAATGTTAACGCTAAACTGGATGCGCTTCCTCTCCAAGATGTAGTCAATTTGGTTGTGATGTTTTCCGTCTGAACTGTGCCAAGTCCATCTTCTAGATAATTTGTGGGGGCCAAGGGTGTTTGTTAACACTAGCTTATTGTAGGTGGCGAAGTCCAGAAGATTGAGTCCTCTCTCATTGGTCTGTTCATTATAGTATGGACCAGATACTTCTCGTCAGTCTGCCTGTGCGTCTACTCTTACCTTGGCATTCCAGTCTCCTTGAATAACTAGAATATCCTTCTTGGGCATCTGGTCAATAAGAATTTGAAGCTGGTCGTAGAACGTATCCATTTCCTGATCATCATGGTCAGATGTTGTGGCATAAACCTCTATGATGGTGATGTTGAAGGGAGCTGCCCTCAAGCGGATGGTAAGCAGCTTGTTAGACACTGGTCGACAACCCATGACTGCATTCACAATGTCCTTATGTACCATACATCCGACTCCATGCTCATGCTTGTCCCCATGTCCACTGAAGTAGACCCTGTGTCCTTCATCTGTTGATCTCTCTCCGAATTTCTTCCAGCGCATATCTCAGAGTCCAAGGATGTGCCATTGGTATCTTCCCAACTCTGCTGGTCTTAATGTCCTGACATTCCACGTTCCAATGGTAATGTTATCTCTTGCCCGTACTTTGATGGTAGTTGCACCAGTGGCATACTTATCACCTCCGTCCTGTCGTCCAGCGGATGGCGCGGTCATGGTAACCCGGGCTGCGACCGATCCGGTATGAGAACTCTATCTATTGCAATTTTGTCATCCCTGGCGTATCATGGGCTGTTGCAACCTGGTGGAGCCCATCCCTCTCCAGGCTGCAGACCACAGCCGATATCCATGTTACTGTATGGCTCGCCCTGGTCTCGAACATGTGGCCGTTAAGTTCATCTTGGAACCCTTCCGCCCTGGCCGTTGACTTCAACTTGGAAGACTTCCGCCCTGTGATGTCATGTTACCACCACCCTATTTCTCCCATAGGTAGGAAGACCTATTATACTAATTAGCCAAATCTTACATAAAGTAAACCAACTGATTGCTTTGTGGACTTTAGTTCTGACTGTACTTGTGAGTAAGAATGACAAGTCCAAAGAAAGAAGAAGAGGAGCAACAGAGAGGGGTACTAAAATCGACTTGTCGACCACAAATAATGACACTATTTCGAATTGCTTATAACTGGGCATTTGTATCCATTGAAAGAATATTGTAACAAGCGTATGAATTCTGTTATTGGATAAAATAAACTGAAAATGTTCTAAAACAAAAGAAAAAGATTATAAAAAAGGAGAAAAAGCTGAGGTCTCTAACTCGTCCATTGGATCATCTGATCTATTCATCAGATCTTGAGTGTTCAGTAACGGCAAAACTAATGTATATTTACATGATGTTAAAGTCCTATATTTAATTGTATTAGTCTTGGTTTCATATTTCTATTCCATTGACAGAAAATTATATATATATATATATATATATATATATATATATATATATATATATATATATATATATATGATGTAGAATTTAAGCTAGACAAATCAATATGGCATCTGTCGAATACTGAATAAATTTATAATTATTCTCTTTCTTTTTTTTCTTTTTTTTTTTTGTAAACAACAAATGTTTGTATCCAAATATTTTATTTTATCCAACGGATTGAAAACACTGAGAAACCAGTTGAAAGTATGCTTCTTAGAAGAAAAATTAATGCACTTTTTACAAAAAGGTTTTAATGCACTCTTTACGAAAAACTTTTAATGCACTCTTAACAAGAAAGTTTTATTGCACTCTTTACCAAAAAGTTTAATGCACTTTTTACAAAAAATTTCTAATGCACTCTTTACAAAAAGTTGTAATGCACTCTTTACAAGAAAGTTTTAATGCACTCCTTACAAAAAGTTGTAATGCACTCTTTACAAAAAAGTTTAAATGCACTCTTTACAAAAAGGTTTGTATGCACTCTTTACAAAAAAGCTTTAACAACTTTAGTGTTGAAACGTTTATTGAAATAATTTTAAAATATTTGGTATCATACGTTTGACATTGGTTTTACATAATAATTGCATTGTTGAGCACATCCCGACGGATATCTTATTTTCTTCTTAAGCATCTTAAGCTGTCGTTGGGTTGTTGTTTATGACTCCTTATGCACCCCAAATCCCTAACCCGTTTTACATAAACGTTTTATAGAACACATATAATCGGCATCCGTAGGCACCATTTCTACAGAGTACTAACTTCAAAAAACAGTTCCAAGACAGTTTGATAAATATCACGTGAAATATCGGTTTTACATGATATTGTCAAGCATATAATTAAACGCCTTTATTTCGTTTGATAGTATTTCTTTTCTGAATTGCATTCAAATGCGTCAAACGTTTTTTTATCTGCCTTTTGTTACGTAATGACTAAGGTTTTCACTTTTAAAATAAAAAATATAAAAAGGAATCACTGGTTGTTATATTAAGTTATATAAAAGGTCTCTTCATAATCTTCATATCTTAAATAATTTTTAAAAAAATGTTGTATGATAGCATTTGCAAATTACAATCATCTACGAACGATAGCTGGCATTCTTTTGAATAGGAGACTGATGTTTTCGATTACTCTGTACCGTAAAATGTGTCGACGATGATTCTGAAATTTACGAGAGATAAAATGACAATTACTCAGATTAATTGATTAGCACAAATATACAACAAACACAATTAATTGTCAAACAATAGGAACATATTCGAGTCACTTAGTTCAGAATTTATGTAGTTATCCAAAACGATTTTGTTTAAACAATGTTCAATTGAAGACAGAATTTAACATTCTTAAAAGAACTTATTTTGAGCAGTTTGATTTATGTTGAAACCAATACTAAGCAGGGGTATCCAATGAATTGGGAAATGTGATATGAAAGTGAAAAATGAAGCATCCAAAACTAATAAACCAACAATTCAGCACATCACGATATTGACCAACAAGTTAGTTCCGCGTAATTGCCCCATTTGCGTATATTACCAACTCCTCACTAACCATCGACCGGTTTTCTAACTTCGGCCATTAACGGGAAACTTTATATAATGTCTTTCATTAATGGAACATGTGTATGATTTAAGATATGCTGATATGATCTTATATTTTATGCTAAGACATACATTACTGGATTGTCTAAGAGAAATAATTTTGATAATTAACTGGAGTGGAATATCAGGAATATTTTTTCACTGCTCGAGAATACACCGAGATAAGATTATGACCAAGACTTTTGAGCTCGACGCTCGCTTGGTCCAGTGGTAAGTATGGCCGCCTTGCATGTAACGAATCAAATTCAAATCCCACAATGCGCATATAGTTTTTTCTTCATGTTTGTAATGTACTATTTTATCTTCAATTAGGAAGGAGAATTATGTTCCTACTGATATTTTTTGTGCGAATATACACAAAACACAGCAGAATATAAATGGTAAACCGTTAATATAATCGCGCGGTTGATACAGTAAGAAATCTGCTACTTCTGTATGTTATATATATTGCTAGCCAATAAGTTTGAGTATTAAATAAGAAAAATATTTGCTTGCTGTGAATAACATATTTCATATAGTGGGTGAACAATTCAAGTATTTTCACCCACTCGATGAAATGTATTCGTTATTCATTCGTTTTAAGCAAATATCCCCAATTCAATTGATAATGAAATTATTAAAACTATATATATGTATACTCTAAGAAAAAGTTATATTTAAACCTAAATAAGTAATTTACAATCAACTCCAAAATGTACTTAAGAAAACAAGAAATGGTGAATTTTATTCTGAGATTTATTCTCTTTCCAATTTTGTTTTTGAATACGGAATTCCGTTATCGAATCTCTTATTATATTACTGTTTGTCACTTTGATTCGTTTTCGAATATTTGTGACTACACAACTTGAGAGGCTCTGTTCTTGCTTCTGCTGTTTTTGAACTCATGCACGATAATTCTTTAATGTATTCTAAAAAAGTGGACAAAAAGTCTAAGTGCAGTCTGGTGCAGTCCGTATAGTTTTCATCGGTGAAAAACAGTGCTTTGCATAAATTTAATATTAAGATCACAGCGCCCGATAAATGGCTTTTGTGAAGCACAAAGAACTAACATCCCTTTCTCACAGTCGATGTGCCCATATGGTTTTCATGGTGTAGTACTTCTTGATATTCTTCCAGCGTCACGGACAACTGATTTTGCAAAGCCGCAGGAGAAAGGGTGAAATAAAATATGCTATGATTAATTTCATGGTAGAACACTAGTGCTACTCAAAAGAAAACCTAAATATAAAAATAAGAAAGAAAAAAAACAAAAACGTTGCTTGTTTATTTCTTTTTAAACTTAGTTTTCTGTTTTCGTAAATAGTATTTGCAATTTGGTACATAACACCATCGCTTTATTAGTAATGCAGAAAGTTCAGGGGATGGTTTATGACTCACTTACTTTCGTATAATTACTTTTTTTAATTTAAATGTTTGGAGACATTATTTGTTTACACTGGTCTTTGTAAGTGGATGCATCGATAACAACTTTAAACAAAAATGTTTGTGGTTAAAACTATTCACCCATTCATACGTATCCTATATATAAAAACTCGTAATAGTAGGAAACACCTACTCAGATGCTCCACTTCCCCGTATACCTACATGGCTTGTATTGGGTGAATAACGGATATATTTCATCAAGTGGGTGAAAATCTCCGTATTTTTACGAGTGGCTATTATTATAATATCAGCTTGGTTCTCGATTAAAGTGCATGTCCAGGAAATTTATGAATTATCTAATTTTCTCCTAATACGCATTTCCTTCTGTCTCTGGCCTACTTCTCGCGCTATGATTAGCTCATTACATAGAATTATCCACTGCAGTTTCTTTTTAAAGTTTAAACTTTCTTCGTCAAAATAAAGTAAATTTATCTATTTTAAAAGTGTTGAAAAAAAAATCACCTATTACGTGATAAAACTTGGCCTTTATAGTACGTCTCTTTTTATAATTTACTTCATTGCCCGAATCATTGAGAAAAGAATATACAAGAACGTTCTAGAGTTTCAGACTTGTGGCATCAAGGTATTTTTACTTCCTCCGTTAGACGAACATAGAAAAGACTTATCTATAAACCATGGTACATTTTGACTTGTAAATGTATATTATAGTTGTGTACAAAGTTGCACGCAAGTTCAATATACCACTCACAGATTAAATGCTTTCTCGTACCAATTACAGAAAAGTATTGCTTCTCTAAATATGTTTCCATTACCAATGATGGTCAATATACATGAGTGTCTTGAACAATTATTTCTGTAACAATCACATTCTGTGTTTTGGGCTGATGTGAAAAACCTTTTTGGCATATCGGAAATATTGCATTGTCAAATGTGGGCATATTGGACGTGACAATTGTAGTGGGGTTTTCTCCCACATATTACGTGCAAGTACATGAGTATGTATAAATACTTGTAGTCACAGTGTCTATTTTCTAAAAGAACAAGGCTGTTATATTTAAAGCTTTTAGAGTATCTTGCAAAGATGAAGCAATGGAATTGACGTCTGTGTACGATATCTTCTCAGCTTTGTCTACAAGTATCATTACCGTTCGTTCGTTCGTTGACTTCTGGCATACCATGTTCTAATCTTGAACTACAAGGAAGGAAGGGACATAAGATTTTAAGTATCGTAATGTTTTAAAATATTGAAAGAAATTATTCGATAGTGTGCGTGTACTTATATAGAAAACACTTACTATTAAAGTGATCACTTCGTACCTGCAAATACATTTCATTAATAATATTCCATCCTCATTTGGCCATATATCCAGGTATGTATATTTGTAAGGGAATTATCAAAATATGTCATAATTCAAATGTGACATCGGATAATTCTTGACCCAGAGGGAAAACAAATCATACAAAATAACTTGAAAAAGTTATATATGAGAATGATTTTATTTAACATTTATTTAACATAATAATTGAGAGTAGAAATAATCGAGACCTATACATCTCAAAGTTTGCTTCTTAGAACTTTGATTTCAGTTTCTTTCACCGTAATAAAGAAGCTGACTAAGTCAATTCTTGACGAAAATAAACATCCTTCTATTAAATATTGATGTTCTTAGTAAATATATGATATTTATATAATAGCAAATATACAATAACAAATATCGCATTACAAGCGCATTAAATGAGAAAACTCTAAACAGGAAAAAAATAGATTTTCTTATTGTCAGATAATATCAGGGTATGGCCTGCGACAATCAATGGGGATTTTAAAAGTTAAGTAACTTTCTTGTGTTAAAAGCCATTCGAACATAAATGTATACGAACGGTATTTATTATCTGGTATTTTATTGATCTGAACAAACACTTGTATAAACAGGAGGTTATTGACTTGAGATACATCATGTATGGATTCTGCAGCAAATGCTTTGCATGATATCAGCATATTGCGGATTTCGGTTTAATATTTAAGTAAATAAGGTTCGTAAATTTCGAAGACAAGGTGTTAATAGATATTTTTTCTTTGTCTCGTCGGTCATATTGCACATAAATAAATAGATCTAACACAGCTTTAAACTATGTTTTCTCTTTGAATATCATATCACGTGGTGACTTTATAGTTCTTATGGTAATCTGTGTACTACTGGTATTATAGGTATTATAATTTTGCATCATACATATGTATCAAGGAATAACGTTTTTACTTTTTAATTACTCCCCTAATGAACTCCATATAATCATATACACAAAAATCAGTCATAAAACGTAATATTTTTTTATAGTTTTACTTTGATAATGTTTCATTAATTGATATATTTCTAATATTCACAGATATTAGTTTCAGATATTAGTTTTTCAGATTAGAGGACGACAATAGATAGAAAGTGTCTTTTCTTCCAATGGTTGGTATGAGCCACCCAATAAATCAAAAGTAAGTTCCAAGTCAATGAACTTTAACCCATGCATGTGCACGTGCGAGCGTGGAAACATTCGTTTTGTGCATTTGCCATTCATGCATGTTAGAATTAGAATGTCATTTGTTTGCTGTGTTGAAAAGTAGTCTTGTTTTCATATCTATGTTGTAGATGAAGTTATGCAATGCATTTCTAGACAATCAGGTGAAATCTTGTGACTTTTTTCAAACTATGTGGCATATGTATGTATGTATATATATATATATATATATATATATATAGAGAGAGAGAGAGAGAGAGACAGAGAGAGACAGAGAGACAGAGAGAGCGAGAGAATTACAAATATACACCGAACAGAGCGGAAAGTACTATCCATGGATTCTACAGGAGAATGCTTCATAACAAAAAAATTTAATACGAATAACTTCTATATACCTTGATTTCTGTAGTTGGAATCCAGATGGTCTGTATACTTAGATGAGAACTATTTACTGGGTCGACATGCGGGTATGTCTGCTTCGCACGAATTCCTATACCAGCGACTTTGTAGCATCATTGTTTGGTGATGTGTGCATGGTCGAGCTGGTATAGGTGTTACCGCTTACAGGCAAGGCGATGGGTGCCGTAACCCGCTGATCCAATTTCGAATCTCCGTAGAGTACGAATTAAAAATAAAATTATCTAACCTGCATCATAATATATATATATATATATATATATATATATATATATATATATATATATATATATATATATATATAAAGAGATCGTGCTGGTCAGGGAAATGATATATATGAAAGAAAAGCTGACAAACAACAGTGTGAAACCAGCCCAAGCGCTTTCGGATTCTACCATGTGACATATATATGTATAAGTTAATAGTACATGAAAGAAAAACTGACCAACAATAGTGCAGATCTGGTGTGATACCAGCCCAATCGTTCTCAGAATCTACCGATTCCTTTTTCAAGGACATAAAGTCCAAAAAAAGACGATAACACAAACGAAAACCGTATCAAAACACGGAAACGTAAGTACTATACAGAATCTACATGATGGTTTCTGTAGATATTCTAATAGATGATACAATGAAATAATAAATAAAACAAGCAAGGTTGAACGAGGTTGAACGTTGCTACTTTTAATGCTTGTAACGTGTAAATCGCTAGAACAAAGTACCCTAATCGATCATTAATTAACATGCCTGAAATTGTACATTAATATTACATGTCGAATTTGGATGACAGTTTAAAAGCTAAATAAGCTCTTGTGAAGTATAACCAGGAACAAAATAATGCTATTCATTTCTAAAGCCTATGCAGATCAAAGGTGTAAAAAGCGTCATAGTATCTGACACTCATAATTTTGCCAGCCGGATATGGAAAGAGTTTGATATTTGATCTTTTGCCCTTTTATCATGCATTAATTACTTGAAAATTCTGCATTTTATTTATTTTGCAGCCAGTAAATGTAATCAATGAACATTTTTTTTCCAAACTTGGTTTTTCTTGTATTCAGCTTGGATCACAAACATCCGATTCACAATTAAAAAACCATACCTTCATCACTGGACACCCAGAACACTGCTTTGGTAACGGAATACTAGAATTTGCTTCCAGTTTGTGCAAAACAAAGATTTTTATTGTTGTGGCGGAAGCAGATTGTGTTCTTCAATGGGGTAAAGAATTTCGTCCTTCATTTAAAAAAATAAAATACAAGAGTTCAGAGTTGTCTCAAATAACAGTACCATCAGGACACTCACAGCACAGCAATCAAAGGTGGACAAACGGACACAATGAAAGCATTTGGCATGAAAGCAATGATCATTTTTAACACATGTACTGTGTTTACAGATACTATAAAACTTTCAGTATAAACAGGCAGGTCTTGGTGGCACGAATACAGTGGAAACTACTTATGACTTTATTTTGAAGCCAATTATTCAAGAACAAGTCGATAGTTTCCCACTTATTGTTATCTACACCAAACTAATATGGTGTGCGTATGGTATTAATTTGGCAGTGAGAATACTTGGACCAAAGTTTTATTGTGAAGGATACACTAGAGTGGTACAGTTTCATTCACCACAGTCAGCAGCTGTTAATCAGGAAGTGCTGACATTATTACAACAACAAGATTCTAAAATCACGATAGTGTTTGCAACTGTGGCTCTTGCAATGGGTGCTGACCTTAGGAATGTGAGAAGAATTGTACATGATAGGACCACCGTCTAATTTAAAAAGTGAGTATACTGTAATTATTGCAATTTTCATACCCTTAAATTATAAGTACTCCATAGCCTGATAGTGGAGTCTTGAAAATTATGATTTTTGCCTTTACATTTTTTGACCAAATAAAATCTTTCCATTTTAATATTGACAAATATAAGGTTCAAGTACAAAAATATATTTTTTTTACTTGTTAAAACACCTGAAGAAAATAATACAAAGTTTACAAAACAAATTCACAATAAATACAGTGAACTATATTTTGCCCTAGAAAGTCATTTATTAGTAAATTCTTTCAGAAAAAAAACAACAAATCAACAACAACAAAAACCCCTCCAATTTTAATTATTACTTGTATCTATATTAGGTATGACTGATTAAATGTATTTTGGTGGCTTTCATATTCAATAGATTGGGGTCAAATATGTATTATTAAAAAAAATAGATTTTCGGGTCGATATTTCAATGTCACTCAAGCTATACAAGTAAAAACAGTCAGTCCATCCTTGAACTGTCAAAAGATGTTTCAGTTTAGAAAATTCTGAACAAACCAGCATGTATTTTGTGTGCGTGTGTGTGTGTGCGTGTGTATGTATGTGTTCATTCACAACACACATAATCGAACTTATGAACTTGAAAAAGCAAGCATTGCATTTCAAATCATTCTTTGCTACTTGACTGACTGATAATTCTGTAATTTACAGCATGTACACAGGAATTTGGTCGAGCTGGGTCAGATGGAAAAAAGCTGAAGCTATACTGTATTATAACAGATCCAAAAAAGTTAACAAGATTGTTGAAGACGCCATGAGAAAATATGTTGAGTGTAATGGTATTTGTCGCAGACAACAATTGTCATCTTACTTTTCCACGGACATAACACTCATCAGTACTACAAACGACTGTTGTGACATTTGTGATGCTGATAAAGTGCAACCAATGAAGAGTTTCAGTCATACTGAACGGTTTATGATACGTAAATCACTGATAGGTTATGCTGCTTCTGATGAGTCTGGATAAAGTATCCATGTATTTATCAGATAATATTTGTCATAGCTATGTGATACATTTATTTTTTTGTCAGAGGAAGATTTGCAAGTTTACTATGGTCTTCCCATATGCATAGCTCAAAGTTTATGGAATTCATAAAGACAGTTACTAGTCCACATTTCAAATAATGTGTAATAAATAATGCCTGACCCATTAAATAATTTTAAATAATGTGTAATAAATAATGTCTGACTAAAGTTAAAGTCAGAATATTGAGATTATTGATGCTTTTGCATTTTGTTATATGCAGTAATACATAGGAATTATATAGCATGTGTTTACACGCTAGTAATAGTCAACAAAGTAATTTGATATTTTCTGCAAATGGAGTTTATGTTTGCAAAGATATGATCGAAGTCCAAAGTTAAATTAAAAGCTGTATTACTAATATATGCAAATTAAAGCTGTTTCACGTGAAATACTCTACCGTAACAAAAAACCGTTTACTCTCTCTCTCTCTCTCTCTCTCTCTCTCTCTCTCTCTCTCTCATTTACAATTTCCGACTGTTGATTGGAATACATATAAACTCCTCAAATCAAAGTAACACTGACATGTTCGCCATAAAATCTTGAGAAAGATTGAATTTTGAGTTGAATTTGACCTGCTAATAACATGGCACCAGCCGTCGCCTGACTCTTCCTACCTTGTGAAGAAGATCAGGGTACCAGATTAAATGTTCGAAGTGCTATGAACTCAGTGAAGAACTGGACGTAAAATTACATGTATGCGACTTCTGTCTCCTAATAAATAATCAAAAATAAAAATGCATATACAATTTTAGCAATCACAATAACAGTCTTGTGAATGACAATTATGAAGTCAAGGAAAAGTATACTAGACCTGAGTAAACTTTAATTGTTTACGACATGCCCTAAATTGGCTATACTGTCTTCACGTCACGGAAAACAGACAGACTCTTAGAAACTGTATCATACTGAAAAAACTTGAATGACAAAGAAACACTTTTCTTTGTGTATTTGATAAGAGGTATCAATGATCTTGAACGTGTCAAATCTGTTGAATTTGTAAATACCTATATGGATAATTAGTGATAAGGTATGTTTCCCGATTCTTGTCTGTGAAATGACCCTTACTTGTGGATATATATATATATATATATATATATATATATATATATATATATATATATATATATGTATATATGCAGACAGTAGGACAAGACAGGCACTGTATCAACTGCAATCTTATCTGTATAATGTTGTTCATATAACCAAAAGCAAGATAATGAAACGCCAATGATTAATTATTTTGTAAGAAAACAATGTTTATTATGACATTAAAGAAATATTTAAAAGAAACTGCGACATGCTTCGAACTCGTTACCTCAGACGCATAATCCATCGAAAAATTTGATAAATCATCGTCAATGAACTACAAATTTCCAACCGCATTTTTTATTTGCTTTAAAAAAAACTTCCTCTTGATGAACAAATGCCCCTCAAGTTCCGCCTTGTGCCTGAAATTTTTCTCCCTAGTGGCACATTGCAGGGGATCAACATTCATAAAAAATGGAAGTAAACCAGCATTATTTAGGCAATATAGTATTTCCACATAATATATGTTTATATTTACACTTAATTCATTCCATTGCTTTCAGTAATACATGATACTTAAACATATACCTATATGATGCTTGCTTTTATGGTACATATAATTTTGGTAAAGTTTATTCATAAATGTTGGTGTTCGTTTACCCATTATCCAATGAGTTTACGTATATATTTGATCTTTATTTGTACGGAGAAATTTAATATATATTAGACCGTCAGTGATATCTTTGCAATAAACTACTGCAATAATATCCGATCATTCGTTTGACACGTTTCGCGCAATAGTTTCGCTAAGTTGCGATTGACGCCAAAAATAATTATTTTATCTCAAAGGCATTATTGTGGATCATGTACTTTTTGTGCATGTCGTTGATTCCTTTTAGTATTTTTTAGGATCGCATTTGGATCTAGCATTACTGTACATTTGTTTTCTTTCTGTGCAGACGATGTCAAGCTCAGAATCAATTATTACATGATGTATTTTCCTTTCCTTGATATGTGTATTGCTGTTGTTGTTATCAGTGTCTGCACGAGAAACCAGTCCTCCGTCACGACGGTGCATCTACGCACCCGAACAAGGAGAATGTATTGCACGTGTTGTACTTAGACCCAACCTGCCGATCGTGAGCAAGAGAATCAGACAGTTCTGATTTGTCAGGATCAACAATGTGGTTGTATCATTTCAAGTCTCCTAACGACTGTTTAATGCTGACTGATTTGAGCGAATGATTTGTATACATATGTTGTGAATGACTGTTCAATTTCATGCGATGTTCCCTCTCTGAGATATGAGGAAACCTAATATGAGAATTGTTAGAGTAGTAAAGTCGTTTGTGAAAATCATTGTTTAATATAAAGTTGTCTATCTCACGCTCATCAAATTCACTTTTAGGATAAAACAGAGAATGCTCTGCCCAATAATAAATAAAACTATTTCTTGAAAATAGTAGTTTTTCTCATTGACAAAAATCATTTATTGGATTCTTAAGTCATGACGTGTTGTGTGCATATTTTAAACACTTTACTAATCGCGGAGCTAATGTTCACTTTAAAAGAGGTGTATATCTAAGGCGCTTTAGATTATGTAGTAACCTTGACAGACAACTAGGAGGGTCTCAATTATATAGAAAAAATCTTGACCTCTGGAAAAAATACGAAGCGCAGACCTTTAAACTTATAAATCACTCGCTAAACGCCTAGACCAAGTAGGCTAAGAAATTTACACTGTGTAAATAACTTAGATAAGCTTAACCTTTATGACAGTAGACGACATTTGCTTAAATGTACCCTGCATTCATCTCAGGTGAAAGCAGCTGCAATTTTTTCTACCAGTTTGACTGTGTTTGTTAATATTGTCTTTTTTATTTAGGTATTTTCGTAATACTAAGAGTGTGTAACTGTGAAAAGAGTATACAAGATCAGTGAATATTCATTTTCATTTTTGTATTCTCATATAGGGATACTAGTGTTTTCATGTGAACAAAATATTATACTGCCCAGTTAATACTGATTTTTATTTTTGAGCATTCTCGCATACGAGTGTGATAGCGTAAGAAATATTATACTGCGGAGGAATTTTTCAATTTAAAATTTTTACCGTTTTCATATAAGGATAGTAGATGGTAATATACAAAGATGTTCACATTGCTATCCAGCTCACATCCTTACAACTGTCGATTTCAAAGGGGCTCCAAAGGAAGTAGAACGATATATATATATATATATATATATATATATATATATATATATATATATATATATATATATATATATGCGTGTGTGTGTGTGTGTGTGAACACATACATGCATACAGAGAGCTCAGAGTTCTTCTTCGTTTATATGACTATATGATGCAAGTGTTTTGAAATACCATCTTTTTGTTTCTTGTCTTTTCTGTCTTTCTTTCCTTTGCATTATATTAGACAACTAGTAAGTTTTCTTCCTAGTAAGTTTCCAGTTAAGTAAAATTCTAATTGTGGGCCGGATGATAAAATTACTTACATCTAATTATCTAGCTGTGATGTAATTTCCCTTCTTCCGAGTACTCTTAAGATCGATAATCGCGGAAAAACGTGTAGCGTAGGGTGAATCAAGTATATAAGTAGCAAATTCAGCGGTTCAGAAATAAAAAGAAGGTTCATTCCAGATTTCCGCATCAAAGAGGGAGTTGACAACACAGGACAAATGGTTAGTTTTGTTTCATTTCATTTTTGCTTTCATGTTTTTTAATTTTTTTAAATTTTATTTTATTTTTTCTTAAAATAAAGGTAAGGGCTCGGTTTATTGAGGAATTGTCCTCGCTGCAGATATTTGTATGACTGGTCACATGAGTCAAGGTAACACATGATGTGAATACTATATGTAAAGTATTGTTTCTATTGGTTAGAAATAACATGCAAGTATGTACTAAGCTGCGTATATGTATCTATCTATCTATATATCTATCTATATATCTATCTATTTATCTATCTATATATATATATCTATATATATATATATATATATATATATATATATATATATATGCAGACAGTAGGACAAGACAGGCACTATATCAATTGCAATCTTATTTGTAATGTTGTTCATATACCAAAAGCAAGATGATTATTATGTAAGAAAACAAATGTTTATTGTGCCATGAAGGAAAGATTTAAAAGAAACTGCGACATGCTTCGAACACGTTACCTCAGACGTATAGTCCAATCACACTATTCACTGACCTAATCTGAACACTTGGGACAAGGTCGACAAATGTGATAAATCATCTTCAATTAACATCAAATTTCCAACCGCATTTTTTATTTGCTTAAAAAACACCCTGCCTCTTGATGAACAAATGCACCTCAAGTTCCGCCTTGTTTCTGCAATTATTCTCCCCAGTGGCACATTGCAGGGGATCAACATTCATAAAAAATGGAAGTAAACCAGCATTATTTAAGCAATATAGTATTTCCACATAATGTACGTTTATATTTACACTTAATTCAATAAATTGCTTTCAGTAATACATTTTCCTTAAATATATACCTATATGATGCTTGCTTTTATTGTACATATAATTTTTTTAAAGTTTATTCATAAATGTTGGTGTTAGTTTACCCATCATCTAATGAGTTTACGTATATATTTGATCTTTATTTGTACGGAGACATTTAATATATATTAGGCTGTCAGTGATATCTTTGCAATAAACTACTCCAATAATATCCTATCACTCGTTTGAAACGTTTCTTTTTATCTCAAAGGCATTATTGTTTTTCATGTACTTTTTGTGTATGTCGTTGATTCCTTTTGGTAATTTTTTGGATCGCATTTGGATCTAGCATTACATTACATTTGTTTTCTTTCTATGCAGACGATGTCAAACTCAGAATCAGTTATCACACGATGTATTTTCCTTTCCTTGATCTGTGTATTGCTGTTGTTGCTATCAGTGTCTGCACGAGAAACCAGCCTTACGTCACGACGGTGCATCTACGCACCCGAACAAGGAGAATGTATTGCACGTGTTGTACTTAGACCCAATCTGCCGATCGTGAACAAGAGAATCAGACAGTGTGCTGAAACAGTTCTAATTTGTCAGAACCAACAATGTGGATGTATCAAATCAAGCGACCTGAAGAGTATTATCATCTAAACTGTGCGGACTTTTCATCTGTTCATTATTTATTTGTAACCTAAATGGTTGTGATGCAACATGTGTCTCATAGTAGATGTCCAAATATGCTATTAATGTTTAATGCTGAGATTGATTTGAGTGAATGATTGGTATACAAGTGTTATATTTAGTTACTTTTTTGCTGATATATTTAATTTTCCTGGATTATTGCATTACAGAGGTTATTTGAGAATTGTTAGAGTGGTAAAGTTGTTTGTGAAAAGCATTGTTTAATATAAAGTTATCTATCTCACGCTCATCAAATTCACTTTTAGGATAAAACAGAGAATGCTCTGCCCAATAATAAATAAAACTATTTCTTGAAAATAGTAGTTTTTCTCATTGACATAAATCATGGTGACTAATGAAAAATTGAAGATATGGGTGAAAACTTTATTTTATGTGCGTCATGTGGCAAAAGCTTATAGGTGGCCAAATGAACTCCTGTACGACCGCTTGATCAACCCAAACACATGGAATTAGAATACAATGACGTAAACATTCACACCTATCTAGGTGATTAGATTTGAAACATTCACACCTATCTAGGTGATTAGATTTGTCAGCTGGCCTTTCGAATCAGTACTTTAGAGGATGAAAACTCTAGCAAAGCAATCCTATTTCTTATTTAGTAATTTTTGCACACCATCTACTCGTGTAGGGATACAACAACTAAAAATAAAATACTAGTATTATATTTTTACATAAACCCCGCGTGTGGGGATAATGCAACCATTTTTTCTTTAAAATATCATGTTGACTGCTGTACAGTATTCATTTTTTAAGATCAAACCACTCGTGTAGAGATGCAACAACACATTAGTAAAAAGGCTCAAATTTCTTGCGAACACAAAAAAAAATGATATTTTCTTTTCAAAACCCAAATAATAGTTGGACAATAGAAATATAGAGATCAATCTTATGGTGTGTTTGAAGACACAATTAAGGTATCACGAGTTATATCCCTTATATAAAGTTTATATATATATATATATATATATATATATATATATATATATATATATATATATATATATATATATATATATACCGTCAGAGTAATACCTATTTATCTACAACGTAACATTATCTGTGTTACAATATCTGCTTTATGTAAAAACCGGGAATTACGTAACTATATCAGTACAAAGAGAAGTCTTCGTTTAAAATGATTCCATTCCGAAATTTTTTTTTAAAAAGTAACAAATAAAAAGTACGTGTGGGTACTAGGGGTCGGGATGAATGGTTATTTTTTTAAAAAAATATGTATTCCCCCACTACAAGGCTTAAATTGTTTAAATTGGCAAGGCATTAGGAATTTTAAAAATCTGAGGCTTTGTTGCTATAATAATGTGAGGATCGGGATGATCAGCTCAATCTTTCTAAATTGATACATGCGCAGAAAGAATGATAGACATACATTTACGTAAATATATCAGAGCATGTATCAATAAATATGTCGGTTCCGTTCGGTTCCGCAAAGTATCGACATCTTATTGGTAATTGTCTATTGCGGAACGGAATCACCGACTTTCGATGCAAATTATATTTATACTTACTGACATCTACAAAGGAATGATTTAATACAAAAACACGAATATAATTAATTGCATACCGGACACACAATCAACCTTTCTACATGCATTTAGTCATGCATTCATTCATTCATTTATCAAGACAAATACCAGCATTGCCTCACTTTACTACTACTCCACCCCGGTAAGCCTGGATTAGAGCCGGGTGGGGAGCCTCGGTGGGAGCTGGGGTGGGGGGACCACCGTGAGGGGGGGGGGGATTTTTTAAAAATTTTGAATTTTTTTTAAATGTCTTATTCATTTGCTTCAGAGTTAGTACCGCTTCGTGATGGTCATACTTAAGTTACTTAAATTCACTTCTATACAACTGTAAACTGTTGAAATCTTAAGTTCTGCCTGTCTGTGTGTGTGTATATATATATATATATATATATATATATATATATATATATATATATATATAATAAAACTCTTTCTTCTGGTCTGTTTGTTCCTCTCTTCTGGGGCTTCGACTTTTCCGTTTCCTATTAGCTCGTTTTTCGCCACTTCGTTCATTACAGCCGAACAGTGTGCCTTGTGAGAAGCAGCCCGTATTTCATTTTTCGTGGTTGTGTATTTGTTGAATTCATCGAGTATAAGCTTGAACTCTTCTTGTGAGATGGCGTTGTCACGTAGCGCCTTAGTTATGTGGTCTGCGATTGTGTTGAGCTTTATTTCTGCCAAGACACAGATTTCATCATGCTGTTTAGCCTCCGACTGATAATATTTCTAGCTACAAAAATCAGACCACAGTCTAAAACTATGATCTCAAGGGCAATCGCAATTGGTCAGCAATGATTGTTGACAATATTCTAATTCCCGCCACACCTGTGCCCAGAGACACAGCTGCGTTTACTGCGTACGGTATTCCTCCGTCCGTAGGGAGTTTTCAGCATCGCAGAATTTTGTCAGGCTACAATATTGTGGGTCTTGGACTTTCTTTTTAATATAGCACATTATAATTCCTCTATAAGTAGCGTGATCTGAAAGTTTAATTGATCTGAGGGGTGGGAGTGGGTGTAAACTGAACTGTGGACACGCATCTCTAACCTGTCTCCGTGGCTTACTGGTAAGACGGCGGTAATGTCAAATAAATGTCAGTTTCCTTACTATCACATCCCCGAACATGCTCGCCAAGAGCCACAGCTACCAAGCGTTCTGTTTGCATTTTTATTCCAGCGACTGATTAATTTTTTGTCGATTGCTGTAAGGCGGTAGTGCGCGTCTTTTTCGAAAATAACGATTAATAGAGGGCGCTACCTACCCTACGGAAAGGTTATTGGCAATAACTTTTAGTTAACAAATTGCACATTGTCATTGCAGTAGCAATCGTGCCCAAGAAGCCCCGAAGGCACTTCTTTTGGCTGCTGTTCCGGCAGCGAAAAGTCAAATAATCCTAGTTGCTCGCGGGTTCATTAGGGATGGTCTGGGTTGCCCTAGTCCTCGAAAGCCGTCTGCTTTACATCCTCGTTTCACATAAATCTGAACGGTATATGTTAACCCCAAGGAGACATAGATACTCGCGCACTAGGGGTTTGTTTTCCTTGTCAATGTCATGCTCTTCTTTCCCGTCGATTTCAGGATTGGCAGGCGCTAACCAGTGGCCTTATTTTTCGCCTTTAAGCTCATTATAGCGCGGAGTTTGATTGCAAGAACCAAAGAGTGTCTTAGTATCCCGACACTTGTGCGTTTACGTTGACACCCTTAAACCAGATTGTGTTTCCAGCGGCAAACATAGAAGCTAAATTTATTGTAAAGCTGTCGTGTGAGTTGACATCGACGGACTGATTATTGCTGTCATTATGTGCTCGTACAACTCCGTTGCCACGATTCCCATGGCGGTTAATGAAGTAAAATCCGACGCCCGGGATGGTGATAGTGTCATTGTTGTTGCTGATGGTAAAACCACCAACATTCGGAAAGTTCTGTGTTGAATGCCAGCCGGTAGTAACCAGATGCATTCATTGATGCAATCCCACTGACCGACATGATATTGTTGGCCTTTAAGTACTCGACCTTCAAGGCAGCACCAATGCCTGCACTTGCGCTTGCGTTGGCTTTGCCCACGGCTGGTTGGGTTCGGGTTCACAACAAATCTGTTGTTGCCAAGCGCAGCCGAAATGTTGTACCATCCTGGTCTGAACGAAATTTCTTGGAGCCCTACATGGATACCAGGACAGGTGTGTATTGCCTGTTCTAGAAATACCGATCGAGCTAGAGGACTGGTCAATACGATATACATTGTTTGCAGTTGTGCGAGCATTAATATAAAAAATTATATTGCCACATGTACTCAGCTTTAATAGAGACGCTGAATACAGTGCCGGCGGCGTCTTCAACTAAGGCAATTCATAGATAGCGAAAATCCGCGAAGTGCTTCTTAAACTTGATGCGTTTGTACGGGATGACATTTCGTTCTGGACCACCTTTACTGACATAACCGATATGTACGTGATGCCTTACGTCGAGTCGAGGAATGTTGTGGATAATTGGTTCCCCGGAACGGCAGGCTGCGAGATGAAGTTGGGGAAAATAACTAACAATTGCTTAATGGTGCGCGACCAAGAGTTGTGGCATCAATGTTCGCAACCATCTACTACCCATTGGAGCAAGGCAGCAAGATATGTTTACTACCAGGTGAAAAAGATTCCCATTCAGATGTTATGTCCCCTTGCGAGCCAAAAAGGGTGGAACACGTTTCAAACAGCATCGACATGGTCGCCTACGAATGCTTTTGCAAGAAGTTTCATGTGGATAAAAGCTCAGACTGGCGGCGGAAGCATATCCATGGTAAAGGCCTTGGCAAGATGTATGACTATCATACTGGTGTAGGCTATAATCCAGTTTGTGCCGACTGAGACCACAAAAAGTATTCGTTTGAAAGGTATGATGGAAGGATGCACATTGTCTACTTTGCACAAGACAATGGGATCAGGAAAAACCTTTAATGTACAAAAACGTAGAATATATGGCTGCCCGCGCAGAGAACGACACCGAGTTGGTTAATAAGTACCAGGAATTGCTCGGATATTCCCGAAGCAAGCTAGGTTACGTCCTTTGGAGCAGCCTTTACAAGATCGCAACTGACATGGAGCTTTAAGTCGGCACCTATGAGGGGTATAATAATAATATGACCATAGGCAACAACGTCGATGTTAATATGATAAGGATGCCTAGGACCGCCAGCGATGCTAGCACACCACAACAACCGCAGACAAAAAAACCATGAAGAGGTCAGTTTTGACCAATTTGTGCAAGACGTGTCAAGAGCAAAAACCAGCACCATGCAAAAAATGCAGGCATCAAAACAAGACTAAAACCACAATGCCGACAAAACATCACTAATCGTGGGTAGTATTGCGGTGGGACTTGCGGCCATCTTCTATTTCTTTCCACTCTTTAACGATGAGCAAACTGTCCAGCGCTATTCTAACGTTTACTCACTCTGATGTCTGCGCGTGCTAATGTGAGAGCGGAGAACGGCAATGAATGCGACCTCTATCATAATGACAAGCACCACCACATTTCCGGCCAGGCAGCCAATAGCATTGCCAGCTGCTTGTACGAGGAATGACACAGTAGTGCCAATAATACCAGGCAGCGCCGCCATAGCCTTTGCTGCGAGCGTTTTTAACATCGCGGCTAGCCGCTCCAGCTGCTTATTTAGCTATTCTTTTGTGCTGGTGGGACGCGGGGTTAAGGTTTAAGTATCGGCACAACGGGAGTTGGTGTCGGTGAGTCAAAGCCTCCTGTGATTGCAAACACAATTGTGCTTGTGATGAATCTCAGCGCTGTGAGAATTGTGGATAGTGTTCATGGAATAGTGTTCGTAGCCGCTCGGCGAGGATTGTATCCTCATAGATAATTGTCTTGATGGTCTCCCTAATAGCAGTAAATTGGTTGCGATGTGCCCCTCGTAAGTCGTTAGCTATCTTTAGCTGATCCTAGCGTACTAACTCCATTATCTGCAATGCTGTCTCGTATTTTTTGGCACATTGTTTCGTAATCAACTTCGGTCAGCTTTCTTCTCTCTACGACTAGACGTTCATCGAGCTCTACAGTATTCGTGAGGGTAATCGAAAATGCACCGCGGTACGTATGAAATGTCCCGTTGAGACCGAGAATCTCTCGCATTGGGAAGATGTCATATTTTTGTGCCGCCGGTTCTTTGAGTGCTGTGCCCTTGGATCCCGACACAGTGAATAGATGAATATCTGTCTGCTCGCTTGCTTCGGTCGTGATCTCTTCTTGCATCCAGACGAGCATTCTAAGGGCTTCGACCTGTATCCGCTCCTCCTTGATGTCCAACGCTCGGACGAAATTAACATCTACTTGCCTTTGTAGCGTGGATGGGGTCAAGAATTTACTTGGATTGTTTTTGCTTGTTAACAGAACCCAGCTCCGACTCTACTTTGTTACGAGGGCGCTGTCTCGCTTCGCCGCTAACTTGAGATTGATGGCGCGTTTGTTGGTTTGTTTGGTTGGTTGTTTTGTTTTCTTTC
>JAQPZY010000179.1:0-62412 GCA_029931535.1 Margaritifera margaritifera | reverse complement strand
TCCTTTCAGGCAAGAAAGCTGTTATCTGAATAAAAAGACTTCTTACGACATGTAGATGGTCCCAAATAAAAATGGTGCCAATCTGTCATTGCTGTTGAGTACATAGTCATATCCACATGAGGTTTTGACAACAACAATTCGTATGACATGTATCTGATCCTAAACGCAAATGGTGCGAATATGCCCACCCAATATGGCGGGCACAGCGGTTAACATGAAAACATTCTTACGACTACTCCTTTTCATATAATCATGTGGTTTTCACTATCATGCTGAACTAACCTCCAAAATAGTAACCTCCTTGTTGTGTGGGTGTATCTCTCTCTATCTCTCTCTCTCTCTCTCTCTCTCTCTCTCTCTCTCTCTCTATATATATATATATATATATATATATATATATATATATGTGTGTGTGTGTGTGTCTGTGTGTGTTTGTAACTGCTGCCAAGTGAAGACCAGATGTTGAATACACACCAACAAATGGGGACTTAAAAAGCAAGTGAGGACCCGATTCAAGTCTTCACTTGCCAAAATGCGAATTTCGGCTAATTTTGTATGTTTCATGAAGACAAAATGAAAATTTGGACTGTCTCAGTTGGCGGCACTTTTAAGACGTGTGTAAGCCCGGGTTTACACAAATTACTGTAACCGCTATATTTTCGATACACAGTCTCTTCACACGCCATCGTTCACGCATGCGCGAAAGTGATAATGCTTCGACGCATGCGCTGTTGGATACTGGACAATACTTTGCTGGAGAAGTTGAAGAGGTGGGAAAAAAATGAAGTAGCATGCACAGGAGACACTCGTGAGTCCAATTCAGAATTTCTATTAAGAAATAATGGGATTTTTGCGGAGTGTAATTTTGCTCTATTTAATTTAACAGTCCATTTATTGAGATGGAATGCATCTGACGTTTTCATTGATGTGTTACAATAGCAACAGGCGCCGCCGCTAGAGGGCACTGGCGATCAAGATTAACATTTTCTCAAAATGTCAACCTCATTACACCTGGTACTTTCTCCGCTTTCGTATGTAAAAAGCCGACATTATTATATCCGAATGTATTCATGGTTGAAAGGTCAAATGTCTATATTTAGCGTATGTGACATTGGGTCTTTTGTACAACATATTCGGTGAAAATAAACGAAAACCGATCTTTTCAAAACGCAGAAAAAGTAAATAAACGAACATATACGCTCACCTACGCCTACTTTTTAATTACTTTGGAGTTCTTTTTACGAGAATAATCGTAAAATGTTTGCGAATATTTACGGAAAACCCACGAATTACGTCTTTTTAAAGTGCCAGCAAGAACGGTAACTCTTCCCGGCACATGGGTACGTACAAAATTAAAACAATGACAAGAACACGACATAAATTGGGTTCAAAAACACACGTAAACTTGATTTTATGAAAGGGCAGACGTTTATACAAAGGAATCGGATTATACAAACGTATTGTCATTCATTATACCAAATTTATTACAACATTTTGGTACAACTTTTGTTGTGTAATGTAATTTCGAGAATAGAGACTAGACGGGTGATACTGATAATGATATTGATAATATGTATGTGATTGTGATCATTTAGATATCATCAATGTCAGGTCATCTGCTCTAGGTACGATTCTTAGCTAGAGACACTGGTATTCAAATGAAAATGTTCATGTTTAGTAGAAGCGAAAAAGAGATGAAAGTTAAACTTATTTTCAGAATTTTGAAAATGAAAACATGACATTTTTTGTGAATATCAATATGAATATTATCATAATAAAGAACAGAAAATCTATCTGCAGTATTTCTCTATTTAAACAAAAACATAATCATAACTATTTCTTGAGAACCAAATCAGTGCCAGTAGTAGAATTGTGGAAGTATTCAAAGTAAGTCATTTTTATGTTTTTTTGTCATTGATTTTATTCTATAGATATGAAAACTGACCAAAAATATCTTATCATAACTAAATTCTAAAATGGCAATTGTTATTTACTAAATTGTGATTTCTGATCAATGTATATATGTACAAGAACACTGTAATCCATTTGCACTATTGCTTTTAAGAGTAACATACAATTTAAACTTGTGTATGACTCATGATTATGGTATTTCATGCAAAAATTTTAGGGGGGCACGTGATAAAAAGGAACTGAAAGGCTTCAGAAGTACCTGGAACATAGAAAAAGTTAATTTATTCTTGAAGCTGAATGTTCACAAAACATTTATATATAACCATATGTAAGAAATATGCAACTTTCAGCATGAAATAACATGATGTCAAGAATTTGCAAAAAATGACCAAAGACCAATATTAACAATGGTTGACGGCTCATGTGTTTGAATGCTTCCTGTGAATTTATTTGAAAAGATATAATAAAGATGGGTTCATTTTTGAATTCTGCACACTCAAATTATGCAGAAAAGGTTCCATTTTAAGAGCAACATATAATTTCAACTTGTGTATGACTGAAAAATATAGTATTTCATGCAAAAATGTTAGGGGGGTGCTTGTAAAAAGGGCACTGGGGGGCTTCTGAAATACCTGGAACATAGAAAAAGTAAATTTATTCTTAAAGATGAATGTTGACAAAACATTTCTATATAAACATATGTAAGAAATATGCAAATTTCAGCTTGAAATAACATGAGGTCAGGAATTTGCAAAAAGTGCCAAAGACCAATATTAAAAATGGTGAATGGTACATGTGTTTGAATGCTTCCTGTGAATTTATTTGAAAAGATATCATAAAGGTGGGTTCATTTTTGAAATCTGCAGACTCAAATTATGCAGAAAACATTCAATTTTTGTATATTCTATAATTCCGAAAAAATCATCCCCTGTTGCTAGTTACAACTCGTAAGAAATTCAAAATGGCGCATACGATTCAACCTAAAAAAATGCAACATAATGACAATGCAAATGACAAGAAAAAATGCCATAAAGCCAGTATATATGTCATATTCATTGGAAGATACTATTTTAGAAAACCTCAGTCAAATACAATTTTTAGGGGTCAGGGGTCACATAATCACTACTGAGAAGTGATCCGAAATGGAACATTCAAATAGCGATAACAACGTAGCCAGGATGCGCTTCCGTCAGCAGAATGCCACCATCTTACTATTTTTGTACAGAGATGGTACCCCTATTTACTGGCCTCCCATTTTTTTAACTCGAATTTGGATTATTTCATGGATGGCGGGAAAATTTACTTCATCATCTGCGCAAATGAAACCATCTATATAGTATGGGCCCGTTCCATTCTGAATCATATCTTGGAGTCCCCTATTTTGATGCACATAAGTACTTACTTTCACCTTGTCATAAATATACTCCTTTCATAGTGATACCTCTCATTATATAGAAACATTAGTTATTTTAGCAAAGTATGCATAAAAAATGACATTGATATATTCCCTAATACTCTTCTTTGCATGCTTTGAACCAGACGACCCCTTGTCGGAAAGTTTGTGTATTACGTCACCCATTATGACGCACTTCACAGAAGTCTTTCTTTTAGTGACACTTTTGTACATACGGTCAGGGAATAAAACTATATTGATGAGGAACATCAATATGACATAGAAAACTTAAGTTTATCGGAAAAATTACAGAAAGATATTTAACTTGGCATTCCTAAAGCTTTTCTTACATTTATCATAAATGTAATTTTGGTACAGATATTGTCTCGAAAGCAAAAAGAATCAAATTTTTAAATGTCATGATGGTATTATTATAAAATCGTGTCCTTATTATTAAAAATATTATTAGATTTAGCATGTGTCTTTTTTTCCCAATACTTAATTGGCATTGTGAACATGCAGAGCCTCAATCCTTGAATGTAAAGTTTTTGGAACATCAAAACTGTTTTGCATCCTTCACACCTTTTTTTTTCATCTAGAATACAAATAATCCACAGACCTGAAGACATACAGTTTTTTCAGGAGAAGGTTTTATTTTCATTAATAATCATTCTTGGCCATTATCAAACAAATCTTTAAAAAAATAAATATGGTCAAAATAAGTTAAATGTCAAGAATGGTCTTAAAAGATTATTGAAAAATCACTTTTTAAATTAATATTGCCTAATTAAACAGATAAAAAATCCTTAGACTTTTATTTAAATAAGCAAAAATGTAAAGGATACTAATTTAATTATGAAATTAATCGTAAAAGTATATGTTTCTTGTAAATTTCCACAAATTATAATAAGAAAGAACCGACCTCTTAAAATCAGTTATGACAAGATCCAAATCAAACTGTACAACAGTGTCAAAAACACCTTTCTAAACAGTGTTACTGATGCATTATCAGCTGTGAATCACGTTGCTCAACACATGTTGATTTAGCAGACAGGATGCCTATAATATGGCGGGAAGTTTTTAGTCCTGACAGAAAATAGTTAGTAAGTACTTTTTAAGAGGACTTACTGATTGAAAAAAAAGAGAATTAGTGAAATGATGTTTTTTTCAAGGTATGTATCTCGTTTCATTTCACAACCGACAAGGATAAGAATTTCGACACCTGTTATGTGGTCTGTGTGACTCGATGTTGATCAGAGTAAAATAATTGTTTTTGGTTTGAAGACGTCATTGAAAGATGCGTTCAACTCGAGAACCTGGGAAGTATTAATTACAAAAACTGCGTCAAATTAGGTAAGCAACAAAATATGTGTGTGGGACGATACACACACCACCTACGGTCTTTGACAGTAATGTTACCAGCGGCAAGTTACTATCTAGCTGACGATTATTTAAAATCTCCTTATACCTTAAAAAAATTTCAAACCAAACCTTGTTCCGGTCTGCTCAAACTTTTTTTAATTTTCGTAAAAGAACAATTGTTTTAACAGGGCAAGAGCAATGATAAACGAAATATTATATTAATTAGTACAAGCATGGCCAAATACATGGCGTAAGGTGGCATGATAGCAACCGCGAATACCGTCAGTGCAGGTAAAACTTAAAGTTGGTACATTAATACTGTAAGTAAAACGTGCATAATACCATCAGCTGTAATCAGTAAAATTAAAATAAAGGCTACAAAACGACAGTGAAAAAAATTGTCTGAATCATAAAAATATAATGCAAGTACAAATGTGGACTTTATCATTTCTTTTGTTAATTATAATGCCAAAACATTCCAAAATAATTGCTGTTGGCATAAAAATGGCATTATAATATATTTGTAAAAATCATAATTCAGTCAATTATAAAATAAGCTAATAATTTAGTACATTATTATATATTATAGAAGACAAAAAAAAAAACAAACAAAAACATATACACATGCATGCAGAATAAGTAATAATTAAAATAATAATTAAAATATTCAGATGACAATACTTGTAATCCTAGCTAGATCAAAAATGAATACAAATGAAAATAGAAATCATACTGTACTAATAATGCCGATATAGATTTTAATCACAATTTTAAAATAAAGAAATAGAATCAGATTGTAAAATAAAATACACATTTATAATAATGTGATTTATATGGTTTATCAGACATTAAACACTTATATTTAGGATTAAATTGTGTATTTGAACAATATCAATAATAATTATAAATTATTAATGTCTACATTACATGCTGTTTTTTATATGCATATCCAAAAAAAAAAAATTATTGGGGGGGGGGGGGCCCCAGCATGCTAAATGCCATGTACATATGAATTAATTATATTTAGATGGGTGGAACAGACCTTCATCATTAGCAATTTTTGGAAATGTTTAACAGCTGATATAAAAATGATACAAATCTATAATCTAATTATCCTGACATATTATTATGACTTAGAGAATGACATATGAATTTAGGAGAAATTTTGAAAATGTTGTTTTGTATACCCATTTATTATAGTCATAGTCTTAAGGCCAAAAGAAAAAATATGGTTGGCTCAGGTTAACCGACCAACCCTAGTGTTTTAGCCTCCGAGCTTACCGGTTTTTTTTTTTCTCGCTAAAATAAAACAAAAAAAATTTTGCCCGATTCATCAACCCCGACTGCGATGATGACGAATTTTGTACTGAATTAGACCATACCAAAGTAGCAATCGGAATACTCTGTTTTGTTCGCTATGTTTGCTTGTAAAACGGACATGCGCAGTGATGAACTATAAACAACATGGGGGGGGGGGGGGGGGGGGGGGGGGGGGGGGGGGGGGGGGGGGGGGGGGGGGGGGGGGGGGGGGGGGGGGGGGGGGGGGGGGGGGGGGGGGGGGGGGGGGGGGGGGGGGGGGGGGGGGGGGGGGGGGGGGGGGCGTGTGGAAGAAAGCGTCCCTACTCTAATTCGCTGTGAAGCTTAATCAACTGCTGTCCCGGGAACAGTGGCAATTATTTTATTGTCAATCAATCATGATTGGACATTCATGGACCCATTTCAATCAAAACACCCAGTCCTTCCAGCCCAAAAGAAGAACCGAAATGCTCTGTTCAGTTTCACCGACAGCTGCAGACAAGGACGGATATGATGTTCCAAATGTCTCTAGTTAATAAATCAAGTCTGAGAGACATGAAGATGGTAATAAGCAAACTAAATTCACCATGCTCATTTTCAGACATAGATTTGGTTTTTTCCATGCTAAATGTATACATTAAAACAAATCGCCAGCAAATTTAAAACGTATGAAACAGATAATGGTGTTGTTTGTGACTCGTCACCATAAACTCCAGAGGTCCAAATCCACTTGGACCTGTGTTGTGAGAAAATTGATATGTTTGTTTGCAGAAGGTTCATGGTACTACTCTTGAAAATGGACTATGGTCGCTCTTCCAACAAAAACTTGTTGCCAAGGGTACATAAATACATAGACACGTCTTACGAGGCAGAAAGGTTTACTCACTGTGAACCTTAAATTATAGTACATATACATGTATCCATGATATTTTATTTATTTTTAAATTTAAAGCCTACCAATCCTACCCTACTTTTTTTGGCTATGTAACCTGAACCCACACACAATTTTTTTTGGCCTTAAAGTAGTAGACATCATTGCATGGTTTATACAGGATAGATCCACATCACAACCATGCACCTTTACACATATAAGTATCAACTAATTGATTTTACATTTCTATCTTTATTTGTATTCATCACTGATTTGGTAATAAAAACAATTTAAAAAATATTGTCATCTGAATATTTTAATTATTACTTTAAATGTAGTCTAAGCACTAACATTTTTAACATGCTACTTAATTTTGAATGTTACAAAAATCTTATAAAGACATTTTTTATTCAGAACTGCATTTATTTTGAAATCGTGTGGCATATAATTAAGAACAAAAATGAAAAAAGTCTGTATTCCTACTTACATTACATTTTTATGATTCATATAATTTTTTTCAACTAGTTTCGTAGCCTTTTATTTTTAATTTTACTGATTTATAGCGGATGGTATTTTGTGCTCGTCGTTAACCACTTTATTTTTCCAAATTAAAAAAGTCTGCACAGACCGGAACAAGTTTTGGTTTTGAAAATTTTGAAAGGTTTGAAAGGGATTAAATAATCCTCAGCTAGACAGTAACTGGCCCAGGTAAATAGTTTCAAAGACTAAAGGTTGTGTATGATTTAGACATGGACGGGCCCCCATATACTATAAGCTTTCCATTTAAACCATTATGGCCCAGAGAAAAGTTTCTTGAAAAAAATCCAGAAACTGTGTGGGATTGAGGATGGTTTTCAGACAGGAGAGGCTTTATTTACGTAAAATAAATATAATGTTGTGGAGAATTTTTGTATGACTTCTCTTCGTTTTTGTTGGAATAGAACCTGTATTTAAGTGGGCGCTTCCCTAACAGATGTTACATACAGAGAGAGTGACATGTAAGGGTGAAGTTGTTTTGTATTTTACAACCTGCACAATGGACGAGAAATTCGACATACCTCTATGATAACATTTCATGTACCGGGGCCATGAAATTTTCTTTACATACTTGTACTTGTGGAAATTGTACATGGAATCTAAGCTCTAGGGTTGCGCGATAATGATCGGAATATCGGTATAATGTGGTACTGAACCTGCGAGACAATAATCGCGATTATAAATATATTATATTGGTATAGTACGATATGTATTGAACGTAAATTGTGATAAAAAGCTGCAATGAAACTATTTTGATTTAATAAATTAATATATCGCAATGTTTCACCACTTAAGGAATAATTTCCAACTGACAATGACCGATTGAATTCCATACCTGTACCTTCGGTGATCTGCTTCAGTAAGATTTATTTTTTGTTTCCCTGGGAAGTTGAGCATCAATGTTAATCTTCATCCATCTGAAGTCCATAGCTTCTCTATATCAACAAATAAGCACCTTGCAGACATTGATGACTAACTGACATTGACCTTGAGTAAACAAGCGTTTCACGCATGGGCTGAGTACGATCTTGTGAAAAATTAGAAAAGCACGGTCGGCCACCATGTATTAATTTTGCGTTAAGAAAGAGTAAAATGGACATAAGATTGGTGAGGGCAATTGCAGTGTGCCGATATGTGAGGCTTATATTAAGTTTTTCTGATGGGAACCACAAGTCTTAAAACCTACCATATGAACAAGCACCAACCTGGGAAAATTGGGCCTTACAAGACGAACAAAGCCAAATAGATCATTGATGTCTGGTGATGGGAAGGTTTATCCGTGTGATCACAATTCTGATCTTTCTAAAGCTAAAGTGTCGCTGTCAACCGAGAATCTTACCAGGGCTCTCCTTGGCACAAAATACCCCTTCCCCCCATTCTTCATGATGCTTTACTGAAAACTGTCAAAGTGTACAGATTCATCATAAAGGACTTGCGTCCATAATGAATAGTGGGCTTCACCAGAGATTATAAGACCTTATACTTAAACTTCTCCCTCGATACAATTGTTTCCAGGTAGGAAGCAGTTTGCAGAGGTGCTCATTCCATTCTTAAAATCAATATTTTGCAATAATATTGTAACTATTTTCACATAATAAACAGTAATGTATCGCAATATGATTTTCAATTATTCCCAATACTTCCTACTAAACTCACAGCTAACTAAAATGGCTGCTCCCATGTGCTAATAAAAAAAAAAATAAAGAAAAATCAGCCTGAACTAGTCCAAAGTACACTACCTTTAGCAGCGTTATTATAATAGGGAAAATGAACTAACGCTAGAGTAGGCAATTACCAGCTTTAGAAAGTGCAATGTATGAATCGCAAAATATATAAAAAGTAAAAAATGTTATCTGCTCGATTTTTTCTTCATATTTTATCTTTGAAATCAAGGAAGTGAAAATGAACCCAGCGGAGGTGGAAGTTTTTTTATAGGTGCACATCTGAAGTAAGGCTAAGCTACCCTATAAACTCCAAATTACACCCAATCGATCATACACCAGAAAAAGGAATGTACCTTGGCCAGGACCAGTTTTTCTTGATTCGTAACATAAATATCTTAACGTGCCATGTTTAATTTATTCATAATCGTGATCAATCATCAATTTTGAAAAAAAATACTTCCCTGGCAGGAAAATGCATGGGTAGTTTACCTATAGTTTGCCGAGCATATACCGGTAATCCATTGTTGCCTTTGCAGGCGACAATTTATTGTTGTTGTCAGATCGCGACCAATGCGTGGTATGTCTTCTAATCCACTATATTGGTGTATTTAACCGGTGGTGCTAATCCTATTGAATCAAAATACACATTCCCACAGCGTATTTATCAGCATATGCAACCCAATGTGTTCCAAGACCAGACAAATGGATCTTAAATTGGTTATTCCAGTTTCATATTTTTGTCAAACATCGATGACAATTCATGCTGCACACTAATTGAAAACACCCTCTGAAAGTGTGTTATTATTATTATTATTAACTATTATTATTATTATTATTAGAAGATATATATATATATATATGATATCTCATATATATATATTAGCAGATATGCAACCTTTTGGATCGACACACAAGCAACCTTTGGCGCGACCACGGTCCGCCGAGAGGATATATCTCAGTGTCGCCACTAACAGTAAAAAACAATCTATCCTTACTATTTCTGTTAAAAGAAAAATGTATTAGATATTTACAGAATTAGGCATAGATAGTACATAAAGGTTAATACCTTACTTTAAAAACCAAGTTCTTATTTGAAAGGATTATTGATTGATTTTTACATTTTACTAGTTTTGATATATATTACGCGGTGCAACCTTCCGGCGACATCAATGTATAACTGTGTGATATTTCTCGTTGAATCAGGATGTATAGTTATACATTACTACAGCAGATATTAAAATGCTTTTTTATCATCATTCGTTGAGTGTACGTGTCGAAACCAGTTATCATAAATAATGTTAAAGTTAAAACCCAACGTATTAGCTAATTTTTAGGCCACACTTTCCTAAGGCTTAAACCCGCTTTGATCATACATTCTTAAGTGTGATGGCGCATACCTTATAGTCAGCTTCCGGACAAACCGAGCCAGGATAGTTTTGAAATAAATTGGCTGCTTTAAACCAGGTTTAAGCCCTAGACGGACATGGCGCCATCGGTATTAGACTATACATGTAACGGATGGATTCGCAAACGTAACAGTGATTTAGGCATTGTCGAGAGATTTTTCGCAAATGGTTTGGAGGGTTGGGGTTGATGCTTGCCATTTGACTGGCTATTGTCTGTGGTAACCGTGACGCTGCTGAAAGTTACATTCGACTCAATTCGTGCCATAACCAATGTTTAACAATGTGCGTAAATAATAACACATAACTATGTTATTAGTCTTATGTTCGGACAGTGCCAAACTTGAGATTAAAGAATTAGTTTGTTGCGTATTTAATTCTACAGGTAATACTTTGGGTGCGGGAGGTACGGGGTGGTGCTGTATCATGTAAGGTTTTCCACATGTCAGAAATATGGCAGTATAAATTTTAGCTGAATTTTGTGCCATTGATAAGGGATATTTTTAATATGGATCAGCGTGGAGGGGATTGCGGTAATCCTCCATGGATTAAAATAAGGGGTGTATTCTTATCCAAGAATTTCAAATTTGCCCTCAATGAAGAATGCTTGGAGGAACCTTCTCTGCATTTATTTAAGATAACAATGGTGATTTTTCCCAGTTGTGTACAGTATGCAGTTTCTTCTCATTGCAGCCTATTTTTGGAATGACAGCTTGTTCAAGAGAATATTCTTATTTTAGATTTATTATGGATAATGGGGTGAAACGATACTAACTCAATATGATTCACGATACTTAGTCTACAATACGATACATTATCCGATACACCAATAGTCAACTTGATAGGTTTCTTCATCTATAGAAGGTCTGTCAGTGTAGGGTTGTTGCCATTTATTGTGTTGACGTATAGGTTATATTTTCAGTATGGAGAATTGACAGAGACAGAAATCTTCGCATACTGTTCATCCGTGCCATTCTCATCCTGTGACAAGATATAAAAAAAAGTACTTCCAAAACAGACTACTCTATTAGTATGTCAGTGACTTTTAATTCTAACTTTTTTTGGTCCAATTTCAGGCTGCTTCATGATGATCACAGGGGCTTGTATTGTTGCTTACAACTTATGCTATCAGTCATACCATTTACTATATAATACCCTAAACAGTGGAGGGACCCTTCACTCCCTTCTTGCACGACCTATTTAAAAGAATCAACGCTGATATTTCAAGCTCTACACTTCGCTGTGGCCGTAATAAATTTGGTACCAATAAAATTTAGCTTGGGCATTCGACTTTGTATGCCTACTCAACAGTTTTTACTTACTACCCTACACCCTCTAAGAAATGCTAGAAACATTTTACCAACGTTACCATGATCAGATAATCAGTAGGCATAGTACATCATTTTTCGGTCGACCAATGAGAGGGCCGTATTCCATTCATCACGTGTGCAATTTGCATATTAAGCGGTGAGAGAGCGCAATCAGGGGCATGTTGACCGTTAGCGTGGGAAAATGATCTGGCATTACTTAAAGGTGTGGTTAGTAAGTCAAACTTTTGTGTAGGGGCATACAAAGTCTACTAGCCATTACATTGGAAGAGATTCAGAGTGCTTGCTGATCTGATACTCAGAAATAGCCCCACAGATGGAGTTCCCCAAAAAAAGATCAAAAGAAACAAAAGACGGGTTTTAAAATATCGTGAATGAAAGATTTCATATGCTTGGGTGGAAATCAGTGAATCCGATGGTACCATTTTATCCATATTGCTCAAATTATAGTTTAGATCAAATTAGTTATTCAATGGGTGATACTGATGGAGTGGTGTGGGAGTGGTGGTTACAATTCCTTATGGCACTGTTAAATTCTATTTATTTTTAATATTTATTGTAGTAGTAGATATTTGTGATTGTTATCTTGTTATTTTTCTGCAACATGTGACAAGAGAACCTCATGAATAAAAAATTGCAAGTTACTCACAACGAGAGTTGCTCTTATATTTACACAAGTATACTCTCAAGCAATAACAAAGTTTTACATTAATAAAAGTAACTTCAAGTGGGCATTGTCCTGTGAAATGTTATATATTTGAAAATATTTCTCCCAACAATAAAATATATTGTTTGCAATTGGAATGTACCGAAGCATTATAAATTAAAATGGTGACCTTTTTTAATCATTTATATTGCTGACATTAATAGGTGTCCCATCTTTTTATTTGTGAGAATTCAGCCAGGAAAGATTTTTTTTAAAAGAAAGATTAAAATCCGCACTTCCAGTGGGCTATTTCTACACAAATCATAATATCCACAGGTGAACCCTTAAAACAACATTATGTCTTTGACATTTGGAATAAATATAACTTGGATTGTTTTAAATCATTTATTTAAATTCAAAAGACTTACTGAGCTTTGAACCCTTAAATCATGTCATAACTTGGGGGAAAGTTAAGAATATAATTTAAATATGTAATACCTTCTTTTATATCTCAAATGATATTAGATATTTTTAACCTTTATGATTGATAACGTCGTGTTTTTTGAAAACATTTTATGATGCTCACCAACTCTGCAATTAACCCACTGCCTATCAGAAATTTCTGCTGAGGTTGTCTGTGTGTGTCACGTTTGACAAATGTTTTTGTCAATGAACAAGGTCAAGGAAATGTTTTATTCTAGTAACCTGTGGGGACCGTACTTTCATAACTTCTGAGGACACTCGCACAAAATTGGCAAACATTGTAAAATTTCCATAAATTATAGTTTTTTCTATTTTTAGTATATTAACGAGACGACGTCCTTCAACTTGAATGCCCTGGCATAAAATGAGCAGTCTCTGCACTCACATTTTTAAGTTTAATGACCAGATTTCTCTCATACAAGGGTAGCAAGTTATTGTTAAACAATATAAATAATTAGCAATTAGGACTGGATGATCCGTGGTATGAGGCAATAAGATTACGTATCATGATACATGTGTTACAATACGATATCGTATCACGATATTATTTCATCCATTTCAAACGCCCAGTGTTTAGTCCAATGCAAGCACTTGTAACTCTTCATGGTATTGTTTTGTAACATTTGTGCCATTATATTATAAAAAATGATTTTTGTAAAAATAATGTTAAGACTGAATGAATAAAGGAATAAATACATAAAGTTTTAATGTATTCCTTTATTATAAGAAAGAAAATAAAGTTCAACCTTCAAGAGAAAACTTCTCTTCTCCTAAGACCATAGACAAAACGACTAGAGTAGGGTGGGCAAACTACGGGCAAACTACGGCCCGCGGCCGCATGTGTGCCCCCAAGTGGCCCGCCAGTTTTTCATGCGGCCTGCCAAGGGTTTTCATGCAGAACCTAAGGAACACAAGTCCTCATGTTCACATAGGCTATTTAATTTTCCTCAAGGGTAAAAATTTCTTTCCTAATTTTTGAGAGAAAGTAACCACGTGCGATGGCCAAATACCACACCCACCCACCCAGTTGGAAAAGCCATAGAAATTTCAATAGAACTTTGGTTTCGCAATTCTATTCATATATCGTATGAATTTTTTCCCCCAACCGGGTGGTGTCAAATCGAGGTGCGCGCGCGCAATCCGCGGCGGTCTTTCACTTTCACCAACGCTCGTGATTGGCTGAGTGCGTCGACAGTGTGTCTTGACTGTGTCATCTGGAACCAGCACGCTTACCGCGCCAAAAAGATTTTTTTTGAACAGTAGTATGCACCCAGCATCATGGCAGACGAGTGATCACGCCAGTTTAACCGCGAAATTTGTTTTGAAGTGAAAGAAATTTACCGGGATTGACAGTTCTGATCGATCTATACATTTAAAAAAAGCTTTTATTATCTGCCAAATTTTACCCAAAATGAGTTGTTCGAGGATATCTAGAAAGCCGAAAAATTTGAAGATGAATGCCCCGTGCGTTTAACAAGGAGTGGACCTGACAAGTATTTCTTTACTGATGTTGGAGTTAAAGCTGTGTGGTTTGATTTGTCAAGACACTATTGCCGTTTTTCAAGGAGTTCTAATTTGAAACGTCACTATCAAACTAAAGCAACGGGTATACTTTAGGAAAAAATTTATCAAAACAAGAACTGCAACCAAGAAGCAAGCAACTGATCTGCTAAAAAAGTTTGAAATATACAACAACAGCAAGTCTGTGTTTGTGAAAACTTCATCTTTACAAGAGAATGCAACAAAGGCAAGTTTCGTGTTGGCCCAAACAAAATCGGCAAAGCAAAACAAACCATTTTTCGGAACAGCAGAATTTATTAAAGATAGGTAAATGATTGATGCTGTCAGTGTTGTGTGCCCTGAAGCAAGTAAAAAGTTAGAAGCCATATTCATTATCACGAAGAAGTATTGTTCGGACGCATAGACACAATTGCAGTGATCTTCAAGAACAACTGTTAAACGCCAGTGATAGTTTTCAGTGGTTTTCGATTGCTTGGATCTTCAGGATACTGCAACAGTTGCTTAATTTTATCAGAGGACTTGATGCAAACTTTGACATTACAGAGGAGATTGTTATCTATGGAGTCTCTCAAAGACACTTGTACTGGGAAAGATTTGTACAACAGTGTCATTAACAGTTTAAATCAGATCTGGATTAAGCTTAAGATAAAACTGGCAAGTATTACAACTGATGGGGCTCCTTCACTCACAGGTAAACATTGCGGCCTTGTGAAGTTAATGAATGATAAAATTAAAGAAGATTTCCCACTGCACAGTGTACTGTCCTTTCACTGCATCATACACCAAGAAAGCCTCTGTAAGTCTTCTTTAAATCTTAAGCATGTTGTGGATCCAGTCGTGTGTGCAGTGAATGCAATAAGAGCAAGGGGACTTAAACACAGGCAGTTCCGAAGCCTGTTGGAAGATATGGAAGCTGATTTTACTGATGTGCTGTACCACACATATGTCCGCTGGTTAAGCATGGGAAAAGTACTAAAGAGGGTGTGGGACCTCAAAGCAGAGATTCTCATGTTTTTTTTTCTATTAAAGATATCTCTTGTGACTTTTCAAAACAAATGCAGAGTGAAGAATGGATTTGTGATTTTGCATTTGCTGTGGACATAATGCAAAAATTGAATGAGCTGAACACTAACCTTCAAGGAAAAGGTGTATTTGCTCATGAATTGTACGTGGTAGCGAAATCCTTTCAAATGGGGCTTAAACTTTTTGCCAAGCAGCTGAATGAGCAGAACTTTGCTCATTTTGCTCTTTTGAAGACAAAGACTGTTTCACAAGCATTATCTGACAAGTACAGTTGTCAGATCACGGCTTTAAAAGAAGAATTTATCAGGAGGTTTGCTGATTTCAAGGCAATAGAACAACAGTTCGACCTGCTCAGCTCACCCTTTGCTTGTGACATTGAAACAGCCACTGAAAAACTGCAGATGGAACTGATTGATTTGCAGGCCGACAACTCCTTAAGAAGAACTTTTGAAACCAAACCCCTGACTGAGTTTTATGCTTCTCTACACCCAGGAAAGTTTCAAAATCTGAAAGAATTTGCTAGAAAGATGTTTGTGTTGTTTGCATCAACCTACATTTGTGAGCAGACTTTCTCTACTATGAAAGTCAACAAGTCAAAGAACAGATCGCTTCTCACAGATTCAAATCTTCACTCAGTTTTAAAGATCAGCGACTGAGCACATGTCACCAAATTTTGACAAACTGGTCAATGAATGTGATCAGCTGCATCATTCGCACTGACTCTGTTTATGTTACTCTGTTTATCAAATAAATGTGCTTTTTTTGAAGTTCAAGTTTTCAAATATTAACAACATATTAAACAACTGAAAAATTAATTATGATGTTATTTAAGAAAAAACTTTTGTTTTGCTATTTCAAATATTAATTATTTTACTTAATGAACTATGCGGGCCCGCTCTAAAGTTGTAAATTTGTGTATGCGGCCCCTTGCACTGGAAAGTTTGCCCACCTCTGGACTAGAGGTTTAAACTCATGACTAGAAAGTATCCCAATATCAATGTGAAATATCTGGTTAGTAAAAAATTTAAGAAACATCAATGCTAATGTCAAAATGATTTCCCCAGTGAAATCTAGTGGAATTCAATCGCTGATTACTGACTAGTAATATCGAATACGTAACTATTAGCTTCAAAATATAATATTTAACTAGCAATGAATCAATGGGGGGGAAAAAAATACCAGTGTTTAATATAGAGTAAGAATGTGATTATCAGCTTAATATTTGACTAGTTCAGACCAATTACACAAGTCACAAGTACATACTTCTGAACTCAGAAGTAGTGCTTGGAAAAGTACATTGAACAAAACAAGTAAGTGATCAACTATTGACAGAGGCCTCGTCAGAAGCAATAACAATTCCTGTCTCGTGTTTAATTGGCTGAGTTCCTTAGGAGTTAGCTGGATATTTTTTTTACCTTCCAAATATTATTCAACAGTATTAGGTTGACCAGATCCAACCGGTTTTCCAACGTGTGCAGATTTTTCAGATTTAATTTCACTTTTAATTTTAGCTTTAGAATTGGAAATAGTAGGATGATGTCGAGTAAGATGGATTCGCATATTTGTTGTGTTTCCAGTATGGTTCATGACAGCTAGACAGACTTTACATATTGTTTTTGTTTTTACTGTATTTCGGACTCCATTCTGCACATATACTGGGTGTCCGAAATGGTCTCACACTTAATATGTTGATCCTGAAAATATGGACAATCTCTCCTTCATCACCCATGTTTACTGACATGTGAATTATTACTTTTGCAAGGTATTTTCTAATTGGTCAAAATACACCTATGAAAGATCAATTCTCCAATCATTTTACCTGTTATATTATGCTTTTGAATACTCTTCACAATGGAGGCTAACTTGGGGATAAGACTAAATTTCCTACCAAACACGTTTTTTGATGGAAATTGATACTAGTTTGTAAGTATCGATACACAAATCTGCGGATTTTAAATCGTGATACATTTATGAGCTATGAATTGTCCTTGCACTAATTAGCATCTTACAGATTCAATGCATCATGCAAGGATGTAACTTTTGTTTTCAGATATAATGATCTGCACATCAGTAACCCTCTTTGAAAATGAGAATTATGCCAAGAAAATGAATGGATAAAAATAAAGAAAAAAATCTGTCAAAATCTCAATTCCCCGAATATAATGCATTTTTACAAAATATTGAATGAAATGCAGTTCACTTGCAAAATAAATCACCATGAATGCCTTCTACATTCTTGTCTTATTGAGATGATACTAAAATTGACTATGACCTATGACTGTGTTGACTTTTGAGTGGGATTTGGTTGTTTGGTTTGACTGGTGTGGAGGCTTTGCCTACTTTCACAGGGCTCAAAATTAGCGGTAGTCCGCTAGCCCAAGCCTAGTAAATTTCCTCTCGGACTAGTAGTTTTCATAATTTTAATAGTCTGATGGCTAGTAAAGTTTCAGTTGTCACCAGTCGGCATTTATTTACGCTGTCATAAAGTAATTTTCAAAAATCTGAATGATCGGAAGATGTCACAAGTTGTCTCAGAGCTAATCACATATATTTCCAAAATTCAATTACTCCCCTAGAGGGTACGAACAAATAAGTATTTTACAGATCATATTTCAAAACAAGGCTGTATAAATCTTTACTGGTTTTGTTAGATTTATAAGGTAAAGTTGTATATCAAAAACTGATGGTCTGAGTTTCCTGACGTTTCCTACCCCTTTTTTTTTGTATAGATATTTTGACATTATTGTTGGGGTGTGAGGTCAGAGTGCATTGCCTATTGAAAAGTAGGAATTTGCCAAAACAATGTGGTGTAGGCATAGGGTAGCTGCTTACTACTGGGTCTAGCAAATTTAAAGAACCTTACATCGAGCTCTACCCACATAAAATCAATAGCAAGATGATTTATCACCTGAGGAATTGCAAGTAGAACATCTGTTATGTCTTCAATTCGTTGACAGACAAGACGAAACTATTGCATTGACGAAATATGACCTGATTCTCACCATTTGCATTGCTAGTCACATGATAACGCAAATCGCGCAGCCTACATATCCATGACATCAGAGGTTAAACAGTCACGTGATACCAACAAGAACCCCTTTCCAATGTTTGTTTGAAAAATAAGAAAATATTAAGTGAAAGTCAAATTATGTTTTTTAGAAAACGAAAAATCACATAATTTTCAACATATTTATTCTGAGAACAACCACCAGAAACATGTCACAGTTGCAGCAACCTGGAAAAAGACCGATTCATCGTGTAGATAGCACATGTCAACACATTAGTCTTTAGTTTTATTTAATGAATCTATATGTCCCTTATCACTTTAGACAAATTCAGAAAATGATGACAAAATGTTGTCACAAAAGCAAGATAGAATTAATATTGAACTAATCGGTAATTTACTAATGAATTATTGGAAGCCATTTTACATCTCTGTTGGTGCTTTTCACCTTCTACATGTTTTTCCACTGCTGATTTACCCATGGAGGCCACTGAGAAAAAAAGCTGCTAATGTACTCCAATGCTTGTGTTGTTTCATGTTTATTCCATTCCACATACAGGAAGGCATATTCATGTAGATGGGACCCCATCTACGTGCATAAGCCTTCCTGAAATCGGATTAACACAAACACAAAACACAAGCGATTCACTCCAATACTTATGTTGTTTCATATTTATTCCATTCCATGGACAGGAAGGCATATTCATGAAGATGGGGCCCAATCTACATGTTTAAGCCTTCCTGACATTAGAAAGGTAAAGAAAGGTGTACAGACAATCTTTAGTTTTATTAAATGAATCTAAACATCCTTTGTCACTTTCGACAAATTCATAAAATGATGACAAAATGTCGTTACAAAAGCAAGATAGAAGTAATATTGTACTAACCGGTAATTTACTAGTGAATTATTGGAAGCCATACTACATTTCTGTTGGTGTTTTTCACCTTGTGAATATTTATTCCATTCCACAGACAGGAAGGCATATTGATGTAATGGGGCCCAATCTACATTTATAAGCTTTGCTGACGTTGGAATGAAACAAACACAAAACAAAAAGAAGCACTGCACTCCAGTACTTGTGTTGTTTCATGTTTATTCCATTCCACGCACAGGAAGGCATATTCATGTAGATCGGGCCCAATCTACACGCAGAAGCCTTCCTGCCGTTGGAAAGGAAAAGAAAGGTGTCCAACCTATCTTTAGTTTTATTTAATGAATCTAAACGTCCCTTGTCACTTTAGACAAATTCAAAAAATGATGACAAAATGTCATTACAAATGCAAGATAGAAGTAATATTGTACTAAAAGGTAATTTACTAGTGAATTATTGGAAGCCATTTTACATCTCTGTTGGTGCTTTTAACCTTGTGAATATTTTAACACTGCTGATTTCCCCATGGAGGCATCCGAGAAAAAAGCCTGTTAATGTACTCCAATGAATGTGTTGTTTCATGTTTATTCCATTCCACAGACAGGAAGGCATATTCATGTAGATGGGGCCCCATCTACATGCATAAACCTTCCTGAAATTGGATGACAACAAACACAAAACACAAGCAAATAATTCCAACACTTATGTTGTTTCATCTTTATTCCCTACCACGGATAGGAAGGCATATTCGTGCAGTTGGGGCCCCATCTGCCTGCATAAGAGTTCCTAAAATTGAAATGAAACAAACCGAAAACACAAGCAATTAACTCCAACACTTATGGCATTTCATGTTTATTCCATTCCACGGAGAGGAAGGCATATTAATGTAGATGAGGCCCAATCTACATGCATAAGCCTTCCTGAAATTGGATTACAACAAACACAAAATAACAGAAGCATTGAATTCCAATGCTTGTGTTTTTTCATGTTCATTCCATTCCACGGACAGGAAGGCATATTCATGTAGATGGGACCCAATCTACATGCATAAGCCTTCCTGACATTGGAAAGGTAAAGAAAGGTGTACAGCCTGTCTTTAGTTTTATTTATTGAAACTAAATGTCCTGTGTCAGTTTGGACCAATTCACTTTGGACCAATGCAGAAAATGATGACAAAATGTTGTCACAAAAGCAAGATAGAAGTAACATTGTACCGACCGGTAATTAACTAGTGAATTATTGGAAGCCATACTACATTTCTGTTGGTGTTTTTCACCTTGTGAATATTTTAACACTGCTGATTTCCCCATGGAGACCACTGAGAAAAAAACCTGTTAATGTACTCCAATGAATGTGTTGTTTCATGTTTATTCCATTCGACAGACAGGAAGGCATATTCATGTAGATGGGGCCCCATCTACATGCATAAACCTTCCTGAAATTGGATGACAGCAAACACAAAACACAAGTGAATAACTCCAACACTTATGTTGTTTCATGTTTATTCCATTCCACGGACAGGAAGGCATATTCATGTAGATGGGGCCCAGTCTACATTTATAAGCTTTGCCGACATTGGAATGAAACAAACACAAAACAAAAAGAAGCAATGCACTCCAATACTTTGGTTGCTTCATGTTTATTCCATTCCGCGGACAGGAAGGCATATTCATGTCGATGGGGCCCAATCTACATGCATACACCTTCCTGACGTTGGAAAGGTAAAGAAAGGTGTCCAACCTATCTTTAGTTTTATTTAATGAATCTAAACGTCCCTTGTCACTTTAGACAAATTCAGAAAATGATGACAAAATGTTGTCAGAAAAGCAAAATAGAAGTAATATTGTACTAACCGGTAATTTACTAGTGAATTATTGGAAGCCATTTTTCATCTCTGTTGGTGCTTTACACCTTGTAAATGTTTTTCCACTGCTGATTTCACCATGGAGGCCACTGAGAAAAAAAGCTGTTAATGTTCTCCAATGAATGTGTTGTTTCATGTTTATTCCATTCCAAAGACAGGAAGCCATATTCATGTAGATGGGGCCCCATCTACATGCATAAACCTTCCTGAAATTGAATTACAACAAACACAAAACACAAGCGATTCACTCCAATACTTATGTTGTTTCATATTTATTCCATTCCATGGACAGGAAGGGATATTAATGTGGATGGGGCCTAATCTACATGTTTAAGCCTTCCTGACATTGGAAAGGTAAAGAAAGGTGTACAGCCTATCTTTAGTTTTATTTATTGAAACTAAATGTCCTGTGTCAGTTTGGACCAATACACTTTGGACCAATGCAGAAAATGAGGACAAAATGGAGTCACAAAAGCAAGATAGAAGTAACATTGTACCAACCGGTAATTAACTAGTGAATTATTGGAAGCCATATTACATTTCTGTTGGTGCTTTTCATCTTGTGAATATTTTAACACTGCTGATTTCCCCATGGAGGCCACCGAGAAAAAAACCTGTTAATGTACTCCAATGAATGTGTTGTTTCATGTTTATTCCATTCCACAGACAGGAAGGCATATTCATGTAGATGGGGCCCCATCTACATGCATAAGCCTTCCTGAAATTGGATTACAACAAACACAAAACACAAGCGATTCACTCCAATACTTATGTTAATTCATGTTTATTCCATTCCACGGACAGGAAGGCATATTCATGTAGATGGGGCCCAATCTACATTTATAAGCTTTGCCGACGTTGGAATGAAACAAACACAAAACAAAAAGAAGCAATGTGCTTCAAAACTTGTGTTGCTTCATGTTTATTCCATTCCGCGAACATAAAGGCATATTCATGTAGATGGGGCCCAACCTACATGCATAAGCCTTCCTGACGTTGGAAAGGTAAAAAAAGGTGTCCAAACTATCTTTAGTTTTATTTAATGAATCTAAACGTCCCTTGTCACTTTAGACAAATTCAGAAAATGATGACAACATGTTGTCAGAAAAGCAAAATAGAAGTAATATTGTACTAACCGGTAATTTGCTACTGAATTATTGGAAGCCATTTTTCATCTCTGTTGGTGCTTTTCACCTTGTAAATGTTTTTCCACTGCTGATTTCCCCATGGAGGCCACTGAGAAAAAAAGCTGTTAATGTACTATAATGCTTGTGTTGTTTCATGTTTATTCCATTCCACAGACAGGAAGCCATATTCATGTAGATGGGGCACCATCTACATGCATAAGCCTTCCTGAAATTGGATTACAACAAACACAAAACAAAAGCGATTCACTCCAATACTTATGATGTTTCATATTTATTCCATTCCATGGACAGGAAGGCATATTCATGTAGATGGGGCCCACTCTACATGTTTAAGCCTTCCTGACATTGGAAAGGTAAAGAAAGGTGTACAGCCTATCTTTAGTTTTATTAAATGAATGTAAACGTCCTTTGCCACTTTAGACAAATTCAAAAAATGATGACAAAATGTCGTTACAAAAGCAAGATAGAAGTAATATTGTACTAAAAGGTAATTTACTAGTGAATTATTGGAAGCCATTTTACATCTCTGTTGGTGCTTTTAACCTTGTGAATATTTTAACACTGCTGATTTCCCCATGGAGGCCACCGAGACAAAAAGCCTGTTAATGTACTCCAATGAATGTGTTGTTTCATGTTTATTCCATTCCACAGACAGGAAGGCATATTCATGTAGATGGGGCCCCATCTACATGCATAAGCCTTCCTGAAATTGGATTACAACAAACACAAAACACAAGCGATTCACTCCAATACTTATGTTAATTCATGTTTATTCCATTCCACGGACAGGAAGGCATATTCATGTAGATGGGGCACCATCTACATGCATAAGCTTTGCCGACATTGGAATGAAACAAACACAAAACAAAAAGAAGCAATGCACTCCAATACTTTGGTTGCTTCATGTTTATTCCCCATTCCGCGGACAGGAAGGCATATTCATGTCGATGGGGCCCAATCTACATGCATACGCCTTCCTGACGTTGGAAAGGTAAAGAAAGGTGTCCAACCTATCTTTAGTTTTATTTAATGAATCTAAACGTCCCTTGTCACTTTAGACAAATTCAGAAAATGATGACAAAATGTTGTCAGAAAAGCAAAATAGAAGTAATATTGTACTAACCGGTAATTTGCTACTGAATTATTGGAAGCCATTTTTCATCTCTGTTGGTGCTTTTCACCTTGTAAATGTTTTTCCACTGCTGATTTCCCCATGGAGGCCACTGAGAAAAAAAGCTGTTAATGTACTATAATGCTTGTGTTGTTTCATGTTTATTCCATTCCACAGACAGGAAGCCATATTCATGTAGATGGGGCACCATCTACATGCATAAGCCTTCCTGAAATTGGATTACAACAAACACAAAACAAAAGCGATTCACTCCAATACTTATGATGTTTCATATTTATTCCATTCCATGGACAGGAAGGCATATTCATGTAGATGGGGCCCACTCTACATGTTTAAGCCTTCCTGACATTGGAAAGGTAAAGAAAGGTGTACAGCCTATCTTTAGTTTTATTAAATGAATGTAAACGTCCTTTGCCACTTTAGACAAATTCAAAAAATGATGACAAAATGTCGTTACAAAAGCAAGATAGAAGTAATATTGTACTAAAAGGTAATTTACTAGTGAATTATTGGAAGCCATTTTACATCTCTGTTGGTGCTTTTAACCTTGTGAATATTTTAACACTGCTGATTTCCCCATGGATGCCACCGAGACAAAAAGCCTGTTAATGTACTCCAATGAATGTGTTGTTTCATGTTTATTCCATTCCACAGACAGGAAGGCATATTCATGTAGATGGGGCCCCATCTACATGCATAAACCTTCCTGCAATTGGATGACAACAAACACAAAACACAAGCGAATAACTCCAACACTTATGTTGTTTCATCTTTATTCCCTTCCACGGATAGGAAGGCATATTCGTGTAGATGGGGCCCCATCTGACTGCATAAGCCTTCCTGAAATTGAAATGAAACAAACCGAAAACTCAAGCAATTCACTCAAATGCATATGCTGTTTTATGTTTATTCCATTCCACGGAGGGGAAGGCATATTAATGTAGATGGGGCCCAATCTACATGCATAAGCCTTCCTGAAATTGGATTACAACAAACACAAAAGAACAGAAGCAATGAATTCCAATGCTTGTGTTTTTTCATGTTCATTCCATTCCACGGACAGGAAGGCATATTCATGTAGATGGGACCCAATCTACATGCATAAGCCTTCCTGACACTGGAAAGGTAAAGAAAGGTGTACAGCCTATCTTTAGTTTTATTTATTGAAACTAAATGTCCTGTGTCAGTTTGGACCAATACACTTTGGACCAATGCAGAAAATGATGACAAAATGGAGTCACAAAAGCAAGATAGAAGTAACATTGTACCAACCGGTAATTAACTAGTGAATTATTGGAAGCCATATTACATTTCTGTTGGTGCTTTTCATCTTGTGAATATTTTAACACTGCTGATTTCCCCATGGAGGCCACCGAGAAAAAAACCTGTTAATGTACTCCAATGAATGTGTTGTTTCATGTTTATTCCATTCCACAGACAGGAAGGCATATTCATGTAGATGGGGCCCCATCTACATGCATAAGCCTTCCTGAAATTGGATTACAACAAACACAAAACACAAGCGATTCACTCCAATACTTATGTTAATTCATGTTTATTCCATTCCACGGACAGGAAGGCATATTCATGTAGATGGGGCCCAATCTACATTTATAAGCTTTGCCGACGTTGGAATGAAACAAACACAAAACAAAAAGAAGCAATGTGCTTCAAAACTTGTGTTGCTTCATGTTTATTCCATTCCGCGAACAGGAAGGCATATTCATGTAGATGGGGCCCAACCTACATGCATAAGCCTTCCTGACGTTGGAAAGGTAAAAAAAGGTGTCCAAACTATCTTTAGTTTTATTTAATGAATCTAAACGTCCCTTGTCACTTTAGACAAATTCAGAAAATGATGACAACATGTTGTCAGAAAAGCAAAATAGAAGTAATATTGTACTAACCGGTAATTTGCTACTGAATTATTGGAAGCCATTTTTCATCTCTGTTGGTGCTTTTCACCTTGTAAATGTTTTTCCACTGCTGATTTCCCCATGGAGGCCACTGAGAAAAAAAGCTGTTAATGTACTATAATGCTTGTGTTGTTTCATGTTTATTCCATTCCACAGACAGGAAGCCATATTCATGTAGATGGGGCACCATCTACATGCATAAGCCTTCCTGAAATTGGATTACAACAAACACAAAACAAAAGCGATTCACTCCAATACTTATGATGTTTCATATTTATTCCCTTCCACGGATAGGGAGGCATATTCGTGTAGATGGGGCCCCATCTGCCTGCATAAGCCTTCCTGAAATTGAAATGAAACAAACCGAAAACACAAGCAATTCACTCCAATGCATATGGTGTTTCATGATTATTCCATTCCACGGAGAGAAGGCATATTAATGTAGATGGGGCCCAATCTACATGCATAAGCCTTCCTGAAATTGGATTACAACAAACACAAAACACAAGCGATTCACTCCAATACTTATGTTAATTCATGTTTATTCCATTCCACGGACAGGAAGGCATATTCATGTAGATGGGGCACCATCTACATGCATAAGCTTTGCCGACATTGGAATGAAACAAACACAAAACAAAAAGAAGCAATGCACTCCAATACTTTGGTTGCTTCATGTTTATTCCCCATTCCGCGGACAGGAAGGCATATTCATGTCGATGGGGCCCAATCTACATGCATACGCCTTCCTGACGTTGGAAAGGTAAAGAAAGGTGTCCAACCTATCTTTAGTTTTATTTAATGAATCTAAACGTCCCTTGTCACTTTAGACAAATTCAGAAAATGATGACAAAATGTTGTCAGAAAAGCAAAATAGAAGTAATATTGTACTAACCGGTAATTTGCTACTGAATTATTGGAAGCCATTTTTCATCTCTGTTGGTGCTTTTCACCTTGTAAATGTTTTTCCACTGCTGATTTCCCCATGGAGGCCACTGAGAAAAAAAGCTGTTAATGTACTCCAATGCTTGCGTTGTTTCATGTTTATTTCATTCCACAGACAGGAAGCCATATTCATGTAGATGGGGCACCATCTACATGCATAAGCCTTCCTGAAATTGGATTACAAGAAACACAAAACAAAAGCGATTCACTCCAATACTTATGATGTTTCATATTTATTCCCTTCCACGGATAGGGAGGCATATTCGTGTAGATGGGGCCCCATCTGCCTGCATAAGCCTTCCTGAAATTGAAATGAAACAAACCGAAAACACAAGCAATTCACTCCAATGCATATGGTGTTTCATGATTATTCCATTCCACGGAGAGAAGGCATATTAATGTAGATGGGGCCCAATCTACATGCATAAGCCTTCCTGAAATTGGATTACAACAAACACAAAATAACAGAAGCAATGAATTCCAATGCTTGTGTTTTTTCATGTTCATTCCATTCCACGGACAGGAAGGCATATTCATGTAGATGGGACCCAATCTACATGCATAAGCCTTCCTGACATTGGAAAGGTAAAGAAAGGTGTACAGCCTATCTTTAGTTTTATTTATTGAAACTAAATGTCCTGTGTCAGTTTGGACCAATTCACTTTGGACCAATGCAGAAAATGATGACAAAATGTTGTCACAAAAGCAAGATAGAAGTAACATTGTACCAACCGGTAATTAACTAGTGAATTATTGGAAGCCATATTACATTTCTATTGGTGCTTTTAACCTTGTGAATATTTTAACACTGCTGATTTCCGCATGGAGGACACTGAGAAAAATAACTTTTAATGTACTCCAATGAATGTGTTGTTTCATGTTTATTCCATTCCACAGACAGGAAGGCATATTCATGTAGATGGGGCCCCATCTACATATATAAACCTTCCTGAAATTGGATGACAACAAACACAAAACACAAGCGATTAACTCCAATACTTATGTTGTTTCATATTTACTCCATTCCATGGACAGGAAGACATATACATGTAGATGGGGCCCACTCTACATGTTTAAGCCTTCCCGACATTGGAAAGGCAAAGAAAGGTGTACAGCCTATCTTTAGTTTTAATAAATGAATGTAAATGTCATTTGTCACTATAGACAAATTCAAAAAATGATGTCAAAATGTCGTCACAAAAGCAAGATAGAAGTAATATTGTACTAAAAGGTAATTTACTAGCGAATTATTGGAAGCCGTTTTACATCTCTGTGGGTTCTTCTCACCTTGTGAATATTTAAACACTGCTGATTTCCCTATGGAGGCCACCGAGAAAAAAACTTGTTAATGTACTCCGATGAATGTGTTGTTTTATGTTTATTCCATTCCACAGACAGGAAGCCATATTCATGTAGATGGGGGCCTATCAACATGCATAAACCTTCTTGAAATTGGATGACAACAAACACAAAACTCAAGTGATTCACTCCAATACTTATGTTGTTTCATATTTATTCCATTCCACGGACAGGAAGGCATATTCATGTATAAGTGGCCTAATCTACATTTATAAGCTTTGCCGACGTTGGAATGAAACAAACACAAAACAAAAAAAAGCAATGCGCTCCAATACTTGTGTTCCTTCATGTTTATTCCTTTCCGCGGACAGGAAGGCATATTCATGTAGATGGGGCCCAACCTACATGCATAAGCCTTCCTGACATTGGAAAGGTAAAGAAAGGTGTCCAACCTATCTTTAGTTTTATTTAATGAATCTAAACGTCCCTTGTCACTTTAGACAAATTCAGAAAATGACGACAACATGTTGTCAGAAAAGCAAAATAGAAGTAATATTGTACTAACCGGTAATTTACTAGTGAATTATTGGAAGCCATTTTTCATCTCTGTTGGTGCTTTTCACCTTGTAAATGTTTTTCCACTGCTGATTTCCCCATGGAGGCCACTGAGAAAAAACCTGTTAATGTACTCCAATGCTTGTGTTGTTTCATGTTTATTCCATTCCACAGACAGGAAGCCATATTCATGTAGATGGGGCCCCATCTACATGCATAAGCCTTCCTGAAATTGGATTACAACAAACACAAAACAAAAGCGATTCACTCCAATACTTATGTTGTTTCATATTTATTCCATTCCATGGACAGGAAGGCATATTCATGTAGATGGGGCCCACTCGACATGTTTAAGCCTTCCTGACATTGGAAAAGTAAAGAAAGGTGTACAGCCTATCTTTAGTTTTATTAAATGAATGTAAACGTCCTTTGTCACTTTAGACAAATTCAAAAAATGATGACAAAATGTCGTTACAAAAGCAAGATAGAAGTAATATTGAACTAAAAGGTAATTTACTAGTGAGTTATTGGAAGTCATTTTACATCTCTGTTGGTGCTTTTAACCTTGTGAATATTTTAACACTGCTGATTTCCCCATGGAGGCCACTGAGAAAAAAGCCTGTTAATTTACTCCAATGAATGTGTTGTTTCATGTTTATTCCATTCCACAGACAGGAAATCATATTCATGTACATGGGGCCCCATCTACATGCATAAACCTTCCTGAAATTGGATCACAACAAACACAAAACACAAGCGAATAACTCCAACACTTATGTTTTTTCATCTTTATTCCCTTCCATGGACAGGAAGGCATATTCGTGTAGATGGGGCCCCATCTGCCTGCATAAGCCTTCCTGAAATTGAAATGAAACAAACCGAAAACACAAGCAATTAACTCCAACACTTATGGTATTTCATGTTTATTCCATTCCACGGAGAGGAAGGCATATTAATGTAGATGAGGCCCAATCTACATGCATAAGCCTTCCTGAAATTGGATTACAACAAACACAAAATAACAGAAGCAATGAATTCCAATGCTTGTGTTTTTTCATGTTCATTCCATTCCACGGACAGGAAGGCATATTCATGTAGATGGGACCCAATCTACATGCATAAGCCTTCCTGACATTGGAAAGGTAAAGAAAGGTGTACAGCCTATCTTTAGTTTTATTTATTGAAACTTAATGTCCTGTGTCAGTTTGGAAAAATTCACTTTGGACCAATGCAGAAAATGATGACAAAATGTTGTCACAAAAGCAAGATAGAAGTAACATTGTACCGACCGGTAATTAACTAGTGAATTATTGGAAGCCATACTACATTTCTGTTGGTGTTTTTCACCTTGTGAATATTTTAACACTGCTGATTTCCCCATGGAGGCCAATGAGAAAAAAACCTGTTAATGTACTCCAATGAATGTGTTGTTTCATGTTTATTCCATTCCACAGACAGGAAGGCATATTCATGTAGATGGGGCCCCATCTACATGCATAAGCCTTCCTGAAATTGGATTACAACAAACACAAAACACAAGCGATTCACTCCAATACTTATGTTAATTCATGTTTATTCCATTCCACGGACAGGAAGGCATATTCATGTAGATGGGGCCCAATCTACATTTATAAGCTTTGCCGACGTTGGAATGAAACCAACACAAAACAAAAAGAAGCAATGTGCTTCAATACTTGTGTTGCTTCATGTTTATTCCATTCCGCGAACAGGAAGGCATATTCATGTAGATGGGGCCCAACCTACATGCATAAGCCTTCCTGACGTTGGAAAGGTAAAAAAAGGTGTCCAAACTATCTTTAGTTTTATTTAATGAATCTAAACGTCCCTTGTCACTTTAGACAAATTCAGAAAATGATGACAACATGTTGTCAGAAAAGCAAAATAGAAGTAATATTGTACTAACCGGTAATTTGCTACTGAATTATGGGAAGCCATTTTTCATCTCTGTTGGTGCTTTTCACCTTGTAAATGTTTTTCCACTGCTGATTTCCCCATGGAGGCCAATGAGAAAAAAAGCTGTTAATGTACTATAATGCTTGTGTTGTTTCATGTTTATTCCATTCCACAGACAGGAAGCCATATTCATGTAGATGGGGCCCCATCTACATGCATAAGCCTTCCTGAAATTGGATTACAACAAACACAAAACAAAAGCGATTCACTCCAATACTTATGATGTTTCATATTTATTCCATTCCATGGACAGGAAGGCATATTCATGTAGATGGGGCCCACTCTACATGTTTAAGCCTTCCTGACATTGGAAAGGTAAAGAAAGGTGTACAGCCTATCTTTAGTTTTATTAAATGAATGTAAACGTCCTTTGCCACTTTAGACAAATTCAAAAAATGATGACAAAATGTCGTTACAAAAGCAAGATAGAAGTAATATTGTACTAAAAGGTAATTTACTAGTGAATTATTGGAAGCCATTTTACATCTCTGTTGGTGCTTTTAACCTTGTGAATATTTTAACACTGCTGATTTCCCCATGGAGGCCACCGAGACAAAAAGCCTGTTAATGTACTCCAATGAATGTGTTGTTTCATGTTTATTCCATTCCACAGACAGGAAGGCATATTCATGTAGATGGGGCCCCATCTACATGCATAAGCCTTCCTGAAATTGGATTACAACAAACACAAAACACAAGCGATTCACTCCAATACTTATGTTAATTCATGTTTATTCCATTCCACGGACAGGAAGGCATATTCATGTAGATGGGGCACCATCTACATGCATAAGCTTTGCCGACATTGGAATGAAACAAACACAAAACAAAAAGAAGCAATGCACTCCAATACTTTGGTTGCTACATGTTTATTCCCCATTCCGCGGACAGGAAGGCATATTCATGTCGATGGGGCCCAAACAACATGCATACGCCTTCCTGACGTTGGAAAGGTAAAGAAAGGTGTCCAACCTATCTTTAGTTTTATTTAATGAATCTAAACGTCCCTTGTCACTTTAGACAAATTCAGAAAATGATGACAAAATGTTGTCAGAAAAGCAAAATAGAAGTAATATTGTACTAACCGGTAATTTGCTACTGAATTATTGGAAGCCATTTTTCATCTCTGTTGGTGCTTTTCACCTTGTAAATGTTTTTCCACTGCTGATTTCCCCATGGAGGCCACTGAGAAAAAAAGCTGTTAATGTACTCCAATGCTTGCGTTGTTTCATGTTTATTTCATTCCACAGACAGGAAGCCATATTCATGTAGATGGGGCACCATCTACATGCATAAGCCTTCCTGAAATTGGATTACAAGAAACACAAAACAAAAGCGATTCACTCCAATACTTATGATGTTTCATATTTATTCCCTTCCATGGATAGGGAGGCATATTCGTGTAGATGGGGCCCCATCTGCCTGCATAAGCCTTCCTGAAATTGAAATGAAACAAACCGAAAACACAAGCAATTCACTCCAATGCATATGGTGTTTCATGTTTATTCCATTCCACGGAGAGGAAGGCATATTAATGTAGATGGGGCCCAATCTACAAGCATAAGCCTTCCTGAAATTGAAATGAAACAAACCGAAAACTCAAGCAATTCACTCAAATGCATATGGTGTTTCATGTTTATTCCATTCCACGGAGGGGAAGGCATATTAATGTAGATGGGGCCCAATCTACATGCATAAGCCTTCCTGAAATTGGATTACAACAAACACAAAAGAACAGAAGCAATGAATTCCAATGCTTGTGTTTTTTCATGTTCATTCCATTCCACGGACAGGAAGGCATATTCATGTAGATGGGACCCAATCTACATGCATAAGCCTTCCTGACACTGGAAAGGTAAAGAAAGGTGTACAGCCTATCTTTAGTTTTATTTATTGAAACTAAATGTCCTGTGTAAGTTTGGACCAATTCACTTTGGACCAATGCAGAAAATGATGACAAAATGTTGTCACAAAAGCAAGATATAAGTAACACTGTACCGACCGGCAATTAACTAGTGAATTATTGGAAGCCATACTACATTTCTGTTGGTGTTTTTCACCTTGTGAATATTTTTCCACCGCTGATTTCCCCATGGAGGCCACTGAGAAAAAAACCAGTTAATGTACTCCAATGCTTGTGTTGTTTCATGTTTATTTCATTCCACAGACAGGAAGCCATATTCATGTAGATGGGGCCCCATCTACATGCATAAGCCTTCCTGAAATTGGATTACAACAAACACAAAACAAAAGCGATTCACTCCAATACTTATGTTGTTTCATATTTATTCCATTCCATGGACAGGAAGGCATATTCATGTAGATGGGGCCTAATCTACATTTATAAGCTTTGCCGACGTTGGAATGAAACAAACACAAAACAAAAAGAAGCAATGCACTCCAATACTTGTGTTCCTTCATGTTTATTCCTTTCCGCGGACAGGAAGGCATATTCATGTAGATGGGGCCCAACCTACATGCATAAGCCTTCCTGACATTGGAAAGGTAAAGAAAGGTGTCCAACCTATCTTTAGTTTTATTTAATGAATCTAAACGTCCCTTGTCACTTTAGACAAATTCAGAAAATGACGACAACATGTTGTCAGAAAAGCAAAATAGAAGTAATATTGTACTAACTGGTAATTTACTAGTGAATTATTGGAAGCCATTTTTCATCTCTGTTGGTGCTTTTCACCTTGTAAATGTTTTTCCACTGCTGATTTCCCCATGGAGGCCACTGAGAAAAAACCTGTTAATGTACTCCAATGCTTGTGTTGTTTCATGTTTATTCCATTCCACAGACAGGAAGCCATATTCATGTAGATGGGGCCCCATCTACATGCATAAGCCTTTCTGAAATTGGATTACAACAAACACAAAACAAAAGCGATTCACTCCAATACTTATGTTGTTTCATATTTATTCCATTCCATGGACAGGAAGGCATATTCATGTAGATGGGGCCCACTCGACATGTTTAAGCCTTCCTGACATTGGAAAAGTAAAGAAAGGTGTACAGCCTATCTTTAGTTTTATTAAATGAATGTAAACGTCCTTTGCCACTTTAGACAAATTCAAAAAATGATGACAAAATGTCGTTACAAAAGCAAGATAGAAGTAATATTGAACTAAAAGGTAATTTACTAGTGAGTTATTGGAAGTCATTTTACATCTCTGTTGGTGCTTTTAACCTTGTGAATATTTTAACACTGCTGATTTCCCCATGGAGGCCACTGAGAAAAAAGCCTGTTAATGTACTCCAATGAATGTGTTGTTTCATGTTTATTCCATTCCACAGACAGGAAATCATATTCATGTACATGGGGCCCCATCTACATGCATAAACCTTCCTGAAATTGGATGACAACAAACACAAAACACAAGCGAATAACTCCAACACTTATGTTTTTTCATATTTATTCCCTTCCACGGACAGGAAGGCATATTCGTGTAGATGGGGCCCCATCTGCCTGCATAAGCCTTCCTGAAATTGAAATGAAACAAACCGAAAACACAAGCAATTAACTCCAACACTTATGGTATTTCATGTTTATTCCATTCCACGGAGAGGAAGGCATATTAATGTAGATGAGGCCCAATCTACATGCATAAGCCTTCCTGAAATTGGATTACAACAAACACAAAATAACAGAAGCAATGAATTCCAATGCTTGTGTTTTTTCATGTTCATTCCATTCCACGGACAGGAAGGCATATTCATGTAGATGGGACCCAATCTACATGCATAAGCCTTCCTGACATTGGAAAGGTAAAGAAAGGTGTACAGCCTATCTTTAGTTTTATTTATTGAAACTTAATGTCCTGTGTCAGTTTGGACCAATTCACTTTGGACCAATGCAGAAAATGAGGACAAAATGTTGTCACAAAAGCAAGATAGAAGTAACATTGTACCGACCGGTAATTAACTAGTGAATTATTGGAAGCCATACTACATTTCTGTTGGTGTTTTTCACCTTGTGAATATTTTAACACTGCTGATTTCCCCATGGAGGCCAATGAGAAAAAAACCTGTTAATGTACTCCAATGAATGTGTTGTTTCATGTTTATTCCATTCGACAGACAGGAAGGCATATTCATGTAGATGGGCCCATCTACATATATAAACCTTCCTGAAATTGGATGACAACAAACACAAAACACAAGCGATTCACTCCAATACTTATGTTGTTTCATATTTACTCCATTCCATGGACAGGAAGGCATATACATGTAGATGGGGCCCAATCTACATGTTTAAGCCTTCCTGACATTGGAAAGGTAAAGAAAGGTGTACAGCCTATCTTCAGTTTTATTAAATGAATGTAAACGTCATTTGTCACTTTAGACAAATTCAGAAAATGATGACAAAATGTCGTTACAAAAATAAGATAGAAGTAACATAGTACCAACCGGTAATTTACTAGTCAATTATTGGAATCCATATTACATTTCTGTTGGTGCTTTTCACCTTGTGAATATTTTAACACTGCTGATTTCCCCATGGAGGCCACCGAGAAAAAAACCTGTTAATGTACTCCAATGAATGTGTTGTTTCATGTTTATTCCATTCCACAGATAGGAAGGCATATTCATGTAGATGGGGCCCCATCTACATGCATAAGCCTTCCTGAAATTGGATTACAACAAACACAAAACACAAGCGATTCACTCCAATACTTATGTTAATTCATGTTTATTCCATTCCACAGACAGGAAGGCATATTCATGTAGATGGGGCCCCATCTACATGCATAAACCTTCCTGCAATTGGATGACAACAAACACAAAACACAAGCGAATAACTCCAACACTTATGTTGTTTCATCTTTATTCCCTTCCATGGATAGGAAGGCATATTCGTGTAGATGGGGCCCCATCTGACTGCATAAGCCTTCCTGAAATTGAAATGAAACAAACCGAAAACTCAAGCAATTCACTCAAATGCATATGCTGTTTCATGTTTATTCCATTCCACGGAGGGGAAGGCATATTAATGTAGATGGGGCCCAATCTACATGCATAAGCCTTCCTGAAATTGGATTACAACAAACACAAAAGAACAGAAGCAATGAATTCCAATGCTTGTGTTTTTTCATGTTCATTCCATTCCACGGACAGGAAGGCATATTCATGTAGATGGGACCCAATCTACATGCATAAGCCTTCCTGACACTGGAAAGGTAAAGAAAGGTGTACAGCCTATCTTTAGTTTTATTTATTGAAACTAAATGTCCTGTGTCAGTTTGGACCAATTCACTTTGGACCAATGCAGAAAATGATGACAAAATGGAGTCACAAAAGCAAGATAGAAGTAACATTGTACCAGCCGGTAATTAACTAGTGAATTATTGGAAGCCATATTACATTTCTGTTGGTGCTTTTCACCTTGTGAATATTTTAACACTGCTGATTTCCCCATGGAGGCCACCGAGAAAAAAACCTGTTAATGTACTCCAATGAATGTGTTGTTTCATGTTTATTCCATTCCACAGACAGGAAGGCATATTCATGTAGATGGGGCCCCATCTACATGCATAAGCCTTCCTGAAATTGGATTACAACAAACACAAAACACAAGCGATTCACTCCAATACTTATGTTAATTCATGTTTATTCCATTCCACGGACAGGAAGGCATATTCATGTAGATGGGGCCCAATCTACATTTATAAGCTTTGCCGACGTTGGAATGAAACCAACACAAAAAAAAAAAAAGAAGCAATGTGCTTCAATACTTGTGTTGCTTCATCTTTATTCCATTCCGCGAACAGGAAGGCATATTCATGTAGATGGGGCCCAACCTACATGCATAAGCCTTCCTGACGTTGGAAAGGTAAAAAAAGGTGTCCAAACTATCTTTAGTTTTATTTAATGAATCTAAACGTCCCTTGTCACTTTAGACAAATTCAGAAAATGATGACAACATGTTGTCAGAAAAGCAAAATAGAAGTAATATTGTACTAACCGGTAATTTGCTACTGAATTATGGGAAGCCATTTTTCATCTCTGTTGGTGCTTTTCACCTTGTAAATGTTTTTCCACTGCTGATTTCCCCATGGAGGACAATGAGAAAAAAAGCTGTTAATGTACTATAATGCTTGTGTTGTTTCATGTTTATTCCATTCCACAGACAGGAAGCCATATTCATGTAGATGGGGCCCCATCTACATGCATAAGCCTTCCTGAAATTGGATTACAACAAACACAAAACAAAAGCGATTCACTCCAATACTTATGATGTTTCATATTTATTCCATTCCATGGACAGGAAGGCATATTCATGTAGATGGGGCCCACTCTACATGTTTAAGCCTTCCTGACATTGGAAAGGTAAAGAAAGGTGTACAGCCTATCTTTAGTTTTATTAAATGAATGTAAACGTCCTTTGCCACTTTAGACAAATTCAAAAAATGATGACAAAATGTCGTTACAAAAGCAAGATAGAAGTAATATTGTACTAAAAAGGTAATTTACTAGTGAATTATTGGAAGCCATTTTACATCTCTGTTGGTGCTTTTAACCTTGTGAATATTTTAACACTGCTGATTTCCCCATGGAGGCCACCGAGACAAAAAGCCTGTTAATGTACTCCAATGAATGTGTTGTTTCATGTTTATTCCATTCCACAGACAGGAAGGCATATTCATGTAGATGGGGCCCCATCTGACTGCATAAGCCTTCCTGAAATTGAAATGAAACAAACCGAAAACTCAAGCAATTCACTCAAATGCATATGCTGTTTCATGTTTATTCCATTCCACGGAGGGGAAGGCATATTAATGTAGATGGGGCCCAATCTACATGCATAAGCCTTCCTGAAATTGGATTACAACAAACACAAAAGAACAGAAGCAATGAATTCCAATGCTTGTGTTTTTTCATGTTCATTCCATTCCACGGACAGGAAGGCATATTCATGTAGATGGGGCCCCATCTACATGCATAAGCCTTCCTGAAATTGGATTACAACAAACACAAAACACAAGCGATTCACTCCAATACTTATGTTAATTCATGTTTATTCCATTCCACGGACAGGAAGGCATATTCATGTAGATGGGGCCCAATCTACATTTATAAGCTTTGCCGACGTTGGAATGAAACAAACACAAAACAAAAAGAAGCAATGTGCTTCAAAACTTGTGTTGCTTCATGTTTATTCCATTCCGCGAACAGGAAGGCATATTCATGTAGATGGGGCCCAACCTACATGCATAAGCCTTCCTGACGTTGGAAAGGTAAAAAAAGGTGTCCAAACTATCTTTAGTTTTATTTAATGAATCTAAACGTCCCTTGTCACTTTAGACAAATTCAGAAAATGATGACAACATGTTGTCAGAAAAGCAAAATAGAAGTAATATTGTACTAACCGGTAATTTGCTACTGAATTATTGGAAGCCATTTTTCATCTCTGTTGGTGCTTTTCACCTTGTAAATGTTTTTCCACTGCTGATTTCCCCATGGAGGCCAATGAGAAAAAAAGCTGTTAATGTACTATAATGCTTGTGTTGTTTCATGTTTATTCCATTCCACAGACAGGAAGCCATATTCATGTAGATGGGGCCCCATCTACATGCATAAGCCTTCCTGAAATTGGATTACAACAAACACAAAACAAAAGCGATTCACTCCAATACTTATGATGTTTCATATTTATTCCATTCCATGGACAGGAAGGCATATTCATGTAGATGGGGCCCACTCTACATGTTTAAGCCTTCCTGACATTGGAAAAGTAAAGAAAGGTGTACAGCCTATCTTTAGTTTTATTAAATGAATGTAAACGTCCTTTGTCACTTTAGACAAATTCAAAAAATGATGACAAAATGTCGTTACAAAAGCAAGATAGAAGTAATATTGAACTAAAAGGTAATTTACTAGTGAGTTATTGGAAGTCATTTTACATCTCTGTTGGTGCTTTTAATCTTGTGAATATTTTAACACTGCTGATTTCCCCATGGAGGCCACTGAGAAAAAAGCCTGTTAATGTACTCCAATGAATGTGTTGTTTCATGTTTATTCCATTCCACAGACAGGAAATCATATTCATGTACATGGGGCCCCATCTACATGCATAAACCTTCCTGAAATTGGATGACAACAAACACAAAACACAAGCGAATAACTCCAACACTTATGTTTTTTCATCTTTATTCCCTTCCACGGACAGGAAGGCATATTCGTGTAGATGGGGCCCCATCTGACTGCATAAGCCTTCCTGAAATTGAAATGAAACAAACCGAAAACTCAAGCAATTCACTCAAATGCATATGCTGTTTCATGTTTATTCCATTCCACGGAGGGGAAGGCATATTAATGTAGATGGGGCCCAATCTACATGCATAAGCCTTCCTGAAATTGGATTACAACAAACACAAAAGAACAGAAGCAATGAATTCCAATGCTTGTGTTTTTTCATGTTCATTCCATTCCACGGACAGGAAGGCATATTCATGTAGATGGGACCCAATCTACATGCATAAGCCTTCCTGACACTGGAAAGGTAAAGAAAGGTGTACAGCCTATCTTTAGTTTTATTTATTGAAACTAAATGTCCTGTGTCAGTTTGGACCAATTCACTTTGGACCAATGCAGAAAATGATGACAAAATGGAGTCACAAAAGCAAGATAGAAGTAACATTGTACCAGCCGGTAATTAACTAGTGAATTATTGGAAGCCATATTACATTTCTGTTGGTGCTTTTCACCTTGTGAATATTTTAACACTGCTGATTTCCCCATGGAGGCCACCGAGAAAAAAACCTGTTAATGTACTCCAATGAATGTGTTGTTTCATGTTTATTCCATTCCACAGACAGGAAGGCATATTCATGTAGATGGGGCCCCATCTACATGCATAAGCCTTCCTGAAATTGGATTACAACAAACACAAAACACAAGCGATTCACTCCAATACTTATGTTAATTCATGTTTATTCCATTCCACGGACAGGAAGGCATATTCATGTAGATGGGGCCCAATCTACATTTATAAGCTTTGCCGACGTTGGAATGAAACAAACACAAAACAAAAAGAAGCAATGTGCTTCAAAACTTGTGTTGCTTCATCTTTATTCCATTCCGCGAACAGGAAGGCATATTCATGTAGATGGGGCCCAACCTACATGCATAAGCCTTCCTGACGTTGGAAAGGTAAAAAAAGGTGTCCAAACTATCTTTAGTTTTATTTAATGAATCTAAACGTCCCTTGTCACTTTAGACAAATTCAGAAAATGATGACAACATGTTGTCAGAAAAGCAAAATAGAAGTAATATTGTACTAACCGGTAATTTGCTACTGAATTATTGGAAGCCATTTTTCATCTCTGTTGGTGCTTTTCACCTTGTAAATGTTTTTCCACTGCTGATTTCCCCATGGAGGCCACTGAGAAAAAAAGCTGTTAATGTACTATAATGCTTGTGTTGTTTCATGTTTATTCCATTCCACAGACAGGAAGCCATATTCATGTAGATGGGGCACCATCTACATGCATAAGCCTTCCTGAAATTGGATTACAACAAACACAAAACAAAAGCGATTCACTCCAATACTTATGATGTTTCATATTTATTCCATTCCATGGACAGGAAGGCATATTCATGTAGATGGGGCCCACTCTACATGTTTAAGCCTTCCTGACATTGGAAAAGTAAAGAAAGGTGTACAGCCTATCTTTAGTTTTATTAAATGAATGTAAACGTCCTTTGTCACTTTAGACAAATTCAAAAAATGATGACAAAATGTCGTTACAAAAGCAAGATAGAAGTAATATTGAACTAAAAGGTAATTTACTAGTGAGTTATTGGAAGTCATTTTACATCTCTGTTGGTGCTTTTAACCTTGTGAATATTTTAACACTGCTGATTTCCCCATGGAGGCCACTGAGAAAAAAGCCTGTTAATGTACTCCAATGAATGTGTTGTTTCATGTTTATTCCATTCCACAGACAGGAAATCATATTCATGTACATGGGGCCCCATCTACATGCATAAACCTTCCTGAAATTGGATGACAACAAACACAAAACACAAGCGAATAACTCCAACACTTATGTTTTTTCATCTTTATTCCCTTCCACGGACAGGAAGGCATATTCGTGTAGATGGGGCCCCCATCTGCCTGCATAAGCCTTCCTGAAATTGAAATGAAACAAACCGAAAACACAAGCAATTAACTCCAACACTTATGGTATTTCATGTTTATTCCATTCCACGGAGAGGAAGGCATATTAATGTAGATGAGGCCCAATCTACATGCATAAGCCTTCCTGAAATTGGATTACAACAAACACAAAATAACAGAAGCAATGAATTCCAATGCTTGTGTTTTTTCATGTTCATTCCATTCCACGGACAGGAAGGCATATTCATGTAGATGGGACCCAATCTACATGCATAAGCCTTCCTGACATTGGAAAGGTAAAGAAAGGTGTACAGCCTATCTTTAGTTTTATTTATTGAAACTTAATGTCCTGTGTCAGTTTGGACCAATTCACTTTGGACCAATGCAGAAAATGAGGACAAAATGTTGTCACAAAAGCAAGATAGAAGTAACATTGTACCGACCGGTAATTAACTAGTGAATTATTGGAAGCCATACTACATTTCTGTTGGTGTTTTTCACCTTGTGAATATTTTAACACTGCTGATTTCCCCATGGAGGCCAATGAGAAAAAAACCTGTTAATGTACTCCAATGAATGTGTTGTTTCATGTTTATTCCATTCCACAGACAGGAAGGCATATTCATGTAGATGGGCCCATCTACATATATAAACCTTCCTGAAATTGGATGACAACAAACACAAAACACAAGCGATTCACTCCAATACTTATGTTGTTTCATATTTACTCCATTCCATGGACAGGAAGGCATATACATGTAGATGGGGCCCAATCTACATGTTTAAGCCTTACTGGCATTGGAAAGGTAAAGAAAGGTGTACAGCCTATCTTCAGTTTTATTAAATGAATGTAAACGTCCTTTGTCACTTTAGACAAATTCAGAAAATGATGACAAAATGTCGTTACAAAAGCAAGATAGAAGTAACATAGTACCAACCGGTAATTTACTAGTCAATTATTGGAATCCATATTACATTTCTGTTGGTGCTTTTCACCTTGTGAATATTTTAACACTGCTGATTTCCCCATGGAGGCCACCGAGAAAAAAACCTGTTAATGTACTCCAATGAATGTGTTGTTTCATGTTTATTCCATTCCACAGATAGGAAGGCATATTCATGTAGATGGGGCCCCATCTACATGCATAAGCCTTCCTGAAATTGGATTACAACAAACACAAAACACAAGCGATTCACTCCAATACTTATGTTAATTCATGTTTATTCCATTCCACGGACAGGAAGGCATATTCATGTAGATGGGGCCCAATCTACATTTATAAGCTTTGCCGACGTTGGAATGAAACAAACACAAAACAAAAAGAAGCAATGTGCTTCAATACTTGTGTTGCTTCATGTTTATTCCATTCCGCGAACAGGAAGGCATATTCATGTAGATAGGGCCCAACCTACATGCATAAGCCTTCCTGACGTTGGAAAGGTAAAAAAAGGTGTCCAAACTATCTTTAGTTTTATTTAATGAATCTAAACGTCCCTTGTCACTTTAGACAAATTCAGAAAATGATGACAACATGTCAGAAAAGCAAAATAGAAGTAATATTGTACTAACCGGTAATTTGCTACTGAATTATTGGAAGCCATTTTTCATCTCTGTTGGTGCTTTTCACCTTGTAAATGTTTTTCCACTGCTGATTTCCCCATGGAGGCCAATGAGAAAAAAAGCTGTTAATGTACTATAATGCTTGTGTTGTTTCATGTTTATTCCATTCCACAGACAGGAAGCCATATTCATGTAGATGGGGCCCCATCTACATGCATAAGCCTTCCTGAAATTGGATTACAACAAACACAAAACAAAAGCGATTCACTCCAATACTTATGATGTTTCATATTTATTCCATTCCATGGACAGGAAGGCATATTCATGTAGATGGGGCCCACTCTACATGTTTAAGCCTTCCTGACATTGGAAAGGTAAAGAAAGGTGTACAGCCTATCTTTAGTTTTATTAAATGAATGTAAACGTCCTTTGCCACTTTAGACAAATTCAAAAAATGATGACAAAATGTCGTTACAAAAGCAAGATAGAAGTAATATTGTACTAAAAAGGTAATTTACTAGTGAATTATTGGAAGCCATTTTACATCTCTGTTGGTGCTTTTAACCTTGTGAATATTTTAACACTGCTGATTTCCCCATGGAGGCCACCGAGACAAAAAGCCTGTTAATGTACTCCAATGAATGTGTTGTTTCATGTTTATTCCATTCCACAGACAGGAAGGCATATTCATGTAGATGGGGGCCCCATCTGACTGCATAAGCCTTCCTGAAATTGAAATGAAACAAACCGAAAACTCAAGCAATTCACTCAAATGCATATGCTGTTTCATGTTTATTCCATTCCACGGAGGGGAAGGCATATTAATGTAGATGGGGCCCAATCTACATGCATAAGCCTTCCTGAAATTGGATTACAACAAACACAAAAGAACAGAAGCAATGAATTCCAATGCTTGTGTTTTTTCATGTTCATTCCATTCCACGGACAGGAAGGCATATTCATGTAGATGGGGCCCCATCTACATGCATAAGCCTTCCTGAAATTGGATTACAACAAACACAAAACACAAGCGATTCACTCCAATACTTATGTTAATTCATGTTTATTCCATTCCACGGACAGGAAGGCATATTCATGTAGATGGGGCCCAATCTACATTTATAAGCTTTGCCGACGTTGGAATGAAACAAACACAAAACAAAAAGAAGCAATGTGCTTCAAAACTTGTGTTGCTTCATCTTTATTCCATTCCGCGAACAGGAAGGCATATTCATGTAGATGGGGCCCAACCTACATGCATAAGCCTTCCTGACGTTGGAAAGGTAAAAAAAGGTGTCCAAACTATCTTTAGTTTTATTTAATGAATCTAAACGTCCCTTGTCACTTTAGACAAATTCAGAAAATGATGACAACATGTTGTCAGAAAAGCAAAATAGAAGTAATATTGTACTAACCGGTAATTTGCTACTGAATTATTGGAAGCCATTTTTCATCTCTGTTGGTGCTTTTCACCTTGTAAATGTTTTTCCACTGCTGATTTCCCCATGGAGGCCAATGAGAAAAAAAGCTGTTAATGTACTATAATGCTTGTGTTGTTTCATGTTTATTCCATTCCACAGACAGGAAGCCATATTCATGTAGATGGGGCCCCATCTACATGCATAAGCCTTCCTGAAATTGGATTACAACAAACACAAAACAAAAGCGATTCACTCCAATACTTATGATGTTTCATATTTATTCCATTCCATGGACAGGAAGGCATATTCATGTAGATGGGGCCCACTCTACATGTTTAAGCCTTCCTGACATTGGAAAAGGTAAAGAAAGGTGTACAGCCTATCTTTAGTTTTATTAAATGAATGTAAACGTCCTTTGTCACTTTAGACAAATTCAAAAAATGATGACAAAATGTCGTTACAAAAGCAAGATAGAAGTAATATTGAACTAAAAGGTAATTTACTAGTGAGTTATTGGAAGTCATTTTACATCTCTGTTGGTGCTTTTAACCTTGTGAATATTTTAACACTGCTGATTTCCCCATGGAGGCCACTGAGAAAAAAGCCTGTTAATGTACTCCAATGAATGTGTTGTTTCATGTTTATTCCATTCCACAGACAGGAAATCATATTCATGTACATGGGGCCCCATCTACATGCATAAACCTTCCTGAAATTGGATGACAACAAACACAAAACACAAGCGAATAACTCCAACACTTATGTTTTTTCATCTTTATTCCCTTCCACGGACAGGAAGGCATATTCGTGTAGATGGGGCCCCATCTGACTGCATAAGCCTTCCTGAAATTGAAATGAAACAAACCGAAAACTCAAGCAATTCACTCAAATGCATATGCTGTTTCATGTTTATTCCATTCCACGGAGGGGAAGGCATATTAATGTAGATGGGGCCCAATCTACATGCATAAGCCTTCCTGAAATTGGATTACAACAAACACAAAAGAACAGAAGCAATGAATTCCAATGCTTGTGTTTTTTCATGTTCATTCCATTCCACGGACAGGAAGGCATATTCATGTAGATGGGACCCAATCTACATGCATAAGCCTTCCTGACACTGGAAAGGTAAAGAAAGGTGTACAGCCTATCTTTAGTTTTATTTATTGAAACTAAATGTCCTGTGTCAGTTTGGACCAATTCACTTTGGACCAATGCAGAAAATGATGACAAAATGGAGTCACAAAAGCAAGATAGAAGTAACATTGTACCAGCCGGTAATTAACTAGTGAATTATTGGAAGCCATATTACATTTCTGTTGGTGCTTTTCACCTTGTGAATATTTTAACACTGCTGATTTCCCCATGGAGGCCACCGAGAAAAAAACCTGTTAATGTACTCCAATGAATGTGTTGTTTCATGTTTATTCCATTCCACAGACAGGAAGGCATATTCATGTAGATGGGGCCCCATCTACATGCATAAGCCTTCCTGAAATTGGATTACAACAAACACAAAACACAAGCGATTCACTCCAATACTTATGTTAATTCATGTTTATTCCATTCCACGGACAGGAAGGCATATTCATGTAGATGGGGCCCAATCTACATTTATAAGCTTTGCCGACGTTGGAATGAAACAAACACAAAACAAAAAGAAGCAATGTGCTTCAAAACTTGTGTTGCTTCATCTTTATTCCATTCCGCGAACAGGAAGGCATATTCATGTAGATGGGGCCCAACCTACATGCATAAGCCTTCCTGACGTTGGAAAGGTAAAAAAAGGTGTCCAAACTATCTTTAGTTTTATTTAATGAATCTAAACGTCCCTTGTCACTTTAGACAAATTCAGAAAATGATGACAACATGTTGTCAGAAAAGCAAAATAGAAGTAATATTGTACTAACCGGTAATTTGCTACTGAATTATTGGAAGCCATTTTTCATCTCTGTTGGTGCTTTTCACCTTGTAAATGTTTTTCCACTGCTGATTTCCCCATGGAGGCCACTGAGAAAAAAAGCTGTTAATGTACTATAATGCTTGTGTTGTTTCATGTTTATTCCATTCCACAGACAGGAAGCCATATTCATGTAGATGGGGCACCATCTACATGCATAAGCCTTCCTGAAATTGGATTACAACAAACACAAAACAAAAGCGATTCACTCCAATACTTATGATGTTTCATATTTATTCCATTCCATGGACAGGAAGGCATATTCATGTAGATGGGGCCCACTCTACATGTTTAAGCCTTCCTGACATTGGAAAAGTAAAGAAAGGTGTACAGCCTATCTTTAGTTTTATTAAATGAATGTAAATGTCCTTTGTCACTTTAGACAAATTCAAAAAATGATGACAAAATGTCGTTACAAAAGCAAGATAGAAGTAATATTGAACTAAAAGGTAATTTACTAGTGAGTTATTGGAAGTCATTTTACATCTCTGTTGGTGCTTTTAACCTTGTGAATATTTTAACACTGCTGATTTCCCCATGGAGGCCACTGAGAAAAAAGCCTGTTAATGTACTCCAATGAATGTGTTGTTTCATGTTTATTCCATTCCACAGACAGGAAATCATATTCATGTACATGGGGCCCCATCTACATGCATAAACCTTCCTGAAATTGGATGACAACAAACACAAAACACAAGCGAATAACTCCAACACTTATGTTTTTTCATCTTTATTCCCTTCCACGGACAGGAAGGCATATTCGTGTAGATGGGGCCCCATCTGCCTGCATAAGCCTTCCTGAAATTGAAATGAAACAAACCGAAAACACAAGCAATTAACTCCAACACTTATGGTATTTCATGTTTATTCCATTCCACGGAGAGGAAGGCATATTAATGTAGATGAGGCCCAATCTACATGCATAAGCCTTCCTGAAATTGGATTACAACAAACACAAAATAACAGAAGCAATGAATTCCAATGCTTGTGTTTTTTCATGTTCATTCCATTCCACGGACAGGAAGGCATATTCATGTAGATGGGACCCAATCTACATGCATAAGCCTTCCTGACATTGGAAAGGTAAAGAAAGGTGTACAGCCTATCTTTAGTTTTATTTATTGAAACTTAATGTCCTGTGTCAGTTTGGACCAATTCACTTTGGACCAATGCAGAAAATGAGGACAAAATGTTGTCACAAAAGCAAGATAGAAGTAACATTGTACCGACCGGTAATTAACTAGTGAATTATTGGAAGCCATACTACATTTCTGTTGGTGTTTTTCACCTTGTGAATATTTTAACACTGCTGATTTCCCCATGGAGGCCAATGAGAAAAAAACCTGTTAATGTACTCCAATGAATGTGTTGTTTCATGTTTATTCCATTCGACAGACAGGAAGGCATATTCATGTAGATGGGCCCATCTACATATATAAACCTTCCTGAAATTGGATGACAACAAACACAAAACACAAGCGATTCACTCCAATACTTATGTTGTTTCATATTTACTCCATTCCATGGACAGGAAGGCATATACATGTAGATGGGGCCCAATCTACATGTTTAAGCCTTCCTGACATTGGAAAGGTAAAGAAAGGTGTACAGCCTATCTTCAGTTTTATTAAATGAATGTAAACGTCCTTTGTCACTTTAGACAAATTCAGAAAATGATGACAAAATGTCGTTACAAAAGCAAGATAGAAGTAACATTGTACCAACCGGTAATTTACTAGTGAATTATTGGAAGCCATATTACATTTCTGTTGGTGCTTTTCACCTTGTGAATATTTTAACACTGCTGATTTCCCCATGGAGGCCACCGAGAAAAAAACCTGTTAATGTACTCCAATGAATGTGTTGTTTCATGTTTATTCCATTCCACAGACAGGAAGGCATATTAATGTAGATGGGGCCCAATCTACATGCATAAGCCTTCCTGACATTGGATTACAACAAACACAAAACACAAGCGAATAACTCCAACACTTATGTTGTTTCATGTTTATTCCATTCCACGGACAGGAAGGCATATTCATGTAGATGGGGCCCAATCTACATTTATAAGCTTTGCCGACGTTGGAATGAAACAAACACAAAACAAAAAGAAGCAATGCACTCCAATACTTGTGTTGTTTCATGGTTATTCCATTCCACGGACAGGAAGCCATATTCATGTAGATGGAGCCCAATCTACATGCATAAGCCTTCCTGACGTTGGAAAGGTAAAGAAAGGTGTCCAACCTATCTTTAGTTTTATTTAATGAATCTAAACGTCCCTTGTCACTTTAGACAAATTCAGAAAATGATGACAAAATGTTGTCACAAAAGCAAGATAGAAGTAATATTGTACCAACCGGTAATTTACTAGTGAATATATTATTGGAAGCCATTTTACATCTCTGTTGGTGCTTTTCACCTTGTAAATGTTTTTCCACTGCTGATTTCCCCATGGAGGCCACTGGGAAAAAAAGCTGTTAATGTACTACAATGCTTGTGTTGTTTCATGTTTATTCCATTCCACGGACAGGAAGGCATATTCATCTAGATGGGGCCCCATCTACATGCATAAGCCTTCCTGAAATTGGATTACAACAAACACAAAACACAAGCGATTCACTCCAATACTTATGTTGTTTCATATTTATTCCATTCCATGGACAGCAAGGCATATTCATGTAGATGGGGCCCAATCTACATGTTTAAGCCTTCCTGACATTGGAAAGGTAAAGAAAGGTGTACAGCCTATCTTTAGTTTTATTAAATGAATCTAAACGTCCTTTGTCACTTTAGAAAATTCAAAAAATGATGACAAAATGTCGTTACAAAAGCAAGATAGAAGTAATATTGTACTACCCAGTAATTTACAAGTGAAATTTTGGAAGCCATTTTACATCTCTGTTGGTGCTTTTCACCTTGTAAATGTTTTTCCACTACTGATTTCCCCATGGATGCCACTGAGAAAAAAAGCTGTTAATGTACCCCAATGCTTGTGTTGTTTCATGTTTATTCCATTCCACAGACAGGAAGGCATATTCATGTAGATGGGGCCGCATCTGCCTGTATAAGTCATCCTGAAATTGAAATGAAAAAACAGAAAACACAAGCAATTCACTCCACTTCTTATGGTGTTTCATGTTTATTCCATTCCACAGACAGGAAGGCATATTAATGTAGATGGGGCCCAATCTACATGCATAAGCCTTCCTGACATTGGATGACAACAAACACAAAACACAAGCGAATAACTCCAACACTTATGTTGTTTCACGTTTATTCCATTCCACGGACAGGAAGACATATTCATGTAGATGGGGCCCAATCTACATTTATAAGCTTTGCCGATGGTGGAATGAAACAAACACAAAACAAAAAGAAGCAATGCACTCCAATACTTGTGTAGTTTCATGTTCATTCCATTCCACGGACAGGAAGGCCTATTCATGTAGATGGGACCCAATCTATATGCATAAGCCTTCCTGACATTGGAAAGGTAAAGAAAGGTGTACAGCCTATCTGTCGTTTTATTTATTGAATCTAAATGTCCTGTGTCACTTTGGACCAATGCAGAAAATGATGACAAAATGTTGTCACAAAAGCAAGATAGAAGTAATATTGCACCAACCGGTAATTTACTAGTGAATTATTGGATGCCATTTTACATCTCTGCTGGTGCTTTTCACCTTGTGAATATTTTAACACTGCTGATTTCCCCATGGAGGTCACCCAGAAAAAACCTGTTAATGTACTCCAATGAATGTGTTGTTTCATGTTTATTCCATTCCACAGACAGGAAGGCATATTAATGTAGATGGGGCCCAATCTACATGCATAAGCCTTCCTGAAATTGGATGACAACAAACACACAAAACAAGCGAATAACTACAACACTTATGTTGTTTCATGTTTATTCCATTCCACGGACAGGAAGGCTTATTCATGCAGATGGGGCCAAATCTACATTTATAAGCTTTGCCGACGTTGGAATGAAACAAACACAAAACAAAAAGAAGCAATGCACTCCAATACTTGTGTTGTTTCATGGTTATTCCATTCCACGGACAGGAAGCCATATTCATGTAGATGGAGCCCAATCTACATGCATAAGCCTTCCTGACGTTGGAAAGGTAAAGAAAGGTGTCCAACCTATCTTTAGTTTTATTTAATGAATCTAAACGTCCCTTGTCACTTTAGACAAATTCAGAAAATGATGACAAAATGTTGTCACAAAAGCAAGATAGAAGTAATATTGTACCAACCGGTAATTTACTAGTGAATATATTATTGGAAGCCATTTTACATCTCTGTTGGTGCTTTTCACCTTGTAAATGTTTTTCCACTGCTGATTTCCCCATGGAGGCCACTGGGAAAAAAAGCTGTTAATGTACTACAATGCTTGTGTTGTTTCATGTTTATTCCATTCCACGGACAGGAAGGCATATTCATCTAGATGGGGCCCCATCTACATGCATAAGCCTTCCTGAAATTGGATTACAACAAACACAAAACACAAGCGATTCACTCCAATACTTATGTTGTTTCATATTTATTCCATTCCATGGACAGCAAGGCATATTCATGTAGATGGGGCCCAATCTACATGTTTAAGCCTTCCTGACATTGGAAAGGTAAAGAAAGGTGTACAGCCTATCTTTAGTTTTATTAAATGAATCTAAACGTCCTTTGTCACTTTAGAAAATTCAAAAAATGATGACAAAATGTCGTTACAAAAGCAAGATAGAAGTAATATTGTACTACCCAGTAATTTACAAGTGAAATTTTGGAAGCCATTTTACATCTCTGTTGGTGCTTTTCACCTTGTAAATGTTTTTCCACTACTGATTTCCCCATGGATGCCACTGAGAAAAAAAGCTGTTAATGTACCCCAATGCTTGTGTTGTTTCATGTTTATTCCATTCCACAGACAGGAAGGCATATTCATGTAGATGGGGCCGCATCTGCCTGTATAAGTCATCCTGAAATTGAAATGAAAAAACAGAAAACACAAGCAATTCACTCCACTTCTTATGGTGTTTCATGTTTATTCCCTTCCACGGACAGGAAGGCATATTCGTGTAGATGGGGCCCCATCTGACTGCATAAGCCTTCCTGAAATTGAAATGAAACAAACCGAAAACACAAGCAATTAACTCCAACACTTATGGTATTTCATGTTTATTCCATTCCACGGAGAGGAAGGCATATTAATGTAGATGAGGCCCAATCTACATGCATAAGCCTTCCTGAAATTGGATTACAACAAACACAAAAAAACAGAAGCAATGAATTCCAATGCTTGTGTTTTTTCATGTTCATTCCATTCCACGGACAGGAAGGCATATTCATGTAGATGGGACCCAATCTACATGCATAAGCCTTCCTGACATTGGAAAGGTAAAGAAAGGTGTACAGCCTATCTTTAGTTTTATTTATTGAAACTTAATGTCCTGTGTCAGTTTGGACCAATTCACTTTGGACCAATGCAGAAAATGAGGACAAAATGGAGTCACAAAAGCAAGATAGAAGTAACATTGTACCGACCGGTAATTAACTAGTGAATTATTGGATGCCATTTTACATCTCTGCTGGTGCTTTTCACCTTGTGAATATTTTAACACTGCTGATTTCCCCATGGAGGTCACCCAGAAAAAACCTGTTAATGTACTCCAATGAATGTGTTGTTTCATGTTTATTCCATTCCACAGACAGGAAGGCATATTAATGTAGATGGGGCCCAATCTACATGCATAAGCCTTCCTGAAATTGGATGACAACAAACACACAAAACAAGCGAATAACTACAACACTTATGTTGTTTTACAACAAACACAAAACACAAGCGATTCACTCCAATACTTATGTTAATTCATGTTTATTCCATTCCACGGACAGGAAGGCATATTCATGTAGATGGGGCCCAATCTACATTTATAAGCTTTGCCGACGTTGGAATGAAACAAACACAAAACAAAAAGAAGCAATGTGCTTCAATACTTGTGTTGCTTCATGTTTATTCCATTCCGCGAACAGGAAGGCATATTCATGTAGATAGGGCCCAACCTACATGCATAAGCCTTCCTGACGTTGGAAAGGTAAAAAAAGGTGTCCAAACTATCTTTAGTTTTATTTAATGAATCTAAACGTCCCTTGTCACTTTAGACAAATTCAGAAAATGATGACAACATGTCAGAAAAGCAAAATAGAAGTAATATTGTACTAACCGGTAATTTGCTACTGAATTATTGGAAGCCATTTTTCATCTCTGTTGGTGCTTTTCACCTTGTAAATGTTTTTCCACTGCTGATTTCCCCATGGAGGCCACTGGGAAAAAAAGCTGTTAATGTACTACAATGCTTGTGTTGTTTCATGTTTATTCCATTCCACGGACAGGAAGGCATATTCATCTAGATGGGGCCCCATCTACATGCATAAGCCTTCCTGAAATTGGATTACAACAAACACAAAACACAAGCGATTCACTCCAATACTTATGTTGTTTCATATTTATTCCATTCCATGGACAGCAAGGCATATTCATGTAGATGGGGCCCAATCTACATGTTTAAGCCTTCCTGACATTGGAAAGGTAAAGAAAGGTGTACAGCCTATCTTTAGTTTTATTAAATGAATCTAAACGTCCTTTGTCACTTTAGAAAATTCAAAAAATGATGACAAAATGTCGTTACAAAAGCAAGATAGAAGTAATATTGTACTACCCAGTAATTTACAAGTGAAATTTTGGAAGCCATTTTACATCTCTGTTGGTGCTTTTCACCTTGTAAATGTTTTTCCACTACTGATTTCCCCATGGATGCCACTGAGAAAAAAAGCTGTTAATGTACCCCAATGCTTGTGTTGTTTCATGTTTATTCCATTCCACAGACAGGAAGGCATATTCATGTAGATGGGGCCGCATCTGCCTGTATAAGTCATCCTGAAATTGAAATGAAAAAACAGAAAACACAAGCAATTCACTCCACTTCTTATGGTGTTTCATGTTTATTCCATTCCACAGACAGGAAGGCATATTAATGTAGATGGGGCCCAATCTACATGCATAAGCCTTCCTGACATTGGATGACAACAAACACAAAACACAAGCGAATAACTCCAACACTTATGTTGTTTCACGTTTATTCCATTCCACGGACAGGAAGACATATTCATGTAGATGGGGCCCAATCTACATTTATAAGCTTTGCCGATGGTGGAATGAAACAAACACAAAACAAAAAGAAGCAATGCACTCCAATACTTGTGTAGTTTCATGTTCATTCCATTCCACGGACAGGAAGGCCTATTCATGTAGATGGGACCCAATCTATATGCATAAGCCTTCCTGACATTGGAAAGGTAAAGAAAGGTGTACAGCCTATCTGTCGTTTTATTTATTGAATCTAAATGTCCTGTGTCACTTTGGACCAATGCAGAAAATGATGACAAAATGTTGTCACAAAAGCAAGATAGAAGTAATATTGCACCAACCGGTAATTTACTAGTGAATTATTGGATGCCATTTTACATCTCTGCTGGTGCTTTTCACCTTGTGAATATTTTAACACTGCTGATTTCCCCATGGAGGTCACCCAGAAAAAACCTGTTAATGTACTCCAATGAATGTGTTGTTTCATGTTTATTCCATTCCACAGACAGGAAGGCATATTAATGTAGATGGGGCCCAATCTACATGCATAAGCCTTCCTGAAATTGGATGACAACAAACACACAAAACAAGCGAATAACTACAACACTTATGTTGTTTCATGTTTATTCCATTCCACGGACAGGAAGGCTTATTCATGCAGATGGGGCCAAATCTACATTTATAAGCTTTGCCGACGTTGGAATGAAACAAACACAAAACAAAAAGAAGCAATGCACTCCAATACTTGTGTTGTTTCATGGTTATTCCATTCCACGGACAGGAAGCCATATTCATGTAGATGGAGCCCAATCTACATGCATAAGCCTTCCTGACGTTGGAAAGGTAAAGAAAGGTGTCCAACCTATCTTTAGTTTTATTTAATGAATCTAAACGTCCCTTGTCACTTTAGACAAATTCAGAAAATGATGACAAAATGTTGTCACAAAAGCAAGATAGAAGTAATATTGTACCAACCGGTAATTTACTAGTGAATTATTGGAAGCCATTTTACATCTCTGTTGGTGCTTTTCACCTTGTAAATGTTTTTCCACTGCTGATTTCCCCATGGAGGCCACTGGGAAAAAAAGCTGTTAATGTACTACAATGCTTGTGTTGTTTCATGTTTATTCCATTCCACGGACAGGAAGGCATATTCATCTAGATGGGGCCCCATCTACATGCATAAGCCTTCCTGAAATTGGATTACAACAAACACAAAACACAAGCGATTCACTCCAATACTTATGTTGTTTCATATTTATTCCATTCCATGGACAGGAAGGCATATTCATGTAGATGGGACCCAATCTACATGCATAAGCCTTACTGACATTGGAAAGGTAAAGAACGGTGTACAGCCTATCTTTAGTTTTATTAAATGAATCTAAACGTCCTTTGTAACTCGAGACAAATTCAAAAAATGATGACAAAATGTCGTTACAAAAGCAAGATAGAAGTAATATTGTACTACTCGGTAATTTGCTAGTGAACTATTGGAAGCCATTTTACATCTCTGTTGGTGCTTTTCACCTTGTGAATATTTTAACACTGCTGATTTCCCCATGGAGGCCGCCGAGAAAAAAAGCCTGTTAATGTACTCCAATGAATGTGTTGCTTCATGTTTATTCCATTCCACAGACAGTAAGGCATATCCATGTAGATGGGGCCCCCATCTACATGCATAAACCTTCCTGAAATTGGATGACAACAAACACAAAACACAAGCGAATAACTCCAACACTTATGTTTTTTCATCTTTATTCCCTTCCACGGACAGGAAGGCATATTCGTGTAGATGGGGCCCCATCTGCCTGCATAAGCCTTCCTGAAATTGAAATGAAACAAACCGAAAACACAAGCAATTCACTCCAACACTTATGGTATTTCATGTTTATTCCATTCCACGGAGAGGAAGGCATATTAATGTAGATGAGGCCCAATCTACATGCATAAGCCTTCCTGAAATTGGATTACAACAAACACAAAATAACAGAAGCAATGAATTCCAATGCTTGTGTTTTTTCATGTTCATTCCATTCCACGGACAGGAAGGCATATTCATGTAGATGGGACCCAATCTACATGCATAAGCCTTCCTGACATTGGAAAGGTAAAGAAAGGTGTACAGCCTATCTTTAGTTTTATTTATTGAAACTAAATGTCCTGTGTCACTTTGGACCAATGCAGAAAATGATGACAAAATGTTGTCACAAAAGCAAGATAGAAGTAATATTGCACCAACCGGTAATTTACTAGTGAATTATTGGATGCCATTTTACATCTCTGCTGGTGCTTTTCACCTTGTGAATATTTTAACACTGCTGATTTCCCCATGGAGGTCACCCAGAAAAAACCTGTTAATGTACTCCAATGAATGTGTTGTTTCATGTTTATTCCATTCCACAGACAGGAAGGCATATTAATGTAGATGGGGCCCAATCTACATGCATAAGCCTTCCTGAAATTGGATGACAACAAACACACAAAACAAGCGAATAACTACAACACTTATGTTGTTTCATGTTTATTCCATTCCACAGACAGGAAGGCTTATTCATGTAGATGGGGCCCCATCTACATGCATAAGCCTTCCTGAAATTGGATTACAACAAACACAAAACACAAGCGATTCACTCCAATACTTATGTTAATTCATGTTTATTCCATTCCACGGACAGGAAGGCATATTCATGTAGATGGGGCCCAATCTACATTTATAAGCTTTGCCGACGTTGGAATGAAACAAACACAAAACAAAAAGAAGCAATGTGCTTCAATACTTGTGTTGCTTCATGTTTATTCCATTCCGCGAACAGGAAGGCATATTCATGTAGATAGGGCCCAACCTACATGCATAAGCCTTCCTGACGTTGGAAAGGTAAAAAAAGGTGTCCAAACTATCTTTAGTTTTATTTAATGAATCTAAACGTCCCTTGTCACTTTAGACAAATTCAGAAAATGATGACAACATGTCAGAAAAGCAAAATAGAAGTAATATTGTACTAACCGGTAATTTGCTACTGAATTATTGGAAGCCATTTTTCATCTCTATTGGTGCTTTTCACCTTGTAAATGTTTTTCCACTGCTGATTTCCCCATGGAGGCCACTGAGAAAAAAAGCTGTTAATGTACTATAATGCTTGTGTTGTTTCATGTTTATTCCATTCCACAGACAGGAAGCCATATTCATGTAGATGGGGCCCCATCTACATGCATAAGCCTTCCTGAAATTGGATTACAACAAACACAAAACAAAAGCGATTCACTCCAATACTTATGATGTTTCATATTTATTCCATTCCATGGACAGGAAGGCATATTCATGTAGATGGGGCCCACTCTACATGTTTAAGCCTTCCTGACATTGGAAATGTAAAGAAAGGTGTACAGCCTATCTTTAGTTTTATTAAATGAATGTAAACGTCCTTTGTCACTTTAGACAAATTCAAAAAATGATGACAAAATGTCGTTACAAAAGCAAGATAGAAGTAATATTGTACTAAAAGGTAATTTACTAGTGAATTATTGGAAGCCATTTTACATCTCTGTTGGTGCTTTTAACCTTGTGAATATTTTAACACTGCTGATTTCCCCATGGAGGCCACCGAGACAAAAAGCCTGTTAATGTACTCCAATGAATGTGTTGTTTCATGTTTATTCCATTCCACAGACAGGAAGGCATATTCATGTAGATGGGGCCCCATCTACATGCATAAACCTTCCTGAAATTGGATGACAACAAACACAAAACACAAGCGAATAACTCCAACACTTATGTTGTTTCATCTTTATTCCCTTCCACGGATAGGAAGGCATATTCGTGTAGATGGGGCCCCATCTGCCTGCATAAGCCTTCCTGAAATTGAATTGAAACAAACCGAAAACTCAAGCAATTCACTCAAATGCATATGCTGTTTCATGTTTATTCCATTCCACGGAGAGGAAGGCATATTAATGTAGATGGGGCCCAATCTACATGCATAAGCCTTCCTGAAATTGGATTACAACAAACACAAAAGAACAGAAGCAATGAATTCCAATGCTTGTGTTTTTTCATGTTCATTCCATTCCACGGACAGGAAGGCATATTCATGTAGATGGGACCCAATCTACATGCATAAGCCTTCCTGACACTGGAAAGGTAAAGAAAGGTGTACAGCCTATCTTTAGTTTTATTTATTGAAACTAAATGTCCTGTGTCAGTTTGGACCAATTCACTTTGGACCAATGCAGAAAATGATGACAAAATGGAGTCACAAAAGCAAGATAGAAGTAACATTGTACCAACCGGTAATTAACTAGTGAATTATTGGAAGCCATATTACATTTCTGTTGGTGCTTTTCACCTTGTGAATATTTTAACACTGCCGATTTCCCCATGGAGGCCACCGAGAAAAAAACCTGTTAATGTACTCCAATGAATGTGTTGTTTCATGTTTATTCCATTCCACAGACAGGAAGGCATATTCATGTAGATGGGGCCCCATCTACATGCATAAGCCTTCCTGAAATTGGATTACAACAAACACAAAACACAAGCGATTCACTCCAATACTTATGTTAATTCATGTTTATTCCATTCCACGGACAGGAAGGCATATTCATGTAGATGGGGCCCAATCTACATTTATAAGCTTTGCCGACGTTGGAATGAAACAAACACAAAACAAAAAGAAGCAATGTGCTTCAAAACTTGTGTTGCTTCATCTTTATTCCATTCCGCGAACAGGAAGGCATATTCATGTAGATGGGGCCCAACCTACATGCATAAGCCTTCCTGACGTTGGAAAGGTAAAAAAAGGTGTCCAAACTATCTTTAGTTTTATTTAATGAATCTAAACGTCCCTTGTCACTTTAGACAAATTCAGAAAATGATGACAACATGTTGTCAGAAAAGCAAAATAGAAGTAATATTGTACTAACCGGTAATTTGCTACTGAATTATTGGAAGCCATACTACATTTCTGTTGGTGTTTTTCACCTTGTGAATATTTTTCCACCGCTGATTTCCCCATGGAGGCCACTGAGAAAAAAACCAGTTAATGTACTCCAATGCTTGTGTTGTTTAATGTTTATTTCATTCCACAGACAGGAAGCCATATTCATGTAGATGGGGCCCCATCTACATGCATAAGCCTTCCTGAAATTGGATTACCACAAACACAAAACAAAAGCGATTCACTCCAATACTTATGTTGTTTCATATTTATTCCATTCCATGGACAGGAAGCCATATTCATGTAGATGGGGCAAATTCTACATGTTTAAGCCTTCCTGACATTGGAAAGGTAAAGAAAGGTGTACAGCCTATCTTTAGTTTTATTAAATGAATGTAAACGTCCTTTGTCACTTTAGACAAATTCAAAAAATGATGACAAAATGTCGTTACAAAAGCAAGATAGAAGTAACATAGTACCAACCGGTAATTTACTAATCAATTATTGGAATCCATATTACATTTCTGTTGGTGCTTTTCACCTTGTGAATATTTTAACACTGCTGATTTCCCCATGGAGGCAACCGAGAAAAAAACCTGTTAATGTACTCCAATGAATGTGTTGTTTCATGTTTATTCCATTCCACAGACAGGAAGGCATATTCATGTAGATGGGGCCCCATCTACAAGCATAAGCCTTCTTGAAATTGGATTACAACAAACACAAAACAAAAGCGATTCACTCCAATACTTATGTTGTTTCATGTTTATTCCATTCCACGGACAGGAAGGCATATTCATGTAGATGGGGCCCAATCTACATTTATAAGCTTTGCCGACGTTGGAATGAAACAAACACAAAACAAAAAGAAGCGATGCGCTCCAATACTTGTGTTGCTTCATCTTTATTCCATTCCGCGGACAGGAAGGCATATTCATGTAGATGGGGCCCAACCTACATGCATAAGCCTTCCTGACGTTGGAAAGGTAAAAAAAGGTGTCCAAACTATCTTTAGTTTTATTTAATGAATCTAAACGTCCCTTGTCACTTTAGACAAATTCAGAAAATGATGACAACATGTTGTCAGAAAAGCAAAATAGAAGTAATATTGTACTAACCGGTAATTTACTAGTGAATTATTGGAAGCCATTTTTCATCTCTGTTGGTGCTTTTCACCTTGTAAATGTTTTTCCACTGCTGATTTCCCCATGGAGGCCACTGAGAAAAAAACCTGTTAATGTACTCCAATGCTTGTGTTGTTTCATGTTTATTTCATTCCACAGACAGGAAGCCATATTCATGTAGATGGGGCCCCATCTACATGCATAAGCCTTCCTGAAATTGGATTACCACAAACACAAAACAAAAGCGATTCACTCCAATACTTATGATGTTTCATATTTATTCCATTCCATGGACAGGAAGGCATATTCATGTAGATGGGGCCCACTCTACATGTTTAAGCCTTCCTGACATTGGAAAGGTAAAGAAAGGTGTACAGCCTATCTTTAGTTTTATTAAATGAATGTAAACGTCCTTTGTCACTTTAGACAAATTCAAAAAATGATGACAAATAGTCGTTACAAAAGCAAGATAGAAGTAATATTGTACTAAAAGGTAATTTCCTAGTGAATTATTGGAAGTCATTTTACATCTCTGTTGGTGCTTTTAACCTTGTGAATATTTTAACACTGCTGATTACACCATGGAGGCCACCGAGAAAAAAGCCTGTTAATGTACTCCAATGAATGTGTTGTTTAATGTTTATTCCATTCCACGGATAGGAAAGCATATTCATGTACATGGGGCCCCATCTACATGCATAAACCTTCCTGAAATTGGATGACAACAAACACAAAACACAAGCGAATAACTCCAACACTTATGTTGTTTCATCTTTATTCCCTTCCACGGATAGGAAGGCATATTCGTGTAGATGGGGCCCCATCTGCCTGCATAAGCCTTCCTGAAATTGAAATGAAACAAACCGAAAAAACAAGCAATTCACTCCAATGCATATGGTGTTTCATGTTTATTCCATTCCACGGAGAGGAAGGCATATTAATGTAGATGGGGCCCAATCTACATGCATAAGCCTTCCTGAAATTGGATTACAACAAACACAAAAGAACAGAAGCAATGAATTCCAATGCTTTTGTTTTTTCATGTTCATTCCATTCCACGGACAGGAAGGCATATTCATGTAGATGGGACCCAATCTACATGCATAAGTCTTCCTGACATTGGAAAGGTAAAGAAAGGTGTACAGCCTATCTTTAGTTTTATTTATTGAAACTAAATGTCCTGTGTCAGTTTGGACCAATTCACTTTGGACCAATGCATAAAATGAGGACAAAATGTTGTCACAAAAGCAAGATAGAAGTAACATTGTACCAACCGGTAATTAACTAGTGAATTATTGGAAGCCATATTACATTTCTATTGGTGCTTTTAACCTTGTGAATATTTTAACACTGCTGATTTCGGCATGGAGGCCACTGAGAAAAATACCTGTTAATGTACTCCAATGAATGTGTTGTTTTATGTTAATTCCATTCCACAGATAGGAAGGCATATTCACGTAGATGGGGCCCCATCTACATGCATAAACCTTCCTGAAATTGGATGACAACAAACACAAAACACAAGCGAATAACTCCAACACTTATGTTGTTTCATCTTTATTCCCTTCCACGGACAGGAAGGCATATTCGTGTAGATGGGGCCCCATCTGCCTGCAAAAGACTTCCTGAAATTGAAATGAAACAAACCGAAAACAGAAGCAATTAACTCCAACACTTATGGTATTTCATGTTTATTCCATTCCACGGAGAGGAAGGCATATTAATGTAGATGAGGCCCAATCTACATGCATAAGACTTCCTGAAATTGGATTACAACAAACACAAAACACAAGCGATTCACTCCAATACTTATGTTAATTCATGTTTATTCCATTCCACGGACAGGAAGGCATATTCATGTAGATGGGGCCCAATCTACATTTATAAGCTTTGCCGACGTTGGAATGAAACAAACACAAAACAAAAAGAAGCAATGTGCTTCAATACTTGTGTTGCTTCATGTTTATTCAATTCCGCGAACAGGAAGGCATATTCATGTAGATGGGGCCCAACCTACATGCATAAGCCTTCCTGACGTTGGAAAGGTAAAAAAAGGTGTCCAACCTATCTTTAATTTTATTTAATGAATCTAAACGTCCCTTGTCACTTTAGACAAATTCAGAAAATGATGACAAAATGTTGTCAGAACAGCAAAATAGAAGTAATATTGTACTAACCGGTAATTTACTAGTGAATTATTGGAAGCCATTTTTCATCTCTGTTGGTGCTTTTCACCTTGTAAATGTTTTTCCACTGCTGATTTCCCCATGGAGGCCACTAAGAAAAAAAGCTGTTAATGTTCTCCAATGAATGTGTTGTTTCATGTTTATTCCATTCCAAAGACAGGAAGCCATATTCATGTAGATGGGGCCCCATCTACATGCATAAGCCTTCCTGAAATTGGATTACAACAAACACAAAACACAAGTGATTCACTCCAATACTTATGTTGTTTCATATTTATTCCATTCCATATACAGGAAGGCATATTAATGTGGATGGGGCCCAATCTACATGTTTAAGCCTTCCTGACATTGGAAAGGTAAAGAAAGGTGTACAGCCTATCTTTAGTTTTAATACATGAATGTAAATGTCGTTTGTCACTATAGACAAATTCAAAAAATGATGACAAAATGTCGTCACGAAAGCAAGATAGAAGTAATATTGTACTAAAAGGTAATTTCCTATTAAATTATTGGAAGCCATTTTACATCTCTGTGGGTGCTTTTCACCTTGTGAATATTTTAACACTGCCGATTTCCCCATGGAGGCCACCGAGAAAAAAACCTGTTAATGTACTCCAATGAATGTGTTGTTTTATGTTTATTCCATTCCACAGACAGGAAGGCATATTCATGTAGATGGGGTCCCATCTACATGCATAAACCTTCCTGAAATTGGATGACAACAAACACAAAACACAAGCGAATAACTCCAACACTTTTGTTTCATCTTTATTCCCTTCCACGGATAGGAAGGCATATTCGTGTAGATGGGGCCCCATCTGCCTGCATAAGCCTTCCTGAAATTGAAATGAAACAAACCGAAAACACAAGCAATTCACTCCAATGCATATGGTGTTTCATGTTTATTCCATTCCACGGAGAGGAAGGCATATTAATGTAGATGGGGCCCAATCTACATGCATAAGCCTTCCTGAAATTGGATTACAACAAACACAAAATAACAGAAGCAATGAATTCCAATGCTTGCGTTTTTTCATGTTCATTCCATTCCACGGACAGGAAGGCATATTCATGTAGATGGGACCCAATCTACATGCATAAGTCTTCCTGACATTGGAAAGGTAAAGAAAGGTGTACAGCCTATCTTTAGTTTTATTTATTGAAACTAAATGTCCTGTGTCAGTTTGGACCAATTCACTTTGGACCAATGCAGAAAATGATGACAAAATATTGTCACAAAAGCAAGATAGAAGTAACATTGTACCAACCGGTAATTAACTAGTGAATTATTGGAAGCCATATTACATTTCTATTGGGGCTTTTCACCTTGTGAATATTTTAACACTGCTGATTTCGGTATGGAGGCCACTGAGAAAAATACCTGTTAATGTACTCCAATGAATGTGTTGTTTTATGTTTATTCCATTCCACAGACAGGAAGGCATATTCATGTAGATGGGGCCCCGTCTACATGCATAAACCTTCCTGAAATTGGATGACAACAAACACAAAACACAAGCGAATAACTCCAACACTTATGTTGTTTCATCTTTATTCCCTTCCACGGACAGGAAGGCATATTCGTGTAGATGGGGCCCCATCTGCCTGCAAAAGACTTCCTGAAATTGAAATGAAACAAACCGAAAACAGAAGCAATTAACTCCAACACTTATGGTATTTCATGTTTATTCCATTCCACGGAGAGGAAGGCATATTAATGTAGATGAGGCCCAATCTACATGCATAAGCCTTCCTGAAATTGGATTACAACAAACACAAAACACAAGCGATTCACTCCAATACTT
>JAQPZY010000920.1:635000-749785 GCA_029931535.1 Margaritifera margaritifera | reverse complement strand
TGGACAGGAATGCATATTCATGGAGATTGAGCCTGTTTGGCAGTGGGCATGGCATCTCTGCAATAGACATTGTTCTGCAAGCCTTTAAATTGGATTGCTTTTATTGTTTTGTGTTTATTCCGTTCCACGGACAGGAAGGCATATTCATCTAGATTGGGCCCAATCTACATGCATAAGTCTTCCTGGCATTGGAATGCAACAAACACAAAAAAAAACACAAGCAATGTACTCCAATGCTTGTGTTGTTTCATGATTATTCCATTCCACGGACAGGAAGGCATATACATGAAGATGGGGCCCAATCTACATGCATAAGCCTTCCTAATATTGGAAAGGTAAAGTAAGCTGTACATCCTATCTTTAGTTTTATTAAATGAAAGTAAACGTCCTGTGTCACTTTGGACAAATTCAGAAAAGGATGACAAAATGTCGTCAGCAAAGCAAGATAGAAGCAATATTGTACTAAGCGGTAATTTACTAGGTATTTTTATTGGAAACCATTTTACATCTCTGTTGGTGCTTATCACCTTGTGCATCTTTTTCCACTCTGATTTCCCAATGGAGGCCCCTGGAAAAAAAATCTGTTATTGTACTCCAATGCTTGTTGTTTGATGATTATTCCATTCCACGGTAAGATAGAAATATACATGAAGATGGGGCCCAATCTACATGCAAAAGCCTTCTGACATTGAAAAGGTAAAGTAAGGTGTCCATCCTATCTTTAGTTTTATTAAATGAAAGTAAACGTCCTGTGTCACTTTGGACAAATTCAGAAAAGGATGACAAAATGTCGTCACAAAAGCAAGATAGAAGCAATATTGTACTAAGCTGTAATTTACTAGTTAATTATTGGAAGTCATTTTACATCTCTGTTGGTGCTTTTCACCTTGTGCATCATTTTCCACTGCTGATTTCCCCATAGAGACCCCTGGAAAAAAAATCTGTTATTGTACTCCAATGCTGGTGTTGTTTCATGATTATTCCATTCCATGGACAGGAAGGCATATTCATGTAGATGGGGCCCAATCTACATGCAAAAGCATTCCTGACATTGGAATGCAACAAACACAAAACAACACAAGCAATGTACCCCAATGCTTTTGTTGTTTCACGTTTATTCCATTCTTCGGAGAGGAAGGCATATTCATGTAGATGGATCCAAGTATACATGCATAAGCCTTCCTGACATTGGAAAGGTAACGAAAGGTGTCGGCCTATCAATAGTTTTATTAAATGAAAGTAAATGTCCTGTGTCACTTTGGAAAAATTCAGAAAAGGGTGACAAAATGTCATCACAAAAGCAAGATAGAAGCAATATTATACTAAGAGGTAATTTGCTAGTGAATTATTGGAAGCCATTTTATATCTCTGTTGGTGCATTTCACCTTGTGCATGTTTTTCCACTGCTGACTTCCCCTTGGAGATCACTGAAAAGAAAATGTACTCCAATGTTTTTGTTGTTTCATGTTTATTCCATTCCACGAAGAGAAAAGCATATTCATATAGATTGGGCCCAATCTACATGCAGAAGCCTTCTTGACATTGGAATGCAAGAAACATTAACAACACAAGCAATGCACTCCAATGCTTTCGTTGTTTCATGTTTATTCCATCCCACTGAGAGGAAGGCATATTCATGTAGATTGGGCCCAATCTACATGCATAAGCCTTCCTGAAATTGAAAAGGTTAAGTAAGGTGTCCATCGTATCTTTAGTTTTATTAAATGAAAGTCAATGTCCTGTGTCACTTTGGACAAATTCAGAAAAGGATGACAAAATGTTGTCACAAAAGCAAGATTTAAGCAATATTGTACTGAGCGGTAATTTATTAGGGAATTAGTGGAAACCATTTTACATCTCTGTTCATAGTTTTCACCTTGTGCATCTTGTTCCACTGCTGATTTCCCCATGGAGGCCCCTGGAAAAAAGATCGTTTATTGTACTCCAATGCTTGTGTTGTTTCAGGATTATTCCATTCCACGGACAGGAAGGCATATACATGAAGATGGGGCCCAATCTACATGCAAAAGCCTTCTGACATTGAAAAGGTAAAGTAAGGTGTCCATCCTATCTTTAGTTTTATTAAATGAAAGTAAATGTCCTGTGTCACTTTGGCGAAAATCAGAAAAGGATGACAATATGTCATCACAAAAGCAAGAGAAAAGCATTATTGTACTAAGCTGTAGTTTACAAGTGAATTATTGGAAGCCATTTTACATCTCTTTTGGTGGTTTTCACCTTGTGCGACTTTTTCCACTGCTGATTTCCCCATGGAGACCCCTGGAGAAAAAATCTGTTATTGTACTCCAATGCTTGTGTTGTTTCAGGATTATTCCATTCCACGGACAGGAAGAAATATCCATGAAGATGGGGCCCACTCTACATGCAAAAGCCTTCTGATATTAAAAAGTTAAAGTAAGGTGTCCATCCTATCTTTAGTTTTATTAAATGAAAGTAAACGTCCTGTGTCATATTGGTCAAATTCAGAAAAGGATGACAAAATGTCGTCACAAAAGTAAAATATAAGCAATATTCTACTAAGCTGTAATTTCCTAGTGAATTATTGGAAGCCATTTTACATTTTTTTTGGTTGTTTTCACCTTGTGCATCTTTTTCCACTGCTGATTTCCCCATGGAGGCCCCTGGAAAAAAATCTTATTGTACTCCAATGCTTGTGTTGTTTCAGGATTATTCCATTCCACGGACAGGAAGAAATATACATGAAGATGGGGCCCAATCTACATGCAAAAGCCTTCTGACATTGAAAAGGTAAAGTAAGGTGTCCATCCTATCTTTAGTTTTATTAAATGAAAGTAAACGTCCTGTGTCACTTTGGACAAATTCAGAAAAGGATGACAAAATGTCGTCACAAAAGCAAGATAGAAGCAATATTGTACTAAGCGGTAATTTACTAGTGAATTATTGGAAACCATTTTACATCTCTGTTGGTGCTTTTCACCTTGTGCATCTTTTTCCACTGCTGATTTCCCCATGGAGGCCCCTGGAAAAAAATCTGTTATTGTACTCCAATGCTTGTGTTGTTTCAGGATTATTCCATTCCACGGACAGGAAGAAATATAGATGCAGATGGGGCCCAATCTACATGCATAAGCCTTCTGACATTGAAAAGGTAAAGTAAGGTGTCCATCCTATGTTTAGTTTTATTAAATGAAAGTAAACGTCCTGTGTCACTTTGGAGAAAATCAGAAAAGGATGACAATATGTCATCACAAAAGCAAGATAAAAGCAATATTGTACTAAGCTATAATTTACTAGTGAATTATTGGAAGTCATTTTACATCTCTTTTGGTCGTTTTCACCTTGTGCATCGTTTTCCACTGCTGATTTCCCGATTGAGGCCGCTGGAAAACAAATCTGTTATTGTACTCCAATGCTTCTGTTTCATGATTATTCCATTCCACGGACAGGAAGAAATATACATGAAGATGGGGCCGGATCTACATGCAAAAGCCTTCTGACATTGAAAAGGTAAAGTAAGGTGTCCATCCTATCTTTAGTTTTATTAAATGAAAGTAAACGTCCTGTGTCACTTTGGACAAATTCAGAAAAGGATGACAAAATGTCAACACAAAAGCAAGATTATAAAAATATCGTACTAAGCTTTAATTTACTAGTGAATTATTGGAAACCATTTTACATCTCTGTTGGTGCTTTTCACCTTGTGCATGTTTTTCCACTGCTGATGTCCTCATGGAGGCCCCTGGAAAAAAAATCTGTTATTGTACTCCAATGCTTGTGTTGTTTCAGGATTATTCCATTCCACGGACAGGAAGAAATATAGATGCAGATGGGGCCCAATCTACATGCATAAGCCTTCTGACATTGAAAAGGTAAAGTAAGGTGTCCATCCTATCTTTAGTTTTATTAAATGAAAGTAAACGTCCTGTGTCACTTTGGAGAAAATCAGAAAAGGATGACAATATGTCATCACAAAAGCAAGATAGAAGTAATATTGTACTAAGCTATAATTTACTACGGAATTATTGGAAGGCATTTTACATCTCTTTTGGTGTTTTTCATCTTGTGGATCTTTTTCCACTGCTGATTTACCCATTGAGGCCGCTGGAAAACAAATCTGTTATTGTACTCCAATGCTTGTGTTGTTTCAGGATTATTCCATTCCACGGACAGGAAGAAATATACATGATGATCGGACCCGATCTACATACAAATGCCTTCTGACATTGAAAAGGTAAAGTAAGGTGTCCATCCTATCTTTAGATTTATTAAATGAAAGTAAACGTCCTGTGTCACTTTGGACAAATTCAGAAAAGAATGACAAAATGTCTTCCCGAAAGTAAGATAAAAGCAATATTGTAGTAAGCGGTAATTTACTAGGGCATTATTGGAAACCATTTTACATCTCTTTTGGTTCTTTTCAAGTTGTGGATCTTTTTCCACTGTTGATTTCCCCATTGAGGCCACTGGAAAAGAAAATCTGTTATTGTACTCCAATGCTTGTGTTGGTTCAGGATTATTCCATTCCATGGACAGGAAGAAATATACATGAAGATGGGGCCCAATCTACATACAAACGCCTTCTGACATTGAAAAGGTAAAGTAAGGTGTCCATCCTATCTTTAGTTTTATTAAATGAAAGTAAACGTCCTGTGTCACTTTGGACAAGTTCAGAAAAGGATGACAAATTGTCGTCACAAAGGTAGATAGAAGCAATATTGTTCTAAGCTGTAATTTCCTAGTGAATTATTGGAAGCCATTTTACATCTCTTTTGGTGGTTTTCACCTTGTGCATCTTTTTCCACTGCTGATTTCCCCATGGAGGCCCCTGGAAAAAAAATCTGTTATTGTACTCCAATGCTTGTGTTGTTTCAGGATTATTCCATTCCACGGACAGGAAGAAATATACATGAAGATGGGGCCCAATCTACATGCAAAAGCCTTCTGACATTGAAAAGGTAAAGTAAGGTGTCCATCCTATCTTTTTTGTTATTAAATTCAAGTAAACGTCCTGTATGACTTTGGAGAAAATCAGAAAAGGATGACAATATGTCATCACAAAAGCAAGATGGAAGTAATATTGTTCTAAGCTGTAATTTACTAGGGAATTATTGGAAGCCATTTTACATCTCTTTTGCTTGTTTTCACCTTGTGCATCTTTTTCCACTGCTGATTTCCCCATTGAGGCCGCTTGAAAACAAACCTGTTATTGTACTCCAATGCTTGTGTTATTTCAGGATTATTCCATTCCACGGACAGGAAGAAATATACATGAAGATGGGGCCCAATCTACATGCAAAAGCCTTCTGACATTGAAAAGGTAAAGTAAGGTGTCCATCCTATCTTTAGATTTATTAAATGAAAGTAAACGTCCTGTGTCACTTTGGCAAATTCAGAAAAGAATGAGAAAATGTCGTCCCGAAAGGAAGATAAAAGCAATATTGTAGTAAGCTGTAATTTACTAGCGAATTTTTTGATGCCATTTTACATCTCCTTTGCTGGTTTTCACCTTGTGCATCTTTTTCCACTGCTGATTTTCCCATGGAGACCCCTGGAAAAAATCTGTTATTGTACTCCAATGCTTGTGTTGTTTCAGGATTATTCCATTCCACGGACAGGAAGAAATATACATGAAGATGGGGCCCAATCTACATGCAAAAGCCTTCTGACATTGAAAAGGTAAAGTAAGGTGTCTATCCTATCTTTAGTTTTATTAGATGAAAGTAAATGTCCTGTGTCACTTTGGAGAAAATCAGAAAAGGATGACAAAATGTCATCACAAAAGCAAGATAAAAGGAATATTGTACTAAGCTGTAATTTACTAGTGAATTATTGGAAGCCATTTTACATCTCTTTTGGTGGTTTTCACCTTGTGCATCTTTTTCCACTGCTGATTTCCCCATGGAGACCCCTGGAAAAAAAATCTGTTATTGTACTCCAATGCTTGTGTTGTTTCAGGATTATTCCATTCCACGGACAGGAAGAAATATACATGAAGATGGGGCCCGATCTACATGCAAAAGCCTTCTGACATTGAAAAGGTAAAGTAAGGTGTCCATCCTATCTTTAGTTTTATTAAATGAAAGTAAACGTCCTGTGTCACTTTGGACAAATTCAGAAAAGAATGACAAAATGTTGTCCCAAAAGCAATATTGTAGTAAGCGGTAATTTACTAGGGAATTATTGGAAACCATTTTACATCTCTTTTGGTGCTTTTCACCTTGTGCATCTTTTTCCACTGCAGATTTCCCCATTGAGGTCCCTGGAAAACAAATCTGTTATTGTACTCCAATGCTTGTGTTGTTTCAGGATTATTCCATTCCACGGACAGGAAGAAATATACATGAAGATGGGGCCCAATCTACATGCAAAAGCCTTCTGACATTGAAAAGGTAAAGTAAGGTGTCCATCCTATCTTTAGTTTTATTAAATGAAAGTAAATATCCTGTGTCACTTTGGACTAATTCAGAAAAGGATGACAAAATGTTGTCACAAAAACAAGATAGAAGCAATATTTTACTAACCTTTAATTTACTAGTGAATTATTGGAAGCCATTTTAAATCTCTGTTGGTGGTTTTCACCTTGTGCATCTTTTTCCACTGCTGATTTCCCCATGGAGACCCCTGGAAAAAAAAATCTGTTATTGTACTCCAATGCTTGTGTTGTTTCAGGATTATTCCATTCCACGGACAGGAAGAAATATACATGAAGATGGGGCCCAATCTACATGCAAAAGCCTTCTGACATTGAAAAGTTAAAGTAAGGTGTCCATCCTATCTTTAGTTTTATTAAATGAAAGTAAACGTCCTGTGTCACTTTGGACAAATTCAGAAAAGGATGACAAAATGTCATCACAAATGCAAGATAAAAGCAATATTGTACTAAGCGGTAATTTACTAGTGAATTATTGGAAGCCATTTTACATCTCTTTTGGTGGTTTTCACCTTGTGCATCTTTTTCCACTGCTGATTTCCCCATGGAGGCCCCTGGAAAAAAAATCTGTTATTGTACTCCAATGCTTGTGTTGTTTCAGGATTATTCCATTCCACGGACAGGAAGAAATATACATGAAGATGGGGCCCAATCTACATGCAAAAGCCTTCTGACATCGAAAAGGTTAAGTAAGGTGTCCATTGTATCTTTAGTTTTATTAAATGAAAGTAAATGTCCTGTGTCACTTTGGACAAATTCAGAAAAGGATGACAAAATGTCGTCACAAAAGCAAGATGAAAGCAATATTGTACTAAGCGGTAATTTACTTGGGAATTATTGGAAACCATTTTACATCTCTGTTGGTGCTTTTCACCTTGTGCATCTTTTTCCACTGCTGATTTCCCCATGGAGGCCCCTGGAAAAAAAATCTGTTATTGTACTCCAATGCTTGTGTTGTTTCAGGATTATTCCATTCCACGGACAGGAAGGCATATACATGAAGATGGGGCCCAATCTACATGCAAAAGCTTTCTGACATTGAAAAGGTTAAGTAAGGTGTCCATCGTATCTTTAGTTTTATTAAATGAAAGTAAATGTCCTGTGTCACTTGAGACAAGTTCAGAAAAGGATGTCAAAATGTCGTCACAAAAGTAAGATTGAAGCAATATTGTACTAAGCTGTAATTTACTAGTGAATTATTGGAAGCCAGTTTACATCTCTGTTGGTGGTTTTCACCTTGTGCATCTTTTTCCACTGCTGATTTCCCCATGGCGGCCCCTGGAAAAAAATCTGTTATTGTACTCCAATGCTTGTGTTGTTTCAGGATTATTCCATTCCACGGACAGGAAGAAATATACATGAAGATGGGGCCCAATCTACATGCCAAAGCCTTCTGACATTGAAAAGGGAAAGTAAGGTGTCCATCCTATCTTTAGATTTATTAAATGAAAGTAAACGTCCTGTGTCACTTTGGACAAATTCAGAAAAGGATGACAAAATGTCATCCCGATAGTAAGATAAAAGCAATATTGTACTAAGCAGTAATTTACTAGGGAATTATAGGAAACCATTTTACATCTCTTTTGGTGGTTTTCACCTTGTGGATCTTTTTCCAATGTTGATTTCCCCATTGAGGCCACTGGAAAAAAAATCTGTTATTGTACTCCAATGCTTGTGTTGCTTCAGGATTATTCCATTCCACGGACAGGAAGAAATATAGATGCAGATGGGGCCCAATCTACATGCCTAAGCCTTCTGACATTGAAAAGGTAAAGTAAGGTGTCCATCCTATCTTTAGTTTTATTAAATGAAAGTAAACGTCCTGTGTCACTTTGGACAAATTCACAAAAAGGATGACAAATTGTTTTCATAAAGGAGGATAGAAGAAATATTGTACTAGGCGGTAATTTACTAGTGAATTATTGGAAACCATTTTACATCTCTGTTGCTGGTTTTCACCTTGTGCATCTTTTTCCACTGCTGATTTCCCAATGGAGGCCTCTGGAAAAAAAATCTGTTATTGTACTCCAATGCTTGTGTTGTTTCAGGATTATTCCATTCCACGGACAGGAAGAAATATAGATGCAGATGGGGCCCAATCTACATGCATCAGCCTTCTGACATTGAAAAGGTAAAGTAAGGTGTCCATCCTATGTTTAGTTTTATTAAATGAAAGGAAACGTCCTGTGTCACTTTGGAGAAAATCAGAAAAGGATGACAATATGTCATCTCAAAAGCAAGATAAAAGCAATATTGTACTAAGCTATACTTTATTAGTGAATTATTGGTAGCCATTTTACATCTCTTTTGGTGGTTTTCACCTTGTGCATCTTTTTCCACTGCTGATTTCCCCATGGAGGCCCCTGGAAAAAAATCTTATTGTACTCCAATGCTTGTGTTATTTCAGGATTATTCCATTCCACGGACAGGAAGAAATATAGATGAAGATGGGGCCCGATCTACATGCAAAAGCCTTCTGACATTGAAAAGGTAAAGTAAGGTGTCCATCCTATCTTTATATTTATTAAATGAAAGTAAACGTCCTGTGTCACTTTGGTCAAATTCAGAAAAGAATGACAAAATGTCGTCCCGAAAGCAAGATAAAAGCAATATTGTAGTAAGCGGTAATTTACTAGGGAATTATTGGAAACCATTTTACATCTGTGTTGGTGCTTTTCACCTTGTGCATCTTTTTCCAATGTTGATTTCCCCATTGAGGCCACTGCAAAAAAAATCTGTTATTGTACTCCAATGCTTGTGTTGCTTCAGGATTATTCCATTCCACGGACAGGAAGAAATATAGATGCAGATGGGGCCCAATCTACATGCCTAAGCCTTCTGACATTGAAAAGGTAAAGTAAGGTGTCCATCCTATCTTTAGTTTTATTAAATGAAAGTAAACGTCCTGTGTCACTTTGGAGAAAATCAGGAAAGGATGAGAATATGTCATCACAAAAGCAAGATAGAAGTAATATTGTACTAAGCTATAATTTCCTAGTGAATTATTGGAAGGCATTTTACATCTCTTTTGGTGTTTTTCATCTTGTGCATCTTTTTCCACTGCTTATTTCCCCATTGAGGCCGCTGGAAAACAAATCTGTTATTGTACTCCAATGCTTGTTATTTCAGGATTATTCCATTCCACCGACAGGAAGAAACATACATGATGATGGGGCCCGATCTACATACAAATGCCTTCTGACATTGAAAAGGTAGAGTAAGGTGTCCATCCTATCTTTAGATTTATTAAATGAAAGTAAACGTCCTGTGTCACTTTGGACAAATTCAAAAAAGAATGACAAAATGTCTTCCCGAAAGTAAGATAAAAGCAATATTGTAGTAAGCGGTAATTTACTAAGGAATTATTGGAAACCATTTTACATCTCTTTTGGTGGTTTTCACCTTGTGGATCTTTTTCCACTGTTGATTTCCCCATTGAGGCCACTGGAAAAAAAATCTGTTATTGTCCTCCAATGCTTGTGTTGTTTCGGGATTATTCCATTCCATGGACTGGAAGAAATATGCATGAAGATGGGGCCCAATCTACATGCAAAAGCCTTCTGACATTGAAAAGGTAAAGTAGGGTGTCCATCCTGTCTTTGTTTTTTTTAAATGAAAGTAAACGTCCTTTGTTACTTTGGACAAATTCAGAAAAGGATGACAAATTGTCGTCACAAAGGAAGGTAGAAGCAATATTGTTCTAAGCGGTTATTTACTTGTGAATTATTGGAAACTATTTTACATCTCTGTTGGTGGTTTTCACCTTGTGCATCTTTTTCCACTGCTGATTTCCCAATGGAGGCCCCTGGAAAATAAATCTGTTATTGTACTCCAATGCTTGTGTTGTTTCAGGATTATTCCATTCCACGGACAGGAACAAATATACATGAAGATGGTGCCCAATCTACATGCAAAAGCCTTCTGACATTGAAAAGTTAAAGTAAGGTGTCCATCGTATCTTTGGTTTTATTTAATGAAAGTAAATGTCCTGCGTGACTTTGGACAAATTCAGAAAAGGATGACAATATGTCATCACAAAAGCAAGATAGAAGTAATATTGTACTAAGCTATAATTTACTACGTAATTATTGGAAGGCATTTTACAGCTCTTTTGGTGTTTTTCACCTTGTGCATCTTTTTCCACTGCTTATTTCCCCATTGAAGCTGCTGGAAAACAAATCTGTTATTGTACTCCAATGCTTGTGTTATTTCAGGATTATTCCATTCCACGGACAGGAAGAAATATACATGAAGATGGGGCCCACTCTACATGCAAAAACCTTCTGACCTTGAAAAGGTAAAGTAAGGTTTCCATCCTATCTTTAGTTTTATTAAATGAAAGTAAACGTCCTGTGTCACTTTGGACAAATTCAGAAAAGGATGACAAAATGTCATCACAAAAGCAAGATAAAAGCAATATTGTACTAAGCGGTAATTTACTAGGGAATTATTGGAAACCATTTTACATCTCTTTTGGTGGTTTTCACCTTGTGCATCTTTTTCCACTGCTGATTTCCCCATTGAGGCCACTGGAAAACAAATCTGTTATTGTACTCCAATGCTTGTGTTGTTTCAGGATTATTCCATTCCACGGACAGGAAGAAATATACATGAAGATGGGGCCCAATCTACATGCAAAAGCCTTCTGACATTGAAAAGGTAAAGTAAGGTGTCCATCCTATCTTTAGTTTTATTAAATGAAAGTAAACGTCCTGTGTCACTTTGGAGAAAATCAGAAAAGGATGACAATATGTCATCTCAAAAGCAAGATAAAAGCAATATTGTACTAAGCTATACTTTATTAGTGAATTATTGGTAGCCATTTTACATCTCTTTTGGTGGTTTTCACCTTGTGCATCTTTTTCCACTGCAGATTTCCCGATTGAGGCCGCTGGAAAACAAATCTGTTATTGTACTCCAATGCTTGTGTTTCACGATTATTCCATTCCACGGACAGGAAGAAATATACATGAAGATGGGGCCGGATCTACATGCAAAAGCCTTCTGACATTGAAAAGGTAAAGTAAGGTGTCCATCCTATCTTTAGTTTTATTAAATGAAAGTAAACGTCCTGTGTCACTTTGGACAAATTCAGAAAAGAATGACAAAATGTTGTCCCGAAAGCAAGATAAAAGCAATATTGTAGTAAGCGGTAATTTACTAGGGAATTATTGGAAACCATTTTACATCTCTTTTGCTGGTTTTCACCTTGTGGATCTTTTTCCACTGTTGATTTCCCCATGGAGGCCACTGGAAAAAGAATCTGTTATTGTCCTCCAATGCTTGTGTTGTTTCGGGATTATTCCATTCCATGGACTGGAAGAAATATGCATGAAGATGGGCCCCAATCTACATGCAAAAGCCTTCTGACATTGAAAAGGTAAAGTAGGGTGTCCATCCTGTCTTTGTTTTTTTTAAATGAAAGTAAACGTCCTTTGTTACTTTGGACAAATTCAGAAAAGGATGACAAATTGTCGTCACAAAGGAAGGTAGAAGCAATATTGTTCTAAGCGGTTATTTACTTGTGAATTATTGGAAACTATTTTACATCTCTGTTGGTGGTTTTCACCTTGTGCATCTTTTTCCACTGCTGATTTCCCAATGGAGGCCCCTGGAAAATAAATCTGTTATTGTACTCCAATGCTTGTGTTGTTTCAGGATTATTCCATTCCACGGACAGGAAGAAATATACATTAAGATGGGGCCCAATCTACATGTAAAAGCATTCTGACATTGAAAAGGTAAAGTAAGGTGTCCATCGTATCTTTAATTTTATTAATTGAAAGTAAACGTCCTTAGTCACTTTTGGACAAGTTCAGAAAAGGATGACAAAATGTTGTCACAAAAGCAAGATAGAAGCAATATTTTACTAACCTTTAATTTACTAGTGAATTATTGGAAGGCATTTTACAGCTCTTTTGGTGTTTTTCACCTTCTGCATCTTTTTCCACTGCTGATTTCCCCATTGAGGCTGCTGGAAAACAAATCTGTTATTGTACTCCAATGCTTGTGTTATTTCAGGATTATTCCATTCCACGGACAGGAAGAAATATACATGATGATGGGGCCCAATCTACATACAAACGCCTTCTGACATTGAAAAGGTAAAGTAAGGTGTCCATCCTATCTTTAGATTTATTAAATGAAAGTAAATGTCCTGTGTCACTTTGGACAAATTCAGAAAAGGATGACAAAATGTCATCCCGAAAGTAAGATAAAAGCAATATTGTAGTAAGCAGTAATTTACTAGGGAATTATAGGAAACCATTTTACATCTCTTTTGGTGGTTTTCACCTTGTGGATCTTTTTCCACTTGATTTCCCCATTGAGGCCACTGGAAAAAAAATCTGTTATTGTCCTCCAATGCTTGTGTTGTTTCAGGATTATTCCATTCCACGGACAGGAAGAAATATACATGAAGATGGGGCCCAATCTACATGCAAAAGCCTTCTGACATTGAAAAGGTAAAGTAAGGTGTCCATCCTATCTTTAGTTTTATTAAATGAAAGTAAACATCCTGTGTCACTTTGGAGAAAATCAGAAAAGGATGACAATATGTCATCACAAAAGCAAGATAGAAGTAATATTGTACTAAGCTATAATTTACTACGGAATTATTGGAAGGCATTTTAGATGTCATTTGGTTTTTTTCACCTTGTGCATCTTTTTCCACTGCTGATTTCCCCATTGAGGCCGCTGGAAAACAAATCTGTTATTGTACTCCAATGCTTGTTATTTCAGGATTATTCCATTCCACCGACAGGAAGAAACATACATGATGATGGGGCCCGATCTACATACAAATGCCTTCTGACATTGAAAAGTTAAAGTAAGGTGTCCATCCTATCTTTAGTTTTATTAAATGAAAGTAAACGTCCTGTGTCACTTTGGACAAATTCAGAAAAGAATGACAAAATGTCATCCCGAAAGCAAGATAAAAACAATATTGTACTAAGCTGTAATTTACTAGTGAATTATTGGAAGCCATTTTACATCTCTTTTGGTGGTTTTCACCTTGTGCATCTTTTTCCACTGCTGATTTCCCCATGGAGTCCCCTGGAAAAAAAATCTGTTATTGTACTCCAATGCTTGTGTTGTTTCAGGATTATTCCATTCCATGGACAGGAAGAAATATACATGAAGATGGGGCCCAATCTACATGCAAAAGCCTTCTGACATTGAAAAGGTAAAGTAAGGTGTCCATCCTATCTTTGTTTTTTTTAAATGAAAGTAAACGTCCTGTGTGACTTTGGACAAATTCAGAAAAGGATGACAAATTGTCGTCACAAAGGAAGGTAGAAGCAATATTGTTCTAAGCGGTTATTTACTTGTGAATTATTGGAAACTATTTTACATCTCTGTTGGTGGTTTTCACCTTGTGCATCTTTTTCCACTGCTGATTTCCCAATGGAGGCCCCTGGAAAATAAATCTGTTATTGTACTCCAATGCTTGTGTTGTTTCAGGATTATTCCATTCCACGGACAGGAAGAAATATACATGAAGATGGGGCCCAATCTACATGCAAAAGCCTTCTGACATTGAAAAGGTAAAGTAAGGTGTCCATCCTATCTTTAGTTTTATTAAATGAAAGTAAACATCCTGTGTCACTTTGGAGAAAATCAGAACAGGATGACAATATGTCATTACTAAAGCTGGATAAAACCAATATTGAACTAAGCTGTAATTTACTAGTGAATTCTTGGAAGCCATTTTCCATCTGTTTTGGTGGTTTTCACCTTGTGGATTTTTTTCCACTGCTTATTTCCCCATGGAGACCCCTGGAAAAAAAATCTGTTATTGTACTCCAATACTTGTGTTGTTTCAGGATTATTCCATTCCACAGACAGGAAGAAATATACATGAAGATGGGGCCCAATCTGCATGCATAAGCCTTCTGACATTGAAAAGGTAATGTAATGTGTCCATCCTATCTTTAGTTTTATTAAATGAAAGTAAACGTCCTGTGTCACTTTGGACAAATACACAAAAGGATGACAAAATATTGTCACAAAATCAAGATTGAAGCAATATTGTACAAAGCTGTAATTTACTAGTGAATTATTCTTAGCCATTTTACATCACTTTTGGTGGTTTTCACCTTGTGCATCTTTTACCATTGCTGATTTCCCCATGGAGACCCCTGAAGAAAAATCTGTTATTGTACTCCAATGCTTGTGATGTTTCAGGATTATTCCATACCATGGACAGGAAGAAATATACATGAAGATGGGGTGCAATCTACATGCAAAAGCCTTCTGACATTGAAAAGTTAAAGTAAGGTGTCCATCCTATCTTTAGTTTTATTAAATGAAAGTAAACGTCCTGTGTCACTTTGGAGAAAATCAGAAAAGGATGACAATATGTCATCACAAAAGCAAGATAAAAGCATTATTGTACTAAGCTGTAATTTACTAGTGAATTATTGGAAGCCATTTTACATCTCTTTTGGTGGTTTTCACCTTGTGCATCTTTTTCCACTGCTGATTTCCCCATGGAGACCCCTGGAAAAAAAATCTGTTATTGTACTCCAATGCTTGTGTTTTTTCAGGAATATTCCATTCCATGGACAGGAAGAAATATACATGAAGATGGGGCCCAATCTACATGCAAAAGCCTTCTGACATTGAAAAGTTAAAGTAAGGTGTCTATCCTATCTTTAGTTTTATTAAATGAAAGTAAACGTCCTGTGTCACTTTGGACAAATTCAGAAAAGGATTAGAAAATGTCGTCACAAAAGTAAGATAAAAGCAATATTGTACTAAGCTGTTGTTTACTAGTGAATTATTGGAAGCCATTTTACATCTCTTTTGGTGGTTTTCACCTTGTGCATCTTTTTCCACTGCTGATTTCCCCATGGAGACCCCTGGAAAACAAATCTGTTATTGTACTCCAATGCTTGTGTTATTTCAGGATTATTCCATTCCACGGACAGGAAGAAATATACATGAAGATGGGGCCCAATCTACATGCAAAAGCCTTCTGACATTGAAAAGTTAAAGTAAGGTGTCTATCCTATCTTTAGTTTTATTAAATGAAAGTAAACGTCCTGTGTCACTTTGGACAAATTCAGAAAAGGATGACAAAATGTCGTCACAAAAGCAAGATAGAAGCAATATTGTACTAATCTGTAGTTTACTAGTTAATTATTGGAAGCTATTTTACATCTCTTTTGGTGGTTTTCACCTCTTGCATCTTTTTCCACTGCTGATTTCCCCATGGAGGCCCCTGGAAAAAAAATCTTATTGTACTCCAATGCTTGTGTTATTTCAGGATTATTCCATTCCACGGACAGGAAGAAATATACATGTAGATGGGGCCGATCTACATGCAAAAGCCTTCTGACATTGAAAAGGTAAAGTAATGTGTCCATCCTATCTTTAGTTTTATTAAATGAAAGTAAACGTCCTGTGTCACTTTGGACAAATTCAGAAAAGAATGACAAATTGTCGTCCCGAATGCAAGATAAAAGCAATATTGTGGTAAGCGGTAATTTACTAGTGAATTATTGGAAGCCATTTTACCTCTCTTCTGGTGGTTTTCACCTCTTGCATCTTTTTCCACTGCTGATTTCCCCATGGAGGCCTCTGGAAAAAAAATCTTATTGTACTCCAATGCTTGTGTTGTTTCAGGATTATTCCATTCCACGGACAGGAAGAAATATACATGAAGATGGGGCCCAATCTACATGCAAAATCCTTCTGACATTGAAAAGTTAAAGTAAGGTGTCCATCCTATCTTTAGTTTTATTAAATGAAAGTAAACGTCCTGTGTCACTTTGGAGAAAATCAGAAAAGGATGACAATATGTCATCACAAAAGCAAGATAAAAGCATTATTGTACTAAGCTGTAATTTACTAGTTAATTATTGGAAGCCATTTTACATCTCTTTTGGTGGTTTTCACCTTGTGCATCTTTTTCCACTACTGATTTCCCCATGGAGACCCCTGGAAAAAAAATCTGTTATTGTACTCCAATGCTTGTGTTTTTTCAGGAATATTCCATTCCATGGACAGGAAGAAATATACATGAAGATGGGGCCCAATCTACATGCAAAAGCCTTCTGACATTGAAAAGTTAAAGTAAGGTGTCCATCCTATCTTTAGTTTTATTAAATGAAAGTAAACGTCCTGTGTCACTTTGGACAAATTCAGTAAAGGATTACAAAATGTCGTCACAAAAGCAAGATAAAAGCAATATTGTTCTAAGCTGTAATTTACTAGTGAATTATTGGAAGCCATTTTACATCTCTTTTGGTGGTTTTCACCTCTTGCATCTTTTTCCACTGCTGATTTTCCCAATGAGGACCCTGGAAAAAAAATCTTATTGTACTCCAATGCTTGTGTTATTTCAGGATTATTCCATTCCACGGACAGGAAGAAATATACATGTAGATGGGGCCGATCTACATGCAAAAGCCTTCTGACATTGAAAAGGTAAAGTAAGGTGTCTATCCTATCTTTAGTTTTATTAAATGAAAGTAAACGTCCTGTGTCACTTTGGACAAATTCAGAAAAGGATGACAAAATGTCGTCACAAAAGCAAGATAGAGGCAATATTGTACTAATCTGTTGTTTACTAGTTAATTATTAGAAGCTATTTTACATCTCTTTTGGTTGTTTCCCCATTGAGGCCCCTGGAAAAAAAATCTTATTGTACTCCAATGCTTGTGTTGTTTCAGGATTATTCCATTCCACGGACAGGAAGAAATATACATGAAGATGGGGCCCAATCTACATGCAAAAGCCTTCTGACATTGAAAAGTTAAAGTAAGGTGTCCATCCTATCTTTAGTTTTATTAAATGAAAGTAAACGTCCTGTGTCACTTTGGAGAAAATCAGAAAAGGATGACAATATGTCATCACAAAAGCAAGATAAAAGCATTATTGTACTAAGCTGTAATTTAGTAGTGAATTATTGGAAGCCATTTTACATCTCTTTTGGTGGTTTTCACCTTGTGCATCTTTTTCCACTGCTGATTTCCCCATGGAGACCCCTGGAAAAAAAATCTGTTATTGTACTCCAATGCTTGTGTTGTTTCAGGATTATTCCATTCCACGGACAGGAAGAAATATACATGAAGATGGGGCCCAATCTACATGCAAAAGCCTTCTGACATTGAAAAGTTAAAGTAAGGTGTCCATCCTATCTTTAGTTTTATTAAATGAAAGTAAACGTCCTGTGTCACTTTGGACAAATTCAGAAAAGGATGACAAAATGTCGTCACAAAAGCAAGATAGAAGCAATATTGTACTAATCTGTAGTTTACTAGTTAATTATTGGAAGCTATTTTACATCTCTTTTGGTTGTTTCCCCATGGAGACCCCTGGAAAAAAAATCTGTTATTGTACTCCAATGCTTGTTTTTTTTCAGGAATATTCCATTCCATGGACAGGAAGAAATATACATGAAGATGGGGCCCAATCTACATGCAAAAGCCTTCTGACATTGAAAAGTTAAAGTAAGGTGTCCATCCTATCTTTAGTTTTATTAAATGAAAGTAAACGTCCTGTGTCACTTTGGAGAAAATCAGAAAAGGATGACAATATGTCATCACAAAAGCAAGATAAAAGCATTATTGTACTAAGCTGTAATTTACTAGTGAATTATTGGAAGCCATTTTACATCTCTTTTGGTGGTTTTCACCTCTTGCATCTTTTTCCACTGCTGATTTCCCCATGGAGGCCCCTGGAAAAAAAATCTTATTGTACTCCAATGCTTGTGTTATTTCAGGATTATTCCATTCCACGGACAGGAAGAAATATACATGTAGATGGGGCCGATCTACATGCAAAAGCCTTCTGACATTGAAAAGGTAAAGTAATGTGTCCATCCTATCTTTAGTTTTATTAAATGAAAGTAAACACGTCCTGTGTCACTTTGGACAAATTCAGAAAAGAATGACAAATTGTCGTCCCGAATGCAAGATAAAAGCAATATTGTGGTAAGCGGTAATTTACTAGTTAATTATTGGGAACCTTTTTACATCTCTGTTGGTGGTTTTCACCTTGTGCATCTTTTTCCACTGCTGATTTCCCCATTGAGGCCGCTGGAAAACAAATCTGTTATTGTACAGTCCTACCCGTTTATGTCGACATCCTCGGGCCCGAGGAAATATTGTCGACATAAGCGGATGTCGAGATAAGTGTTGGGGGAGGGGGGGTGACCTGTCGTCAGTAAGCCGGATTTACACTTTGAGAAAACAAACAATGGAAATTTTGAGTACATGAAGACAAAACCAGCGTGAAATAGACGTTTATATTGACAAATTACATTTTGGTTACCTTTGTGTAATAAAATCCACAATGCATTAAGTGCATGTATATGAAAAATGCATGAATTCGTGTACGGGTCTCATGTTAGAAAATGTATGCATCGGTCACATCCTGATAGGAAATACATGTATAAAAAAATGGTTGTCCTCATTTGATCTAACACGTCTTCACAATTCACTACGATAATCATTGTTGCCAGTAGCTCAAGGTTGCATAGTTGTTATTTACATGCTACAAAGTACATGTACATGTACTTAAATTGGCCTAGATTTTGGTCAGCCTGAAACAATGTTCCCATCTTACCGAGGCTACCAAGGGGATGGGGGCTATTCACAGGGAAATGATAACATGTATTTATTTACGGAAGTCATCATGAAAAGTACATAAAATTGAACAAGAGATATGCGGCTGATATGATTAATTTACCTTCATCGTAGCCTTTCTTTAAAAACTCGGCAGCTTTCATCCATCTAGACGAACAAGTTGTTCTACTCCTTTTTTTTTTTTTTTTTTTTTTTTACTGGTCCACCACCAGTAAAAAAAAAAAAAAAAAAAATTAAGGTGGAGAACAACTTGTTGGTTTATCATCCATCCTGACAGGGTGTTATGTTTAAGTGAAAAGTTTTCAACACATATTTGCGAGATGCCCCACCTTACATTTAACTTCCTTAACAGTCAGACATTTAGTTTCCAGAGACTGTAAATTTAATCTGCGTTTTACGCTGCCGTTGGTAGCCATCGTAAACATAAATAAAGTTAAAAAGAAAACTTTCACAGCACAATAAACTTGTTTTAATCACCGATCACTTTGGAAAATGCAACAATCGATCAGATTTCATTGCTTTTATTCAAGTTTGGTGATGATTTTTTTTTTAATGAAGGGTGGATTGTTTTTATTGAATATTGTAACCGGCTTGCTTTGATGAAGGGTACATGTGTTATTTAAGTCGCCGCGAGAGGCCAACTTTATAGGACCAAACAAAAGCCTGTTTTTTAATCCACCGAGACAGTAAAGCGTGGCGGCAAGATCAACTAATTGTTGAACAAAAAGTACACATCAGAACTGTCCGCTTGTCGACATAAATGACCCGGCGGCAAGATCAACTAATTGTTGAACAAAGTATCGGTCGGAACTGGCAGCTTGTCGACATAAATGATTAGAAAAGAAAGGATTTGTTCAAGCTGGGACCAAGGGCTTCTGTCGACATGTACGTTTATTTTTTATCTCGACGTCGATATAAGCATGACAAATTTGGTAGCAATAGTAGACCAAGGGACCGGGACTTTGCTTTTTTGTCGACATAGGCGGCTTGTCGACATAAGTGATGTCGATATAAGTGGGTAGGACTGTACTCCAATGCTTGTGTTGTTTCAGGATTATTCCATTCCACGGACAGGAAGAAATATACATGAAGATGGGGCCCGATCTACATGCAAAAGCCTTCTGACATTGAAAAGGTAAAATAAGGTGTCGACCCTATCTTTAGTTTTATTAAATGAAAGTAAACGTCCTGTGTCACTTTGGACAAATTCAGAAAAGGATTAGAAAATGTCGTCACAAAAGCAAGATAGAAGCAATATTGTACTAAGCTGTCATTTACTAGTGAATTATTGGAAGCCATTTTACATCTCTTTTGGTGGTTTTCACCTCTTGCATCTTTTTCCACTGCTTATTTCCCCATGGAGACCCCTGGAAAACAAATCTGTTATTGTACTCCAATCCTTGTGTTGTTTCAGGATTATTCCATTCCATGGACAGGAAGAAATATACATGAAGATGGGGCCCACTCTACATGCAAAAGCCTTCTGACATTGAAAAGTTAAAGTAAGGTGTCTATCCTATCTTTAGTTTTATTAAATGAAAGTAAACGTCCTGTGTCACTTTGGACAAATTCAGAAAAGGATGACAAAATGTCGTCACAAAAGCAAGATAGAAGCAATATTGTACTAATCTGTAGTTTACTAGTTAATTATTGGAAGCTATTTTACATCTCTTTTGGTTGTTTCCCCATTGAGGCCCCTGGAAAAAAAATCATATTGTACTCCAATGCTTGTGTTGTTTGAGTATTATTCAATTCCACGGACAGGAAGAAATATACATGACAATGGGGCCCAATCTACATGCAAAAGCCTTCTGACATTGAAAAGTTAAAGTAAGGTGTCCATCCTATCTTTAGTTTTATTAAATGAAAGTAAACGTCCTGTGTCACTTTGGAGAAAATCAGAAAAGGATGACAATATGTCATCACAAAAGCAAGATAAAAGCATTATTGTACTAAGCTGTAATTTAGTAGTGAATTATTGGAAGCCATTTTACATCTCTTTTGGTGGTTTTCACCTTGTGCATCTTTTTCCACTGCTGATTTCCCCATGGAGACCCCTGGAAAAAAAATCTGTTATTGTACTCCAATGCTTGTGTTTTTTCAGGAATATTCCATTCCATGGACAGGAAGAAATATACATGAAGATGGGGCCCAATCTACATGCAAAAGCCTTCTGACATTGAAAAGTTAAAGTAAGGTGTCTATCCTATCTTTAGTTTTATTAAATGAAAGTAAACGTCCTGTGTCACTTTGGACAAATTCAGAAAAGGATGACAAAATGTCGTCACAAAAGCAAGATAGAAGCAATATTGTACTAAGCTGTAATTTACTAGTGAATTATTGGAAGCCATTTTACATCTCTTTTGGTGGTTTTCACCTTGTGCATCTTTTTCCACTGCTGATTTCCCCATGGAGGCCCCTGGAAAAAAAATCTGTTATTGTACTCCAATGCTTGTGTTTTTTCAGGATTATTCCATTCCACGGACAGGAATGCATATAAATGAAGATGGGGCCCAATCTACATGCAAAAGCCTTCTGACATTGAAAAGGTAAACTAAGTTTTCCATCCTATCTTTAGTTTTATTAAATGAAAGTAAACGTCCTGTGTTACTTTGGACAAATTCAGAAAAGGATGACAAAATGTCGTCACTAAAGCAAGTTAGAAGCAATATTGTACTGAGCAGTAATTTACTAGTGAATTATTGGAAGCCATTTTACATCTCTTTTGGTGGTTTTCACCTCTTGCATCTTTTTCCACTGCTGATTTCCCCATGGAGGCCCCTGGAAAAAAAATCTTATTGTACTCCAATGCTTGTGTTATTTCAGGATTATTCCATTCCACGGACAGGAAGAAATATACATGAAGATGGGGCCCGATCTACATGCAAAAGCCTTCTGACATTGAAAAGGTAAAGTAAGGTGTCCATCCTATCTTTAGTTTTATTAAATGAAAGTAAACGTCCTGTGTCACTTTGGACAAATTCAGAAAAGAATGACAAAATGTTGTCCCGAAAGCAATATTGTAGTAAGCGGTAATTTACTAGTGAATTATTGGAAGCCATTTTACATCTCTTTTGGTGGTTTTCACCTTGTGCATCTTTTTCCACTGCTGATTTCCCCATGGAGACCCCTGGAAAAAAAATCTGTTATTGTACTCCAATGCTTGTGTTGTTTCAGGATTATTCCATTCCACGGACAGGAAGAAATATACATGAAGATGGGGCCCAATCTACATGCAAAAGCCTTCTGACATTGAAAAGTTAAAGTAAGGTGTCCATCCTATCTTTAGTTTTATTAAATGAAAGTAAACGTCCTGTGTCACTTTGGACAAATTCAGAAAAGGATGACAAAATGTCGTCACAAAAGCAAGATAAAAGCAATATTGTACTAAGCTGTAATTTACTAGTGAATTATTGGAAGCCATTTTACATCTCTTTTGGTGGTTTTCACCTTGTGCATCTTTTTCCACTGCTGATTTCCCCATGGAGGCCCCTGGAAAAAAAATCTTATTGTACTCCAATGCTTGTGTTATTTCAGGATTATTCCATTCCACGGACAGGAAGAAATATACATGAAGATGGGGCCCAATCTACATGCAAAAGCCTTCTGACATTGAAAAGTTAAAGTAAGGTGTCCATCCTATCTTTAGTTTTATTAAATGAAAGTAAACGTCCTGTGTCACTTTGGACAAATTCAGAAAAGGATGACAAAATGTCGTCACAAAAGCAAGATAAAAGCAATATTGTACTAAGCTGTAATTTACTAGTGAATTATTGGAAGCCATTTTACATCTCTTTTGGTGGTTTTCACCTTGTGCATCTTTTTCCACTGCTGATTTCCCCATGGAGGCCCCTGGAAAAAAAATCTGTTATTGTACTCCAATGCTTGTGTTGTTTCAGGATTATTCCATTCCACGGACAGGAAGAAATATACATGAAGATGGGGCCCAATCTACATGCAAAAGCCTTCTGACATTGAAAAGGTAAAGTAAGGTGTCCATCCTATCTTTAGTTTTATTAAATGAAAGTAAACGTCCTGTGTCACTTTGGACAAATTCAGAAAAGGATGACAAAATGTCGTCACAAAAGCAAGATAAAAGCAATATTGTACTAAGCTGTAATTTACTAGTGAATTATTGGAAGCCATTTTACATCTCTTTTGGTGGTTTTCACCTCTTGCATCTTTTTCCACTGCTGATTTCCCCATGGAGGCCCCTGGAAAAAAAATCTTATTGTACTCCAATGCTTGTGTTGTTTCAGGATTATTCCATTCCACGGACAGGAAGAAATATACATGAAGATGGGGCCCAATCTACATGCAAAAGCCTTCTGACATTGAAAAGTTAAAGTAAGGTGTCCATCCTATCTTTAGTTTTATTAAATGAAAGTAAACGTCCTGTGTCACTTTGGAGAAAATCAGAAAAGGATGACAAAATGTCATCACAAAAGCAAGATAAAAGCAATATTGTACTAAGCTGTAATTTACTAGTGAATTATTGGAAGCCATTTTACATCTCTTTTGGTGGTTTTCACCTTGTGCATCTTTTTCCACTGCTGATTTCCCCATGGAGACCCCTGGAAAAAAAATCTGTTATTGTACTCCAATGCTTGTGTTTTTTCAGGATTATTCCATTCCATGGACAGGAAGAAATATACATGAAGATGGGGCCCAATCTACATGCAAAAGCCTTCTGACATTGAAAAGTTAAAGTAAGGTGTCCATCCTATCTTTAGTTTTATTAAATGAAAGTAAACGTCCTGTGTCACTTTGGACAAATTCAGAAAAGGATGACAAAATGTCGTCACAAAAGCAAGATAAAAGCAATATTGTACTAAGCTGTAATTTACTAGTGAATTATTGGAAGCCATTTTACATCTCTTTTGGTGGTTTTCACCTTGTGCATCTTTTTCCACTGCTGATTTCCCCATGGAGGCCCCTGGAAAAAAAATCTTATTGTACTCCAATGCTTGTGTTATTTCAGGATTATTCCATTCCACGGACAGGAAGAAATATACATGAAGATGGGGCCCGATCTGCATGCAAAAGCCTTCTGACGTTGAAAAGTTAAAGTAAGGTGTCCATCCTATCTTTAGTTTTATTAAATGAAAGTAAACGTCCTGTGTCACTTTGGACAAATTCAGAAAAGGATTAGAAAATGTCGTCACAAAAGTAAGATAAAAGCAATATTGTACTAAGCTGTTGTTTACTAGTGAATTATTGGAAGCCATTTTACATCTCTTTTGGTTGTTTTCACCTTGTGCATCTTTTTCCACTGCTGATTTCCCCATGGAGACCCCTGGAAAAAAAATCTGTTATTGTACTCCAATGCTTGTGTTATTTCAGGATTATTCCATTCCACGGACAGGAAGAAATATACATGAAGATGGGGCCCAATCTACATGCAAAAGCCTTCTGACATTGAAAAGGTAAAGTAAGGTGTCCATCCTATCTTTAGTTTTATTAAATGAAAGTAAACGTCCTGTGTCACTTTGGACAAATTCAGAAAAGGATGACAAAAATGTCGTCACAAAAGTAAGATAAAAGCAATATTGTACTAAGCTGTTGTTTACTAGTGAATTATTGGAAGCCATTTTACATCTCTTTTGGTTGTTTTCACCTTGTGCATCTTTTTCCCCTGCTTCTTTCCCCATGGAGGCCCCTGGAAATAAAATCTTATTGTACTCCAATGCTTGTGTTATTTCAGGATTATTCCATTCCACAGACAGGAAGAAATATAGATGCAGATGTGGCCCGATCTACATGCAAAAGCCTTCTGACATTGAAAAGGTAAAGTAAGGTGTCCATCCTATCTTTAGATTTATTAAATGAATGTAAACGTCCTGTGTCACTTTGGACAAATTCAGAAAAGAATGACAAAATGTCGTCCCGAAAGCAAGATAAAAGCAATATTGTACTAAGTTGTAATTTACTATGGAATTATTGGAAACCATTTTACATCTCTGTTTGTGCTTTTCACCTTGTGCATCTTTTTCCACTGCTGATTTCCCCATGGAGGCCGCTGGAAAACAAATCTGTTATTGTACTCCAATGCTTGTGTTGTTTCAGGATTATTCCATTCCACGGACAGGAAGAAATATACATGAAGATGGGGCCCAATCTACATGCAAAAGCCTTCTGACATTGAAAAGGTAAAGTAAGGTGTCCATTGTATCTTTGGTTTTATTTAATGAAAGTAAACGTCCTGTGTCACTTTGGACAAATTCAGAAAAGGATGAGAAAATATCGTCACAAAAGCAAGAAAGAAGCAATATTGTACTAAGCGGTAATTTACTACTCAATTATTGGAAACCATTTTACATCTCTGTTGGTGCTTTTCACCTTGTACACATTTTTGCACTGATGATTTCCCCATGGAGGTTCCTGGAACAAAAATCTGTTATTGTACTCCAATGCTTGTGTATTTTCAGGATTATTCCATTCCACGGACAGTAAGAAATATACATGAAGATGGGGCCCAATCTACATGCAAAAGCCTTCTGACATTGAAATGTTAAAGTAAGGTGTCGATCCTATCTTTAGTTTTATTAAATGAAAGTAAACGTCCTGTGTCACTTTGGACAAATTCAGAAAAGGATGATAATATGTCATCACAAAAGCAAGATAAAAGCATTATTGTACTAAGCTGTAATTTACTAGTGAATTATTGGAAGCCATTTTACATCTCTTTTTGTGGTTTTCACCTTGTGCATCTTTTTCCACTGCAGATTTCCCCATGGAGGCCCCTGGAAAAAAAATCTGTTATTGTACTCCAATGCTTGTGTTGTTTCAGGATTATTCCATTCCACGGACAGGAAGAAATATACATGAAGATGGGGCCCACTCTACATGCAAAAACCTTCTGACCTTGAAAAGGTAAAGTAAGGTTTCCATCCTATCTTTAGTTTTATTAAATGAAAGTAAACGTCCTGTGTCACTTTGGACAAATTCAGAAAAGGATGAAAAATTGTCGTCACAAAAGCAAGATAAAAGCTGTTATTTACTATTGAATTATTGGAAGCCATTTTACATCTCTTTTGGTGGTTTTCATCTTGTGCATCTTTTTCAACTACTGATTTCCCCATGGATGTCCCTGGAAAAAAAATCTGTTATTGTACTCCAATGCTTGTGTTGTTTCAGGATTATTCCATTCCACGGACAGGAAGAAATATACATGAAGATGGGGCCCAATCTACATGCAAAAGCCTTCTGACATTGAAAAGTTAAAGTAAGGTGTCCATCCTATCTTTAGTTTTATTAAATGAAGGTAAACGTCCTGTGTCACTTTGGAGAAAATCAGAAAAGGAAGACAATATGTCATCACAAAAGCAAGATAAAAGCAATATTGTACTAAGCTGTAATTTACTAGTGAATTATTGGAAGCCATTTTACATCTCTTTTGGTGGTTTTCACCTTGTGCATCTTTTTCCACTGCTGATTTCCCCATGGAGACCCCTGGAATAAAATCTGTTATTATACTCCAATGCTTGTGTTTCTTTCAGGATTATTCCATTCCATGGAGAGGAAGAAATATACATGAAGATGGGGCCCAATCTACATGCATAAGCCTTCTGACATTGAAAAGGTAAAGTAAGGTGTCCATCCTATCTTTAGTTTTATTAAATGAAAGTAAACGTCCTGTGTCACTTTGGACAAATTCAGAAAAGGATGACAAAATGTTGTCACAAAAGCAAGATAGAAGCAATATTGTACTAAGCTGTAATTTACTAGTGAATTATTGGAAGCCATTTTACATCTCTTTTGGTGGTTTTCACCTTGTGCATCTTTTTTCACTGCAGATTTCCCCATGGAGGCCCCTGGAAAAAAAATCTTATTGTACTCCAATGCTTGTGTTATTTCAGGATTATTCCATTCCACGGACAGGAAGAAATATACATGAAGATGGGGCCCGATCTACATACAAACGCCTTCTGACATTGAAAAGGTAAAGTATGGTGTCCATCCTATCTTTAGATTTATTAAATGAAAGTAAACGTCCTGTGTCACTTTGGACACATTCAGAAAAGAATGAGAAAATGTCGTCCCGAAAGGAAGATAAAAGCAATATTGTAGTAAGCGGTAATTTACTAGGGAATTATTGGAAACCATTTTACATCTGTGTTGGTGCTTTTCACCTTGTGCATCTTTTTCCACTGCTTATTTCCCCATGGAGACCCCTGGAAAACAAATCTGTTATTGTACTCCAATGCTTGTGTTGTTTCAGGATTATTCCATTCCACGGACAGGAAGAAATATACATGAAGATGGGGCCGGATCTACATGCAAAAGGCTTTTGACATTGAAAAGGTAAAGTAAGGTGTCCATCCTATCTTTGTTTTTTTTAAATGAAAGTAAACGTCCTGTGTCATATTGGACAAATTCAGAAAAGGATGACAAAATGTCGTCACAAAAGCAAACTAGAAGCAATATTGTACTAAGCTGTAATATCCTAGTTAATTATTGGAAACCATTTTACATCTCTTTTGGTTGTTTTCACCTTGTGCATCTTTTTCCACTGCTGATTTCCGCATGGAGGCCCCTGGAAAAAAAATCTTATTGTACTCCAATGCTTGTGTTATTTCAGGATTATTCCATTCCACGGACAGGAAGAAATATACATGAAGATTGGGCCCGATCTACATGCAAAAGCCTTCTGACATTGAGAAGGTAAAGTAAGGTGTCCATCCTATCTTTAGTTTTATTAAATGAAAGTAAACGTCCTGTGTCACTTTGGACAAATTCAGAAAAGGATGACAAAATGTTGTCACAAAAGCAAGATAGAAGCAATATTGTACTAAGCTGTAATTTACTAGTGAATTATTGGAAGCCATTTTACATCTCTTATGGTGGTTTTCATCCTTGTGCATCTTTTTCCACTGCTGATTTCCCCATGGAGGCCCCTGGAAAAAAAATCTGTTATTGTACTCCAATGCTTGTGTTGTTTCAGGATTATTCCATTCCACGGACAGGAAGAAATATACATGAAGATGGGGCCCAATCTACATGCAAAAGCCTTCTGACATTGAAAAGGTAAAGTAAGGTGTCCATCCTATCTTTAGTTTTATTAAATGAAAGTAAACGTCCTGTGTCACTTTGGACAAATTCAGAAAAGGATGAGAAAATATCGTCACAAAAGCTAGATAGAAGCAATATTGTACTAAGCGGTAATTTACTTGGGAATTATTGGAAACCATGTTACATCTCTGTTGGTGGTTTTCACCTTGTGCATCTTTTTCCACTGCTGATTTCCCCATGGATGTCCCTGTAAAAAAAATTTGTTATTGTACTCCAATGCTTGTGTTTTTTCAGGATTATTCCATTCCACGGACAGGAAGAAATATACATGAAGATGGGGCCCAATCTACATGCAAAAGCCTTCTGACATTGAAAAGTTAAAGTAAGGTGTCCATCCTATCTTTAGTTTTATTAAATGAAAGTAAACGTCCTGTGTCACTTTGGACAAATTCAGAAAAGGATGACAAAATGTCATCACAAAAGCAAGATAAAAGCAATATTGTACTAAGCTGTAATTTACTAGTGAATTATTGGAAGCCATTTTACATCTCTTTTGGTTGTTTTCACCTTGTGCATCTTTTTCCACTGCTGATTTCCCCATGGAGGCCCCTGGAAAAAAAATCTTATTGTACTCCAATGCTTGTGTTATTTCAGGATTATTCCATTCCACGGACAGGAAGAAATATACATGAAGATGGGGCCCGATCTACATGCAAAAGCCTTCTGACATTGAAAAGGTAAAGTAAGGTGTCCATCCTATCTTTAGTTTTATTAAATGAAAGTAAACGTCCTGTGTCACTTTGGACAAATTCAGAAAAGGATGACAAAATATTGTCACAAAAGCAAGATAGAAGCAATATTGTACTAAGCTGTAATTTACTAGTGAATTATTGGAAGCCATTTTACATCTCTTTTGGTGGTTTTCACCTTGTGCATCTTTTTCCACTGCTGATTTCCCCATGGAGGTCCCTGGAAAAAAAATCTGTTATTGTACTCCAATGCTTGTGTTGTTTCAGGATTATTCCATTCCACGGACAGGAAGAAATATACATGAAGATGGGGCCGGATCTACATGCAAAAGCCTTCTGACATTGAAAAGGTAAAGTAAGGTGTCTATCCTATCTTTAGTTTTATTAGATGAAAGTAAATGTCCTGTGTCACTTTGGAGAAAATCAGAAAAGGATGACAAAATGTCATCACAAAAGCAAGATAAAAGGAATATTGTACTAAGCTGTATTTTACTAATGAATTATTCTTAGCCATCTAACATCTCTTTTGGTGGTTTTCACCTTGTGCATCTTTTTCCACTGCTGATTTCCCCATGGAGACCCCTGGAAAATAAATCTGTTATTGTCCTCCAATGCTTGTGTTGTTTCAGGATTATTCCATTCCAAGGACAGGAAGAAATATACATGAAGATGGGCCCCAATCTACATGTATAAGCCTTCTGACATTGAAAAGGTAAAGTAAGGTGTCCATCCTATCTTTAGTTTTATTAAATGAAAGTAAACGTCCTGTGTCACTTTCGACAAATTCAGAGAAGGATGACAAAATGTTTTCACAAAAGCAAGATAGAAGCAATATTGTACTAAGCTGTAATGTACTTGTGAATTATTGGAAGCCATTTTACATCTCTTTTGGTGGTTTTCACCTTGTGCATCTTTTTCCACTGCAGATTTCCCCTTGGACGCCCCTGGAAAAAAATCTTATTGTACTCCAATGCTTGTGTTATTTCAGGATTATTCCATTCCATGGACAGGAAGAAATATACATGATGATGGGGCCCGATCTACATACAAACGCCTTCTGACATTGAAAAGGTATAGTAAGGTGTCCATCCTATCTTTAGTTTTATTAAATGAAAGTAAACATCCTGTGTCACTTTGGAGACATTCACAAAAGAATGAGAAAATGTCATCCCAAAAGGAAGATAAAAGCAATATTGTAGTAAGCGGTAATTTACTAGGGAATTATTGGAAACCATTTTACATCTGTGTTGGTGCTTTTCACCTTGTGCATCTTTTTCCACTGCTGATTTCCCAATGGAGGCCCCATGAAAAAAAATCTGTTATTGTACTCCAATGCTTGTGTTGTTTCAGGATTATTCCATTCCACGGACAGGAAGAAATATACATGAAGATGGGGCCCAATCTACATGCAAAAGCCTTCTGACATTGAAAAGGTAAAGTAAGGTGTCCATCCTATCTTTAGTTTTATTAAATGAAAGTAAACGTCCTGTGTCACTTTGGACAAATTCAGAAAAGGATGACAAAATGTCGTCACAAAAGCAAGATAGAAGCAATATTGTACTAAGCTGTAATTTACTAGTGAATTATTGGAAACCATTTTACATCTCTTTTGGTTGTTTTCACCTTGTGCATCTTTTTCCACTGCTGATTTCCCCATGGAGGCCCCTGGAAAAAAATCTGTTATTGTACTCCAATGCTTGTGTTATTTCAGGATTATTCCATTCCACGGACAGGAAGAAATATACATGAAGATGGGGCCCGATCTACATGCAAAAGCCTTCTGACATTGAAAAGGTAAAGTAAGGTGTCCATCCTATCTTTAGTTTTATTAAATGAAAGTAAACGTCCTGTGTCATATTGGACAAATTCAGAAAAGGATGACAAAATGTCGTCACAAAAGCAAAATAGAAGCAATATTCTACTAAGCTGTTATTTCCTAGTGAATTATTGGAAGCCATTTTACATCTCTTTTGGTGGTTTTCATCTTGTGCATCTTTTTCAACTACTGATTTCCCCATGGATGTCCCTGGAAAAAAAATCTGTTATTGTACTCCAATGCTTGTGTTGTTTCAGGATTATTCCATTCCACGGACAGGAAGAAATATACATGAAGATGGGGCCCGATCTACATGCAAAAGCCTTCTGACATTGAAAAGTTAAAGTAAGGTGTCCATCCTATCTTTAGTTTTATTAAATGAAAGTAAACGTCCTGTGTCACTTTGGAGAAAATCAGAAAAGGATGACAATATGTCATCACAAAAGCAAGATAAAAGCAATATTGTACTAAGCTGTAATTTACTAGTGAATTATTGGAAACCATTTTACATCTCTTTTGGTGGTTTTCACCTTGTGCATCTTTTTCCACTGCTGATTTCCCCATGGAGACCCCTGGAAAAAAAATCTGTTATTGTACTCCAATGCTTGTGTTGTTTCAGGATTATTCCATTCCACGGACAGGAAGAAATATAGATGCAGATGGGGCCCAATCTACATGCATAAGCCTTCTGACATTGAAAAGGTAAAGTAAGGTGTCCATCCTATCTTTAGTTTTATTAAATGAAAGTAAACGTCCTGTGTCACTTTGGACAAATTCAGAAAAGGATGACAAAATATTGTCACAAAAGCAAGATAGAAGCAATATTGTACTAAGCTGTAATTTCCTAGTGAATTATTGGAAGCCATTTTACATCTCTTTTGGTGGTTTTCACCTTGTGCATCTTTTTCCACTGCTGATTTCCCCATGGATGTCCCTGGAAAAAAAATCTGTTATTGTACTCCAATGCTTGTGTTGTTTCAGGATTATTCCATTCCACGGACAGGAAGAAATATACATGAAGATGGGGCCCAATCTACATGCAAAAGCCTTCTGACATTGAAAAGTTAAAGTAAGGTGTCCATCCTATCTTTAGTTTTATTAAATGAAAGTAAACTTCCTGTGTCACTTTGGAGAAAATCAGAAAAGGATGACAAAATGTCATCACAAAAGCAAGATAAAAGCAATATTGTACTAAGCTGTTATTTACTAGTGAATTATTGGAAGCCATTTTACATCTCTTTTGGTGGTTTTCACCTTGTGCATGTTGTTCCACTGCTGATTTCCCCATGGAGACCCCTGGAAAACAAATCTGTTTTTGTACTCCAATGCTTGTGTTGTTTCAGGATTATTCCATTCCACGGACAGGAAGAAATATACATGAAGATGGGGCCCAATCTACATGCAAAAGCCTTCTGACATTGAAAAGGTAAAGTAAGGTGTCCATCCTATCTTTGTTTTTTTTAAATGAAAGTAAACGTCCTGTGTCATATTGGACAAATTCAGAAAAGGATGAGAAAATGTTGTCACAAAAGCAAAATAGAAGCAATATTGTACTAAGCTGTAATTTCCTAGTGAATTATTTAAAACCATTTTACATCTCTTTTGGTTGTTTTCACCTTGTGCATCTTTTTCCACTGCTGATTTCCGCATGGAGGCCCCTGGAAAAAAAATCTTATTGTACTCCAATGCTTGTGTTATTTCAGGATTATTCCATTCCACGGACAGGAAGAAATATACATGAAGATGGGGCCCGATCTACATGCAAAAGCCTTCTGACATTGAAAAGGTAAAGTAAGGTGTCCATCCTATCTTTAGTTTTATTAAATGAAAGTAAACGTCCTGTGTCACTTTGGACAAATTCAGAAAAGGATGAGAAAATGTCTTCACAAAATCAAGATAGAAGCAATATTGTACTAAGCGGTAATTTACTAGGGAATTATTGGAAACCATTTTACATCTCTTTTGGTGGTTTTCACCTTGTGCATCTTTTTCCACTGCTGATTTCCCCATGGAGGCCCCTGGAAAAAAAATCTGTTATTGTACTCCAATGCTTGTGTTGTTTCAGGATTATTCCATTCCACGGACAGGAAGAAATATACATGAAGATGGGGCCCAATCTACATGCAAAAGCCTTCTGACATTGAAAAGGTAAAGTAAGGTGTCCATCCTATCTTTAGTTTTATTAAATGAAAGTAAACGTCCTGTGTCACTTTGGACAAATTCAGAAAAGGATGACAAAATGTCGTCACAAAAGCAAGATAGAATCAATATTGTACTAAGCTTTAATTTACTAGTGAATTATTGGAAACCATTTTACATCTCTGTTGGTGCTTTTCACCTTGTGCATGTTTTTCCACTGCTGATTTCCCCATGGAGGCCCCTGTAAAAAAACTCTTATTATTGTACTCCAATTCTTGTGTTGTGTCAGGATTATTCCATTCCACGGACAGTAAGAAATATACATGAAGATGGGGCCCAATCTACATACAAAAGCCTTCTGACATTGAAATGTTAAAGTAAGGTGTCGATCCTATCTTTAGTTTTATTAAATGAAAGTAAACGTCCTGTGTCACTTTGGACAAATTCAGAAAAGGATGATAATATGTGATCACAAAAGCAAGATAAAAGCATTATTGTACTAAGCTGTAATTTACTAGTGAATTATTCTTAGCCATTTTACATCTCTTTTGGTGGTTTTCACCTTGTGCATCTTTTACCACTGCTGATTTCCCCATGGAGACCCCTGGGAAAAAAATCTGTTATTGTACTCCAATGCTTGTGTTTCTTTCAGGATTATTCCATTCCATGGAGAGGAAGAAATATACATGAAGATGGGGCGCAATCTGCATGCAAAAGCCTTCTGACATTGAAAAGGTAAAGTAAGGTGTCCATCCTATCTTTAGTTTTATTAATTGAAAGTAAGCATCCTGTGTCACTTTGGACAAATTCAGAAAGGGATGACAAAATGTTGTCACAAAAGCAAGATAGAAGTAATATTGTACTAAGCTGTAATTTACTAGTGAATTATTGGAAGCCATTTTACATCTCTTTTGGTGGTTTTCACCTTGTGCATCTTTTTCCACTGCAGATTTCCCCATGGAGGCCCCTGGAAAAAAAATCTTATTGTACTCCAATGCTTGTGTTATTTCAGGATTATTCCATTCCACGGACAGGAAGAAATATACATGAAGATGGGGCCCGATCTACATACAAACGCCTTCTGACATTGAAAAGGTAAAGTATGGTGTCCATCCTATCTTTAGATTTATTAAATGAAAGTAAACGTCCTGTGTCACTTTGGACAAATTCAGAAAAGAATGAGTAAATGTCGTCCCGAAAGGAAGATAAAAGCAATATTGTAGTAAGCGGTAATTTACTAGGGAATTATTGGAAACCATTTTACATCTGTGTTGGTGCTTTTCACCTTGTGCATCTTTTTCCACTGCTGATTTCCCAATGGAGGCCCCATGATAAAAAATCTGTTATTGTACTCCAATGCTTGTGTTGTTTCAGGATTATTCCATTCCACGGACAGGAAGAAATATACATGAAGATGGGGCCCAATCTACATGCAAAAGCCTTCTGATATTGAAAAGTTAAAGTAAGGTGTCCATCCTATCTTTAGTTTTATTAAATGAAAGTAAACGTCCTGTGTCATATTGGACAAATTCAGAAAAGGATGACAAAATGTCGTCACAAAAGCAAAATAGAAGCAGTATTCTACTAAGCTGTAATTTCCTAGTGAATTATTGGAAGCCATTTTACATCTCTTTTGGTTGTTTTCACCTTGTGCATCTTTTTCCACTGCTGATTTCCCAATGGAGGCCTCTGGAAAAAAAATCTGTTATTGTACTCCAATGCTTGTGTTATTTCAGGATTATTCCATTCCACAGACAGGAAAAAATATAGATGCAGATGTGGCCCGATCTAAATGCAAAGGCCTTCTGACATTGAAAAGGTAAAGTAAGGTGTCCATCCTATCTTTAGTTTGATTAAATGAAAGTAAACGTCCTGTGTCACTTTGGACAAATTCAGAAAAGGATGATATGTCAGCACAAAAGCAGGATAAAAGCATTATTGTAGTTATCTGTAATTTACTAGTGAATTATTTGAAGCCATTTTACATCTCTTTTTCTGGTTTTCACCTTGTGCAACTTTTTCCACTGCTGATTTCCCAATGGAGGCCTCTGGAAAAAAAATCTGTTATTGTACTCCAATGCTTGTGTTGTTTCAGGATTATTCCATTCCACGGAGTGGAAGAAATATAGATGCAGATGGGGCCCAATCTAGATGCAAAAGCCTTCTGACATTGAAAAGGTAAAGTAAGGTGTCCATCCTATCTTTAGTTTTATTAAATGAAAGTAAACGTCCTGTGTCACTTTCGAGAAATTCCGAAAAGGATGACAAAATATTGTCACAAAAGCAAGATAGAAGCAATATTGTACTAAGCTGTAATTTACTAGTGAATTATTATAAGCCATTTTACATCTTTTTTGGTGGTTTTCACCTTGTGCATCTTTTTCCACTGCTGATTTCCCCATGGACGCCCCTAGAAAAAAAATCTTATTGTACTCCAATACTTGTGTTATTTCAATATTATTCCATTCCATGGACAGGAAGAAATATACATGATGATGGTGCCCGATCTACATACAAACGCCTTCTGACATTGAAAAGGTATAGTAAGGTGTCCATCCTATCTTTAGTTTTATTATATGAAAGTAAACTTCCTGTGTCACTTTGGAGAGAATCAGAAAAGGATGACAAAATGTCATCACAAAAGCAAGATAAAAGCAATATTGTACTAAGCTGTTATTTACTAGTGAATTATTGGAAGCCATTTTACATCTCTTTTGGTGGTTTTCACCTTGTGCATGTTGTTCTGCTGCTGATTTCCCCATGGAGACCCCTGGAAAACAAATCTGTTGTTGTACTCCAATGCTTGTGTTATTTCAGGGTTATTCCATTCCACGGACAGGAAGAAATATAGATGAAGATGGGGCCCAATCTACATGCAAAAGCCTTCTGACATTGAAAAGGTAAAGTAAGGTGTCCATCCTATCTTTAGTTTTATTAAATGAAAGTAAACGTCCTGTGTCACTTTGGACAAATTCAGAAAAGGATGACAAAATATTGTCACAAAAGCAAGATAGAAGCAATATTGTACTAAGCTGTAATTTACTAGTGAATTATTGCAAGCCATTTTACATCTCTTTTGGTGGTTTTCACCTTGTGCATCTTTTTCAACTACTGATTTCCCCATGGATGTCCCTGGAAAAAAAATCTGTTATTGTACTCCAATGCTTGTGTTGTTTCAGGATTATTCCATTCCACGGACAGGAAGAAATATACATGAAGATGGGGCCCAATCTACATGCAAAAGCCTTCTGACATTGAAAAGTTAAAGTAAGGTGTCCATCCTATCTTTAGTTTTATTAAATGAAGGTAAACGTCCTGTGTCACTTTGGAGAAAATCAGAAAAGGATGACAAAATGTCATCACAAAAGCAAGATAAAAGCAATATTGTACTAAGCTGTAATTTACTAGTGAATTATTCTTAGCCATTTTACATCTCTTTTGGTGGTTTTCACCTTGTGCATCTTTTACCACTGCTGATTTCCCCATGGAGACCCCTGGGAAAAAAATCTGTTATTGTACTCCAATGCTTGTGTTTCTTTCAGGATTATTCCATTCCATGGAGAGGAAGAAATATACATGAAGATGGGGCGCAATCTGCATGCAAAAGCCTTCTGACATTGAAAAGGTAAAGTAAGGTGTCCATCCTATCTTTAGTTTTATTAATTGAAAGTAAACATCCTGTGTCACTTTGGACAAATTCAGAAAGGGATGACAAAATGTTGTCACAAAAGCAAGATAGAAGTAATATTGTACTAAGCTGTAATTTACTAGTGAATTATTGGAAGCCATTTTACATCTCTTTTGGTGGTTTTCACCTTGTGCATCTTTTTTCACTGCAGATTTCCCCATTGAGGCCCCTGGAAATAAAATCTTATTGTACTCCAATGCTTGTGTTATTTCAGGATTATTCCATTCCACGGACAGGAAGAAATATACATGAAGATGGGGCTCAATCTACATGCAAAAGCCTTCTGACATTGAAAAGGTAAAGTAAGGTGTCCATCCTATCTTTAGTTTTATTAAATGAAAGTAAATGTCCTGTGTCACTTTGGACAAATTCAGAAAAGGATGAGAAAATATCGTCACAAAAGCAAGATAGAGGAAATATTGTACTAAGCGGTAATTTACTAGTGAATTATTGGAAGCCATTTTACATCTCTGTTGGTGGTTTTGACCTTGTGCATCTTTTTCCACTGCTGATTTACCCATTGAGACCCCTGGAAAAAAAATCTGTTATTGTACTCCAATGCCTGTGTTTATTAAGGATTATTCCATTCCACGGACAGGAAGAAATATACATGAAGATGGGGCCCAATCTACATGCAAAACCCTTCTGACATTGAAAAGGTAAAGTAAGATGTCCATCCTATCTTTGGTTTTTTTAAATGAAAGTAAATGTCCTGTGTCACTTTGGACAAATTCAGAAAAGGATGACAAATTGTCATCACAAAGGAAGATAGAAGCAATATTGTACTAAGCGGTAATTTACTAGGGAATTATTGGAAACCATTTTACATCTTTTTTGGTGGTTTTCACCTTGTGCATCTTTTTCCACTGCTGATTTCCCCATGGAGACCCCTGGGAAAAAAATCTTATTGTACTCCAATGCTTGTGTTTGTTCAGGATTATTCCATTCCACGGACAGGAAGAAATATAGATGCAGATGGGGCCCAATCTACATGCATAAGCCTTCTGACATTGAAAAGGTAAAGTAAGGTGTGCATCCTATCTTTAGTTTTATTAAATGAAAGTAAACGTCCTGTGTCACTTTGGACAAATTCAGAAAAGGATGACAAAATATTGTCACAAAAGCAAGATAGAAGCAATATTGTACTAAGCTGTAATTTACTAGTCAATTATTGCAAGCCATTTTACATCTCTTTTGGTGGTTTTCACCTTGTGCATCTTTTTCAACTACTGATTTCCCCATGGATGTCCCTGGAAAAAAAATCTGTTATTGTACTCCAATGCTTGTGTTGTTTCAGGATTATTCCATTCCACGGACAGGAAGAAATATACATGAAGATGGGGCCCAATCTACATGCAAAAGCCTTCTGACATTGAAAAGTTAAAGTAAGGTGTCCATCCTATCTTTAGTTTTATTAAATGAAGGTAAACGTCCTTTGTCACTTTTGGAGAAAATCAGAAAAGGATGGCATAATGTTATCACAAAAGCAAGATAAAAGCAATATTGTACAAAGCTGTAATTTACTAGTGAATTATTCTTAGCCATTTTACATCACTTTTGGTGGTTTTCACCTTGTGCATCTTTTACCATTGCTGATTTCCCCATGGAGACCCCTAGAAAAAAATCTGTTATTGTACTCCAATTCTTGTGTTTATTTCAGGATTATTCCATACCATGGACAGGAAGAAATATACATGAAGATGGGGTGCAATCTACATGCAAAAGCCTTCTGACATTGAAAAGGTAAAGTAAGGTGTCCATCCTATCTTTAGTTTTATTAAATGAAAGTAAACGTCCTGTGTTACTTTGGACAAATTCAGAAAAGGATATGAAAGTATCGTCACAAAAGGAAGATAGAAGAAATATTGTACTAAGCGGTAATTGACTAGTGAATTATTGGAAGCCATTTTACATCTCTTTTAGTGGTTTTCACCTTGTGCATTTTTTCCACTGCTGATTTCCCCATTGAGGCCCCTGGAAAACAAATCTGTTATTGTACTCCAATGCTTGTGTTTATTCAGGATTATTCCATTCCACGGACAGGAAGAAATATACATGAAGATGGGGCCCAATTTACATGCAAAACCCTTCTGACATTGAAAAGTTAAAGTAATGTGTCCATCCTATCTTTGGTTTTTTTAAATGAAAGTAAATGTCCTGTGTCACTTTGGACAAATTCAGAAAAGGATGACAAATTGTCGTCACAAAGGAAGATAGAAGCAATATTGTACTAAGCGGTATTTTACTAGGGAATTATTGGAAACCATTTTACATCTCTGTTGGTGGTTTTCTCGTTGTGCATCTTTTTCAACTGCTGATTTCCCAATGGAAGACCATGGAAAGAAAGTCTGTTATTGTACTCCAATGGTTGTGTTGTTTCATTATTATTCCATTCCACGGACAGGAATAAATATACATGAAGATGGGGCCTAATCTACATGCAAAAGCCTTCTGACATTGAAAAGGTAAAGTAAGGTGTCCATCGTATCTTTGGTTTTATTTAATGAAAGTAAATGTTCTGCGTGACTTTGGACAAATTCAGAAAAGGATGAGAAAATATCGTCACAAAAGCAAGATAGAAGCAATATTGTACTAAGCGGTAATTTACTTGGGAATTATTCTTAGCCATTTTACGTCTCTGTTGGTGGTTTTAACCTTGTGCATCTTTTTCCACTGCTGATTTCCCCATGGAGGCCCCTGGAAAAAAATCTGTTATTGTACTCCAATGCTTGTGTTGTTTCAGGATTATTCCATTCCACGGACAGGAAGAAATATACATCAATATGGGTCCTGATCTACATGCAAAAGCCTTCTGACATTGAAAAGGTAAAGTATGGTGTCCATCCTATCTTTAGTTTTATTAAATGAAAGTAAACGTCCTGTGTGACTTTGGACAAATTCAGAAAAGGATGACAAATTGTCTTCGTAAAGGAAGATCGAAGAAATATTGTTCTAAGCGGTAATTTACTAGGGAATTATTGGAAACCATTTTACATCTCTGTTGGTGGTTTTCACCTTGTGCATCTTTTTCCACTGCTGATTTCCCAATGGAGGCCTCTGGGAAAATAATCTGTTATTGTACTCCAATGCTTGTGTTGTTTCAGGATTATTCCATTCCACGGACAGGAAGAAATATACATGAAGATGGGGCTCAATCTACATGCAAAAGCCTTCTGACATTGAAAAGGTAAAGTAAGGTGTCCATCCTATCTTTAGTTTTATTAAATGAAAGTAAATGTCCTGTGTCACTTTGGACAAATTCAGAAAAGGATGAGAAAATATCGTCACAAAAGCAAGATAGAGGAAATATTGTACTAAGCGGTAATTTAATAGTGAATTATTGGAAGCCATTTTACATCTCTTTTGGTGGTTTTCACCTTGTGCATGTTGTTCCACTGCTGATTTCCCCATGGAGACCCCTGGAAAACAAATCTGTTATTGTACTCCAATGCTTGTGTTATTTCAGGATTATTCCATTCCATCGACAGGAAGAAATATACATGAAGATGGGGCCCAATCTACATGGAAAAGCCTTCTGACATTGAAAAGGTAAAGTAAGGTGTCCATCGTATCTTTGGTTTTATTAATGAAAGTAAATGTCCTGTGTGACTTTGGACAAATTCAGAAAAGGATGAGAAAATAATGTCACAAAAGCAAGATAGAAGCAATACTGTATTCCGCAGTAATTTACTTGTGAATTATTGGAAACCATTTTACATCTCTGTTGGTGGTTTTCACCTTGTGCATCTTTTTCCACTACTGATTTCCCCATGGATGTCCCTGGGAAAAAAATCTGTTATTGTACTCCAATGCTTGTGTTGTTTCAGGATTATTCCATTCCATGGACAGGAAGAAATATACATGAAGATGGGGCCCAATCTACATGCAAAAGCCTTCTGACATTGAAAAGTTAAAGTAAGGTGTCCATCCTATCTTTCGTTTTATTAAATGAAAGTAAACGTCCTGTGTTACTTTGGAGAAAATCAGAAAAGGATGATAATATGTCATCACAAAAGCAACATAAAAGCAATATTGAACTAAGCTGTTATTTACTAGTGAATTATTGGAAGGCATTTTCCATCTCTTTTGGTGGTTTTTACCTTGTGCATTTTTTTCGACTGCTTATTTCCCCATGGAGACCCCTGGAAAAAAAATCTGTTATTATACTCCAATGCTTGTGTTGTTTCAGGATTATTCCATTCCATCGACAGGAAGAAATATACATGAAGATAGGGCCCAATCTACATGCATGAGCCTCCTGACATTGAAAAGGTAAAGTAATGTGTCCATCCTATCTTTAGTTTTATTAAATGAAAGTAAACGTCCTGTGTCACTTTGGACAAATTCAGAAAAGGATGACAAAATGTTGTCACGAAAGCAAGATAGAGCAATATTGTACTAAGCTGTAATTTACTAGTGAATTATTGGAAACCATTTTACATCTCTTTTGGTGGTTTTCACCTTGTGCATCTTTTTCCACTGCAGATTTCCACATGGAGGCCCCTGGAAAAAAAATCTTATTGTACTCCAATGCTTGTTTTTATTTCAGGATTATTCCATTCCACGGACAGGAAGAAATATACATGAAGATGGGGCCCGATCTACATACAAACTCCTTCTGACATTGAAAAGGTACAGTAAGGTGTCCATCGTATCTTTGGTTTTATTTAATGAAAGTAAATGTCCTGCGTCACTTTGGACAAATTCAGAAAAGGATGAGAAAATATCATCACAAAAACAAGATAGAAGCAATTTTGTACTAAGCGATAATTTACTTTGGAATTATTGGAAACCATTTTACATCTCTGTTGGTGGTTTTCACCCTCTGCATCTTTTTCCACTGCTGATTTCCCAATGGAGGCCTCTGGAAAAAAAATCTGTTATTGTACTCCAATGCTTGTGTTGTTTCAGGATTATTCCATTCCACGGACAGGAAAAAATATAGATGCAGATGGGGCCCAATCTACATGCAAAAGCCTTCTGACATTGAAAAGGTAAAGTAAGGTGTCCATCCTATCTTTAGTTTCATTAAATGAAAGTAAACGTCCTGTGTCACTTTCGACAAATTCAGAAAAGGATGACCAAATATTGTCACAAAAGCAAGATTAAAGCAATATTGTACTAAGCTGTAATTTACTAGTGAATTATTATAAGCCATTTTACATCTTTTTTGGTTGTTTTCACCTTGTGCATCTTTTTCCACTGCTGATTTCCCCATGGACGCCCCTAGAAAAAAAATCTTATTGTACTCCAATGCTTGTGTTATTTCAGGATTATTCCATTCCACGGACAGGAAGAAATATACATGAAGATGGGGCCCGATCTACATACAAACGCCTTCTGACATTGAAAAGGTAAAGTAAGGTGTCCATCCTATCTCTAGATTTATTAAATGAAAGTAAACGTCCTGTGTCACTTTGGACAAATTCAGAAAAGAATGACAAAATGTCATCCCAAAAGGAAGATAAAAGCAATATTGTAGTAAGCGGTAATTTACTAGGGAATTATTGGAAACCATTTTACATCTGTGTTGGTGCTTTTCACCTTGTGCATCTTTTTCCACTGCTGATTTCCCAATTGAGGCCCCATGAAAAAAAATCTGTTATTGTACTCCAATGCTTGTGTTGTTTCAGGATTATTCCATTCCACGGATAGGAAGAAATATACATGAAGATGGGGCCCAATCTACATTTATAAGCTTTCCCGACGTTGGAATGAAACAAACACAAAACAAAAAGAAGCAATGCACTCCAATACTTGTGTTGCTTCATGTTTATTCCATTCCACTCACAGGAAGGCATATTCATGTAGATGGGGCCCAATCTACACGCATAAGCCTTCCTGACGTTGGAAAGGTAAAGAAAGGTGTCCAACCTATCTTTAGTTTTATTTAATGAATCTAAACGTCCCTTGTCACTTTAGACAAATTCAGAAAATGATGACAAAATGTTGTCACAAAAGCAAGATAGAAGTAATATTGTACTAACCGGTAATTTACTAGTGAATTATTATAAGCCATTTTACATCTCTGTTGGTTCTTTTCACCTTGTAAATGTTTTTCCACTGCTGATTTCCCCATGGAGGCCACTGAGAAAAAAAAGCTCTTAATGCACTCCAATGCTTGTGTTGTTTCCTGTTTATTCCATTCCACAGACAGGAAGGCATATTCATGTAGATGAGGCCCCATGTACATGCATAAACCTTCCTGAAATTGGATGACAACAAACATAAAACACAAGCGAATAACTCCCAACACTTCTGTTGTTTAATGTTTATTCCATTCCACGGACTGGAAGGAATATTAGTGTAGATGGGGCCCCATCTGCCTGCATAACCCTTCCTGAAATTGGATGACAACAAACACAAAACACAAGCGATTCACTCCAATACTTATGTTGTTTCATATTTATTCCATTCCATGGACAGGAAGGCATATTCATGTAGATGGGGCCCAATCTACATGTTTAAGCCTTCCTGTCATTGGAAAGGTAAAGAAAGGTGTACATCCTATCTTTAGCTTTATTAAATGAATGTAAACGTCCTTTGTCACTTTAGACAAATTCAAAAAATGATGACAAAATCTCGTTGCAAAAGAAAGATAGAAGTAATATTGTACTAACCGGTAATTTACTAGTGAATTATTGGAAGCCATTTTACATCTCTGTTGGTGCTTTTCACCTTGTGAATATTTTAACACTGCTGATTTCCCCATGGAGGCCACAGAGAAAAAGACCTGTTAATGTACTCCAATGAATGTGTTGTTTCATGTTTATTCCATTCCACAGACAGGAAGGCATATTCAAGTAGATGGGCCCCCATCTACATGCATAAACCTTCCTGAAATTGGATGACAACAAACATAAAACACAAGCGAATAACTCCAACACTTCTGTTGTTTAATGTTTATTCCATTCCACGGACAGGAAGGAATATTAGTGTAGATGGGGCCCCATCTGCCTGCATAAGCCTTCCTGAAATTGAAATGAAATAAACAGAAAACACAAGCAATTCACTCCAATGCTTATGGTGTTTCATGTTTATTCCATTCCACGGACAGGAAGGCATATTAATGTAGATGGGGCCCAATCTACATGCATATTTCTTCTTGACATTGGAAAGGTAAAGAAAGGTGTACAGCCTATCTTTAGTTTTATTTATTGAATCTAAATGTCCTGTGTCACTTTGGACCAATGCAGAAAATGATGACAAAATGTTTTTCACAAAAGCAAGATAGAAGTAATATTGTACAAACCGGTAATTTACTAGTGAATTATTGGAAGCCATTTTACATCTCTGTTGGTGCTTTTTACCTTGTGAATATTTTAACACTGCTGATTTCCCCATGGAGAAAACCGAGAACAAAACCTGTTAATGTACTCCAATGAATGTGTTGTTTCATGTTTTAGTCCATTCCACAGACAGGAAGGCATATTCATGTAGATGGGGCCCCATCTACATGCATAAACCTTCCTGAAATTGGATGACAACAAACACAAAACACAAGCGAATAACTCCAACACTTATGTTGTTTCATGTTTATTCCATTCCACGGACAGGAAGGCATATTCATGTAGATGGGCCCCAATCTACATTTATAAGCTTTCCCGACGTTGGAATGAAACAAACACAAAACAAAAAGAAGCAATGCACTCCAATACTTGTGTTGCTTCATGTTTATTCCATTCCACCCACAGGAAGGCATATTCATGTAGATGGGGCCCAATCTACACGCATAAGCCTTCCTGACGTTGGAAAGGTAAAGAAAGGTGTCCAACCTATCTTTAGTTTTATTTAATGAATCTAAACGTCCCTTGTCACTTTAGACAAATTCAGAAAATGATGACAAAATGTTGTCACAAAAGCAAGATAGAAGTAATATTGTACTAACTGGTAATTTACTAGTGAATTATTGGAAGTCATTTTACATCTCTGTTGGTTCTTTTCACCTTGTAAATGTTTTTCCACTTTTCACCTTGTAAATGTTTTTCCACTGCTGATTTCCCCATGGAGGCCACTGAGAAAAAAAAGCTCTTAATGCACTCCAATGCTTGTGTTGTTTCCTGTTTATTCCATTCCACAGAGAGGAAGGCATATTCATGTAGATGGGGCCCCATCTACATGCATAAGCCTTCCTGAAATTGGATTACAACAAACACAAAACACAAGCGATTCACTCCAATACTTATGTTGTTTCATATTTATTCCATTCCATGGACAGGAAGGCATATTCATGTAGATGGGGCCCAATCTACATGTTTAAGCCTTCCTGACATTGGAAAGGTAAAGAAAGGTGTACAGCCTATCTTTAGTTTTATTAAATGAATGTAAACGTCCTTTGTCACTTTAGACAAATTCAAAAAATGATGACAAAATCTTGTTACAAAAGAAAGATAGAAGTAATATTGTACTAACCGGTAATTTACTAGTGAATTATTGGAAGCCATTTTACATCTCTGTTGGTACTTTTCGCCTTGTGAATATTTTAACACTGCTGATTTCCCCATGGAGGCCACAGAGAAAAAAACCTGTTAATGTACTCCAATGAATGTGTTGTTTCATGTTTATTCCATTCCACAGACAGGAAGGCATATTCATGTAGATGGGGCCCCATCTACATGCATAAACCTTCCTGAAATTGGATGACAACAAACATAAAACACAATCGAATAACTCCAACACTTATGTTGTTTAATGTTTATTCCATTCCACGGACAGGATGGAATATTAGCGTAGATGGGGCCCCATCTGCCTGCATAAGCCTTCCTGAAATTGAAATGAAATAAACAGAAAACACAAGCAATTCACTCCAATGCTTATGGTGTTTCATGTTTATTCCATTCCACGGACAGGAAGGCATATTAATGTAGATGGGGCCCAATCTACATGCATATTCCTTCCTGACATTGGAAAGGTAAAGAAAGGTGTACAGCCTATCTTTAGTTTTATTTATTGAATCTAAATGTCCTGTGTCACTTTGGACCAATGCACTTTGGACCAATGCAGAAAATGATGACAAAATGTTTTTCACAAAAGCAAGATAGAAGTAATATTGTACAAACCGGTAATTTACTAGTGAATTATTGGAAGCCATTTTACATCTCTGTTGGTGCTTTTCACCTTGTGAATATTTTAACACTGCTGATTTCCCCATGGAGAAAACCGAGAAAAAAACCTGTTAATGTACTCCAATGAATGTGTTGTTTCATGTTTTATTCCATTCCACAGACAGGAAGGCATATTCATGTAGATGGGGCCCCATCTACATGCATAAACCTTCCTGAAATTGGATGACAACAAACACAAAACACAAGTGAATAACTCCAACACTTATGTTGTTTCATGTTTATTCCATTCCACGGACAGGAAGGCATATTCGTGCAGATGGGGCCCCATTGGCCTGCATAACCCTTCCTGAAATTGAAATGAAACAAACAGAAAACACAAGCAATTCACTCCAGTGCTTATGGTGTTTCATGTTTATTCCATTCCACAGAGAGGAAGGCATATTAATGTAGATGGGGCCCAATCTACATGCATAAACCTTCCTGACATTGGATGACAACAAGCACAAAATAACAGAAGCAATGAATTCCAATGCTTGTGTTTTTTCATGTTCATTCCATTCCACGGACAGGAAGGCATATTCATGTAGATGGGACCCAATCTACATACATAAGCCTTCCTGACATTGGAAAGGTAAAGAAAGGTGTACAGTCTATCTTTAGTTTTATTTATTGAATCTCAATGTCGTCTGTCACTTTGGACCAATGCAGAAAATGATAACAAAATGTTTTCACAAAAGCAAGATAGAAGTAATATTGTACCAACCAGTAATTTACTAGTGAATTATTGGAAGCCATTTTACATCTCTGTTGCTGCTTTTCACCTTGTGAATATTTTAACACTGCTGATTTCCCCATGGAGGCCACCAGAAAAACCTGTTAATGTACTCCAATGAATGTGTTGTTTCATGTTTATTCCATTCCACAGACAGGAAGGCATATTCATGTAGATGGGGCCCCATCTACATGCATAAACCTTCCTGAAATTGGATGACAACAAACACAAAACAAAAGCGAATAACTCCAACACTTATGTTGTTTCATGTTTATTCCATTCCACGGACAGGAAGGCATATTCGTGTAGATGGGGCCCCATCTGCCTGCATAACCCTTCCTGAAATTGAAATGAAACAAACAGAAAACACAAGCAATTCACTCCAGTGCTTATGGTGTTTCATGTTTATTCCATTCCACGGACAGGAAGGCATATTCATGTAGATTGGGCCCCATCTACATGAATATGCCTTCCTGTCCGTGGAATGGAATAAACATTAAAACAACACAAGTATTGGAGTACATTGCTTGTGTTGTTTTGTGTTTGTTGTATTCCAATGTCAGGAAGGCTTATGCATGTAGATTGGGCCCCATCTACATGAATATGTTTTCCTATCCGTGGAATGGAATAAACATGACAACACAAGCATTGGAGTACATTGCTTGTGTTGTTTTATGTTTGTTGCATTCCAATGTCAGGAAGACTTATGCATGTAGATTGGGCCCCATCTACATGAATATGCTTTCCTGTCCGTGGAATGGAATAAACATTAAAACAACACAAGTATTGGAGTACATTGCTTGTGTTGTTTTGTGTTTGTTGTATTCCAATGTCAGGCAGTCTTATGCATGTAGATTGGGCGCCATCTACATGAATATGCTTTCCTGTTCGTGGAATGGAATAAACATGAAACAACAAAAGCATTGGAGTACATTGCTTGTGTTGTTTTATGTTTGTTTCATTCCAATGTCAGGAAGGCTTATGCATGCAGATTGGGCCCCATCTACATGAATATGCTTTCCTGTCTGTGGAATGGAATAAACATGAAACAACAAAAGCATTGGAGTTCATTGCATGTGTTGTTTTATGTTTGTTGCATTCCAATGTCAGGAAGGCTTATGCATGTAGATTGGGCCCCATCTACATGAATATGCTTTCCTGTCCGTGGAATGGAATAAACATTAAAGCAACAAAAGTATTGGAGTAGATTGCTATGTTGTTTTGTGTTTATTGCATTCCAATGTCAGGAAGGCTTTTGCATGTAGATTGGGCCCCATCTACATGAATATGCTTTCCTGTCTGTGGAATGGAATAAACGTGAAACAACATAAGCATTGGAGTGAATTGCTTGTGTTGTTTTGTGTTTGTTGCATTCCAATATCATGAAGGCTTATGCATGTAGATTGGGCGCCATCTACATAAATATGCCTTCCTGTCCGTGGAATGGAATAAACATTAAAACAACACAAGTATTGGAGTGAATTTCTTGTGTTGTTTTTGTTTGTTGTATTCCAATTTCAGGAAGGCTTATGCATGTAGATTGGGCCCCATCTACATAAATATACCTTCCTCTCCGTGGAATGGAATAGACATTAAAACAAGACAAGCATTGGAGTGAATTTCTTCTGTTAATTTTTGTTTGTTGCATTCCAATATCAGGAAGGCTTATGCATATAGATTGGGCCCCAGCTACATAAATATGCTTTCATGTCCGTGGAATGGAATAAACATGAAACAACACAAGCATTGGAGTACATTGCTTGTGTTGTTTTGTGTTTGTTGCATTCCAATGTCAGGAAGGCTTATGCATGTAGATTGGGCCCCATCTACTTGAATATGCTTTCCTGTCCGTGGAATGGAATAAACATTAAAACAACACAAGTATTGGAGTACATTGCTTGTGTTGTTTTGTGTTTGTTGTATTCCAATGTCAGGAAGGCTTATCCATGTAGATTGGGCCCCATCTACATGAATATGCTTTCCTACCCTTGGAATGGAATAAACATGAAACAACACAAGCATTGGAGTGAATTGCTTGTTGTTTTATGTTTGTTGCATTCCAATGTCAGGAAGGCTTATGCATGTAGATTGGGCCCCATCTACATAAATATGCTTTCCTGTCCATGGAATGGAATAAACTTTAAAACAACACAAGTATTGGGGAGTACATTGCTTGTGTTGTTTTGTGTTTGTTGTATTCCAATGTCAGGAAGGCTTATGCATGTAGATTGGGTGCCATCTACATGAATGTGCTTTCCTGTCCATGGAATGGAATAAACATGAAACAACACAAGCATTGGAGTACATTGCTTGTGTATTTTTGTGTTTGTTGCATTCCAATGTCAAGAAGGCTTATGCATGTAGATTGGGCCCCAACTACATGAATGTGCCTTCCTGTCCGTGGAATGGAATAAACATTAAAACAACACAAGTATTGGAGTACATTGCTTGTGTTTTTTTGTATTTGTTGTATTCCAATGTCAGGAAGGCTTATGCATGTAGATTGGGCGCCATCTACATGAATATGCTTTCCTGTCCGTGGAATGGAATAAACATGAAACAACAAAAGCTTTGGAGTACATTGCTTGTGTTGTTTTGTGTTTATTGCATTCCAATGTCAGGAAGGCTTATGCATTTAGATTGGACCCCATCTACATGAATATGCTTTCCTGTCCGTGGAATGGAATAAACATTAAAACAACAAAAGTATTGCAGTTGATTGCTTTGTTGTTTTGTGTTTATTGCATTCCAATGTCAGGAAGGCTTATGTATGTAGATTGGGCCCCATCTACATGAATATGCTTTCCTGTCCGTGGAATGGAATAAACAGCAAGCAACATAAGCATACGAGTGAATTGCTTGTGTTGGTTTGTGTTTTTTGCATTCCAATGTCAGGAAGGCTTTTGCATGTAGATTGGGCCCCATCTACATGAATATGCTTTCCTGTTCGTGGAATGGAATAAACATGAAACAACATAAGCATTGGAGTGAATTGCTCATGTTGTTTTGTGTTTGTTGCATTCCAATGTCATGAAGGCTTATGCATGTAGATTGGGCGCCATCTACATAAATATGCCTTCCTGTCCGTGGAATGGAATAAACATTAAAACAACACAAGTATTGGAGTGAATTGCTTGTGTTGTTTTTGTTTGTTGTATTCCAATGTCAGGAAGGCTTATGCATGTAGATTGGGCCCCATCTACATGAATATGCCTTCCTGTCTGTGGAATGGAATAAACAAGAAACAACATAAGCATATGAGTGAATTGCATGTGTTGTTTTTTGTTTGTTGCATTCCAATATCAGGAAGGCTTATGCATATAGATTGGGCCCCATCTACATGAATATGCCTTCCTGTCTGTGGAATGGAATAAACATGAAACAACACGAGCATTGGAGTACATTCCTTGTGTTGTTTTGTGTTTGTTGCATTCCATTGTCAGGAAGGCTTATGCATGTTGATTGGGACCCATCTACATGAATATGCCTTCCTGTCCGTGGAATGGAATAAACACAAAACAGTAGAAGCAATCCAATTTAAAGGCTTTCAGAACAATGTTCATTGCAGATATGCCATGCCCACTGCCAAACTTGCTTTATCTCTATGAATATGCATTCCGTCCATGGAATGGAATATACACAAAACACAAGCAATTCAATCAGAGACATTGCATGTTGATGTCAATTGCGGCTATGTGTGCAATACATTTTACCAAGCCACATTAATACAGCATCTTTAGCATGGAATATAAGAAACGATATGACAGTGTTAATAACCTCCACCAATAATCAGGTTGGAAATTCTAAATTGATGAATGAAATGACAAAGTTTTGTGATTTTTGTTTTACATCCTTGAGGATTTTCAGATTTCAAATCAGAAGGGAGTACAAACTGCCAGTGGGTTGCCCAATATGAAAATATAAAAAATCAGATGCTGCTTGTAGTCCCATGGGCTTTAGGCCCCCCAAAAAATGTTTCCTATTGCACTGGTTTTAAAATTAGGGTAGGCAGGTAGGTTTTTTTTTTTTTAAACTTATAAATCGAAGAAGATTTCAAGTTCTTCAAAGTGCTGGGCAAAACTGACTCAATTTGATGCACAAATCAATTTTGGCAATGTGACTTTTTTTATTTAAAAAAATATTTGGATGGTGGGGGAAAAGTGGTAGGGTTGGGAACGAGAAACAGGGACATTCGGCCGACCGGAAACACATTTTTTTTGTTGTTGGCCTTAGAACCCGACAGTTTAGTAGGGGTGAAACAATTCATAGATATATCGATACTTTTGTCATATCGATACATGTATCGATACAAGAGGTGAAGAATCGATACAAAATGAAATCTACCTATATAAGTTACTTTAATCATCAGCAGTCAAGAATAATTATTAGTAGATTGTGTATCGTGAATCGTATCGATATGCGACACAGGTGTATCATTTCACCCCTAGAGTTGAGTAGTCTGAAAACAACATTTGGTAGTCCGAAAACAAAATCTGGTACCAAATATATTCAAATCATTAGTGAATTCTGGTCGCAAAGGACACTAGATAATTAAAACTCGTTAGTTGTGCCAGAAAGTTGTTTTGTTTAGATTTTTGTCCATCTTTTACAAATTGAATCTGTTGAAACTATGGGTCCAATTGCACCTACTACACCTCCCCCAGTCTATCTTCATGACTTACTTGTAAAAACCAGAGTTGAACTAGCAAACTAGAGTTGTTAGTGGACAGGAGCTCACAAGATAATCTCCACTTCTGTGACATCAGTTAGTATCTTTGATTGGCCAACTAACCACAGAATGTAGGTCTCAACAACCCAGTTTTGATGTATGACATAACTGATTTCTCTTATGCACTTGACATGCATGTTTGGTAGTAAATGGGTTTAAAGGTGTTATAATTTGCACACAGACACCATATATAAGTAGTGTTCAGAATCCTGGAAATGTGTTAAACACTTTAATTCTAAGATGCATTCTTAGTGTCCTTTTATAGCAATTGGCGAAAATGTACATGTATCAAAATTAGAGACAAAGAGAGATTTGTCACCACTTTTTGTAGTAACCAGTAGGTCACATAGACCTAGTGTCGATGAGTCACACATACCCATTCCATCTCAAGATACACAAAAAAGGGCAAGTTTTATATCAATCAATGTGGTGGTGTAAAAATGCAGATGGGTACATTTCTAACAGCAATTTTGAAACAAATCCTGAATTGTATGTTACAGCAAGGAGGACTCCAACAATAAAATGTTGTGGCCACCATCCCTTGAACTAGGAATTTTTAATTGCAAAACAAGTACTTTGGGGAATATATAACACACATGCTTATGGTTTCTAACCTCCTAAACCTCAATAATAATTTTTGTTGCAATTTATTTTCAGATGTCTCTTTATAGCAGAAAAAAAAAGTTAATATTATAAACCAAAATTACCAGTAGTTGTATAATTTTGATGTTTGGTAGAGAAGTTGGCTTGTGAAATAGTAGTGGTAGTAGAAGTTGCTGTTGTTGTGTTTTTAATATAAAACCAAAATTTTTTTTTTTTATAACATTAAGTCTTCAATATAAAACAAAGTTACCTGTGTATTCATGTAACATAATATAAATTAAGACTGCATTATAGTAATTCTGTTTTACTACTTACATGTGTTATTGAAATAAAGTGCCCTGTGATCATATGGCACTATTAATTTCACATAAAGTTCCATGTTTTAAAAGATAGGAATCTTTGCAGCATATTTACCCAGCAGACACAAGTCAACAAACCAGAATACTGACCACTATTTAAAATCATATTTCATATTCAACAAAAAAGCATGAAATAAAATGACAAAAAAATATCATCTGGTTAATTACAAGTAAAGTAGTTGAAAAAGTCCTTTTGCATTTTACACTAGACCAAGCATACCTTGTCCAATGAATCTCAGACCATGTGTTGAATATAAGCAATTCAAAGCAAAAAAATGTTTGTATCAACCATTACACATATGTAGTCAACTATCCAAACTGCTAGTCAACAAAAAATTTATATTTATGGATGGAATACAGCTATCTGCTCTCTTGGCAGCTTTTCAACAGTGCACATATGTTGGAGAATCCCAATAGTTACAGGGTATATGCTATGAGGCGATCGAGACGAAATAGTCACCTTAGACTCCGTCATTTCACATTAACAGACCCGAAAGATGAAGTTCACTTTACCTTGAATTGATTTCATGACATTACCCCGACTCCATTTTGTTTCAGTACAATGCAATGATCACTAAAGTACAACATCGAACTTTGTGTCAATTTTCCCCAAAAAGGTGAAAAGATAGAAAAAGAAATCTTATGTCCTGTAGCTATTTTGGTTTACCCACTGCTGAACCTAGAAAGTACTGATGGTGAGAAACCTGATTATCTCGAGTTCTCTGGTCATGGATTTGACTACAGTCATAATACTTACAGCCCAAAATTCATTCTATATAGTCACAATACAGACATACGTGTATTTTGTCAATAAGCTGTCCACTTTATGGAAGCAATCCAGCTCTAGAGGTATGTAAAAATTAATATATATTCTTTCTTGCTATCGTTCCATGTGATAGAATAGTTTTATATCATGGATGTTTCAGAATTTTTTTAATTCCAACTGTCACATAATGCCATGCTATATGATAGACTATAGTCCATTTCAAGTTAGCCATAGCTAAACAGACAAGTTGAATTCAATTACATGCTGTATTCATTCAATGAGGAGTAGTTTTCGAGTTCTTGCAATCCAGTGCGATTATTCTTGCCCGAGATAGATTCATATATGAACATGGTTATTATAATAATCTCAACCAGTTGTTCTTATGAAATGATTTAATGCACAACAAAATCAATTCATGTGTACGCATGTTTAATGTGTATTACTGTATTCATATTTAACTGTACCTCATGTATTAATAATTCAGTATAATTTTTAGCTGTTCACGGGGAGTCATTGAACTCTGGGGTTTTATGTAACCCGAATGTTGCGGTCATTGGTAACGCTGGTTGGAATGACGGGTCTGGTTTTCTCAGTGCGAGGGGCCAAAGGTTCTGGACCAGTGGGTCTGCAGGACAAAGAGGTTCTTGAGGTATCCTTCGGCAGGCTGAGAGAAGCAGACCACATGAGGTTGTTTCTTCACTACTGGGCGAGAGCTGTTGAATCAGAACCATCTCATGATTGTCGAGTGGATGCCACAAGATAAATATCATACATTCCACTTTAGAATCAAATCTATTTCAATATCACTATACGAGTGAAAATCATACCTGTTTATAAATTTCATACTTTGATCCAATGGTGTTGACAGATCCACATGTCAACCATACTTTGTGTATAATTCCATATATTAATCATATTTGGTGATATAAGTAATTCCATACATTGATCATATCCGTTCATATACAGGATTATTTGTGTTTATTTGTTGAAATTCCATTCTTTGATTAGAACTATGTTATTTTCTTTTATCCACTGTTGAACTTTGTGCAGATCATTTTTTTTATCCATTGTTGGACATTATGTGCACAAGTAAGGTGTCAGATTCCTTTATTATTCATATGCACTATAAATAAACATCTCATTCATACAATTGTCTTTTGTATTTTCACTATATCGAATCCCACCCAGCTTCAATCCTGTTACGCCAAACTCAAGTCTGTAAAAGAACTGAAATTCCATCAATAAAACATTGTCTCTATTCTTCTCAGCTATAAACAGGATAAGCTCCCAAAAGATTCTTTTTCACTAAAATTTTAGTTTTCTTTATCCAATCATGGCCCTCCAAAAACATAAACTCTACTTTATGTTCATCCATTTCTAGACTGGTTCCCATTTTTCCATATACTACCACAAGTCCTAAAAGCAATGCCAAGCTTTTGTATGATTAACACGACTTCTGATAAGGAAATGGTAAAAGTACAGTTCCAATCAAGTAACACATGTAACTGATATGAATGGAATGAGAAAAATTCTGGCAAGCAAGTTTTACTAACTTTTGATCGAGATATTTTAAAAATAAAAATTCTGGGGCCATCAACAGAAATTGGGGCCTCCAGGCAGTCATGATTATTATAGCAGACTCATCCTTGTATAGCAACCCAATTTTGTTTGAAACATGCCCATCCTAATTAAGTTGCACTCTCAGTAGAAGTTTGGTTACAATAGGCTCAGTGTCACTATCACAATCGATAAAAAAATTTAAAGCAATTGTTAATAAATTCTGCAAAGGAGGATACAAGAATCCAGTTTTTGTGTAATATGTTGATCTCAATATGCACACATAGTCCAAGTTTTAGTAATTATGTTTAGATATAAAAAGGAGTTAACAGCCCAGACAGGAAGTATGAACAAAATGTTTAAGCAATTTTAATAATCTTTTTGTGGTGAGGGCCCTTTTGATTTTTTCTTAAATTTCTAGGCCCCATAAATAGCTTGAAAAAAAATATCTTGCTCTGATTTGTAGACAAAAAGAACTTCTTATATCCATTATATTAGTTGCAAAAAATATCTTGAGGAAAAGAAAGAAAAAAAAAGAGGAAATATTCTAGTTTCAAAGACCCCACCCCCCCGGCCCTGATTACAACTATTGTAGGAAATATATTTTTAATAATATCTTCAATACAATATAAAAGATTTGACTTAAATTGCCATAGTAGTTTTAAAAATACTGAAAATGTAGTTTCCACATGGCTGATCTAAAAGATAAGTGGCTGTTATGGAGGCTACAAAACACAACCTCAAGTAAAACATTTCCCTACAGTCTGATAACATTCAATGAAGTGATTTTGTAGAAGATGTCAAAATCATGTTTCTCACCAAGCCATCATTGAGACCAAGAGACGCACATTTGTTTGTAGATCATGTCATGATATTTCCTCAAATTTTTTTATTTTGAGATGTGAAAAATGTTTTTCAACATGGTCAATATACATGCAATATGCAGTTAGTGCCAAATAGATGGGTAGTATATTTAATGATGCCCAGAGGCATTCATCACTATAAATACAGTTGTTTTCATTCTCATTTTAACTACATCTCTGAAGCCACTAGATATATCGAGTTTGGAAGAAGGAAATAAAGTGGACATTTCCAATTTCAACTGGAATACTATTCATGAGTATTGGAAACTTCTTTGGAAATATTCCTTATTTGGTTTGGGAATTTTTAATTGTTTGGTGGACATGGATCTCTGGTGGGAAGTGTTACCAGATAGCCTATACTGGAATAGTGACTGTAAATAGACAGGAACACTTTTATTGGATATCTTGTACATTCACTTGGCTTTTCTCAAATGGATTCGGTCTTTAACAGGTAATATTTTTAACTTGCCAGCCAAGTTTTCTGTGTTCTGTTTGGATTGATATTAGCCTGAATGCTCTTTCATGAAGATGTGCTAGCTTTGATATAATAATAAGAAGAATAATAATAATGATAATGAGTATTTAGAAAAGGTAACTCAATTAGTTACAGTAACTAATCTACCTTGACGCCTTCTGTTATGTACAATATATACAGTATATACAGCACAATGTGACAACAATTTGGCTTAACAGTAAAGAATCGGGTTGTTCTGAATATCGAAGTTTCAAGTACATAATACACAAGCATCAGTGAACATATTAAAATAAATAAAATGTCGTACTGTATAAACAAATTGTCAAAATTATAAACATTTTTGTTTCAAATTATATTAGACCCATTATATCAATACTGTATTAAAAAATTCTCAAAATTATAAACATATTTTTGTTTAAAATTATATTAGACCATTATCTCATTTCAATACTACCAAGGATTGTCAAAATTAAAAACATATTTTTGTTTAAAATTATAGTAGACCCATTATATCAATACAAAAGTTTAAAATTATAGTAGATCCATTATATCAATACAACACTACCAAGGATTGTCAAAATTATAAATATATTTTTCTTTACAATTATAGTAGACCCATTATATCAATACAAATGTTAAGAAATCTTCAATCATACCCAGATTTTTGTATTTTATTCTTTTTTCAAGTTGATTATTAAGCTTGGAGTGCAGATATACTATTGATAACTAGAGAATAATCTTAAAATGGGAAGCTATTTGTGTCAATCAAACTCCTTGATAATGTTGCTGTACATGCAACTTGCAAAAGCCACACCTTTCACAGATGGTGAAAAACAAACATTATACTGATGGTGAAAAACATAATAACCACTATAAACCTTCTTACTCCTGCATCCAGTCACTTTTGTCTCAAATAAAAGAGTGCCCAAAAAAACAAGTTGTTTGCTGCATACTTCCCAGATAAATTATGGATTATCTCTCCGTGTCCAACTAAGTACAGTAGAATTCTCCCAAGAAAGCACATTTCACAAAAAAAGAAACTTCATGAATGACTGACATATACCGTACATGTATGCACGGTTACTGTTACCCTTTTGTCTTTGAGAAAACATGCTGAATTGGCAAAGTTCAAAATGTTTCCTGATGAAACTATCATTTTCCTGTTTCCATCATACATCTGTTTCTACTGGCAGTAGGACAAAAATACTGTTTTAAAAGCTGTCTACTGCACATACCATTTTATAGTTAAATTCTACCACTTTTGAAAAATTTACAGTTAAAAAATATCTATTTCTTTTAAGACGACAGAAACAGTATTTTTTTTCTCATTCTATCCCCCCCTCCCCCATTACAGAAACCAGTGGGAAGCAGTCTACTGGGGACTTGAAATGCTGTAGCACAATGACTAGTGCAATGAGGTGTGGCTCAGCAATTGAACTAAGGTTAAAAGTTTACTCAACAAACTCTTATTTGATTACATCATTGTTGCAATGTGACAAGTTTAAGACCAAATGGGGGATGTTTTATCAAGTGTACTCGACAAGCTGTCAATTGATTACATTATTATTGTAATTTGGAGAGTTTAAGGCCAAATGCGGGATGTTTTATCAAGTGTTACAAGTAAGAAAGGGATCAAAGGCAGTATATGATGGCTTTCAAGTCTTTGAATAAAGGCAAGATAAATAATCATTTCAGGAGAAAATCCTATTTTTATTTTTTGTATTGTTTAATTGTTATTATGTTGTTTAAGATGTTTTTAGAAGAATATTTAAGGGCAGCTCATCTATTTTTTAGTTCAATTCCTGTAAAAATGCCAAAAACGTGCACTTTCTCACAATGCTAAAAAACCACCAAGAAATGAGGCTTAGGAATACATGTACATCTCAAGTCCAACTCATACATGTGGATTTGATCTTTTAAAAATCTTTGCAGTGAACTACGAGATATACGACTCATCCTTTTTCATGTAATTGACAATACACTGACTCGTAATAAATATTATTACAACATTTTCCATTAGAATCTGTTTGATGTTCAAAACTTGCCGTTTTGTTTTAGAATGAAGAGTATATATTATGGCAAACCCTGCACTTCTTTTTTTTTTTTTCAATACCCTTAAAACCCCATAAAAAAAATTTGGATACAAATCTGCTGATTTAGGTACCAATCTACTGATCAAAATTTGTCAATCTACTGGTTTGGTGTCCTGGTTCTGACACATGTATGTTTATATACCTTTCTCACATTGCAAAATTAGACTAAAATACAAAGTGGGCAGAGATAAGTATTTGTCAACATGCTGTCAAACATCGTAAGCAGCACATACAATGTATACCTACTTTGTGCTCTTAATGGAAATTTTAATAACCACACATTTGTAAAATCAATCAATTTAGGGACTGGTCCAAACTTGTAACTGTGAAAATCTGACCAAAATTTTGTACACAATCTTGAAAATCCACTCATTTGCATGTTTGTAAGATCATATAAGCTCATAAATATATCCTCTTCAAAGACAACTTGATAAATCTAGCACTCATCTAAAAGTTCTTTTTTCTTCTTCTCTCTAAAACTTTTTCTTTCTAAGCAGGTTGGTTGGAGACTTTGAAGTGAATTTCTTGAGTCTAAGAGTCAAAGTATGTATTTAATCCTAAGTTATTTTTGTCTTGTCTGCAGTACACCACATGCAAGACATGGATTTTTAATAGGGAAAACACAAGAGAAAAAATACCTCCACCCAGACATGTTCAACCAATCCGCTTGCCCTACACATTGATTTTAAAGCATTTAATTTCTCTATTCTATACTCTAACTTTTGAGTTAAGGGAGTTTGAAAACCATTTGCAAAGTAATGACTAGAGACAGGCTGGCATAGTCTAATTGGTTAATTTATTGGATAATGATCAAAATGTTTCTCATCCTAATACAGTACTTCAGTTGCTTTTGTGGCCTTTTTTTATTACATTTTTGCAAATTCTCAGAAAATGTGGAAATCGGTGACCAAAGTTAAATGTACAAACTATGCAAATGATATGGTACATCTCTTGGCATGTCAGATAATCTCTACACATGTGACCGAAATGAAAACTGGACATATCTGACCAGATTACATGTGGAAAAGTTTATCAGGGATCCTTAAATCCACCCCACCCCACCCCCGAGTTTAACTGCACATTTTGAGAGACTTTTTTTACGGACTTCATAGACACAGATGAATCTGCTGCTTGTAATATATATTCATTAAAAATACAATGTTTCAACCCCTACATAGGTCTCATCAGGTGGTAGCAGCAAACCACAACTGTATCCATATCATTTGCTATAGATTTCCACACAAGGTTGTCCTTTTTTTTTTTTTTTTTTTTTTAGAAAATGTACTTAACACAGTGTTCTTGTCAGTGATCATAATGTTCCCACATTTGCACCATTGTAAATCCACTCCTAGAAATTTTGTCAGTTTGACAAAAACATTCTCTTTGTTTTCTTGATACAGATGTCTGTTTTGATTTCCCTTCCACTTCCCGACTTCTGGCATCAGATCAAAGACTTTTATATCAGCAGCAACAATATTTATTCTTACAAGTTCACCAAGAGTATCAACACTGAGCCTGCACTGCATCTTTGTTCTGATAAATTTGTGTGAAAATCTGCACTCACACTCCTCACTGGACCATGGAAGTACCTGTGAAATCTCTATAAAACAAATCACATTCAGGTACTGTCCTTTCGTTGGAACAACTTTTGTCAGCAATTCAGCTGCTTGCACTCCTCTATAATTGTTTTAAACAATCTACTTGAAAATCCCCCACTCATTACTTCATCGGCACTGATGACCAAGTAAATTCTCTCTCTTTGTCGACCATAATGAGCAATCCAAGTGTCCACGTGATCATTACCCAGCTGTGGCATGTCACTAGCATTTGTAGTAATAGTATTAGGCTCAAACACAGTGACTGCATTGGAAATGGCATGGTCCAGAAATCTATCATGTACGTTTTGCATGAATAATCCATATACACTGTACTGCTTTGGCTGGAAAGTCAGTCATGTGACAAAAACACTTCAGTTCTATCCTTTTGACGTGACTGCTGTCACACATGGCTGTAAGAAACTCACTGCAGATGATCCCAAAATCAGGTGTACCTCCCTCCAAGATGCACTATTTTCAATGATGTCAAAAATCCATCAACACACTGCTTCATGGTAATGTATGGCAAATCTCTTGTCTGCAAACACTGGCCAAGGATTACAGTTTTCATCCTTATTATGCTTGTTCTTTGACATGGCGAGTAGTGCTCTCTCAAGCAGTAAAACTGATGCTTATTATTGTAAACACATCAGTTCTATCCTTTTTATGTGACTTACAGCTGTCACATATGGCTGTAAGAAACTCACTGCAGATGATTCCAAAATTAGGTGTACCTCCCTCCAAGATGCACTATTTTCAATGATGTCAAAAATCCATCAACACACTGCTTCATGCTAATGTATGGCAAATCTCTTGTCTGCAAACACAGTTTTCATCCTTATTATGCTTATGCTTTGACATGGCAAGTAGTGCTCTCTCAAGCAGTAAAACTGATACTTATTATCGTCTCATCTAGGCATATATAAGCCTTCCAATTAAAAAAAAAAAAAAACGTTTAGAATTACAAACATTCATCTGTACTGTGAAGCCAATCTTTGAAATTTAGCACACTATTGCTCACGAAAGAATCAAGTTGCCCTTCTTTACCCCCATAAAACCAACTTTGTTAAGGTGTTTATTTGACATTTAAATAGATCAACAAATCGAAAGCAATTTTAAATCAAGGTATTTGGGATAGCATATAACCAATGCCTGGTTGTTGAGTATGTGCCAGTAAAAACCTCTGAACTGGTTCTCATATCTGGCAAATACATGGATTTAAGGAAGCCTGATATTAATTTCTAGAACTAATGTGTATACAGTATCCTTCAATAAGGCATTTATATTATAGTCATAAATTATTTTTACTGTAATAATAAATCAAACTTCAAAACTGAATCTGCACCAGGACCAAATTTTGGTTGAAGACTACTTTTTAGTTTCTGCCTTTACAATGTCAATGACATTAGAGCAGTGGTTCCCAAGCCCCAGGTCACAACCCTAAACTGGTACTGCATTTTGGGTTGCAAAAGATGGTATTTGGGGTTGCGATAAAAAAAAGTTTGGGAACAACTGCATTAGACTATTACATCAGGACTGAGCTAATTTTCCAAGTCCTGCTGTGTATCCAAGTTATTGTTGTTGGAGTTTTTAAACTTTTACTACATAAAATTATCAACCACTGCCTATTTTCACAATATGTTGGACTGAAAAGGTCATCAAAATCTTCTTAATACCCCTAATAGGAAGCTGCTATAACCCCCAACAGTTTGATTTTGTCACATTTGTTTAAAAATCAGTGCCAGCATGATCCTCGAGCTCACAAACCCTCATATGCACATGAACTTTAAACATTTAGTACCTCAAAGTTAAAGAAAATTGTCATTTGAACAATTTGAACACAAAATTCAATGACCACATGTTGTTACGGAATCATTATGAATTTTGAATCAATAAAGTAATTAAGCAAATGCATCTTATTAGAACCAAATTAATATGATGTAAAATGGTAGGAGTTTATCACTTTATTGTGAACTTTATATCTGATTTTACATTGTTCCCAGAGTCTAGTGCTTACATTGTTCCCAGTGTGTAGTGCTTTGGACAAGTTTACATGAATGCATCTTTCTTTTATCTGACCATAGATTCACATTCCTTAGATTTTTGACAACTGAAAATGTTCACTTTTAGAATATAATGGAAGCCAGTAGTATGAATCAATGTAGAAAAAAAAACAAATTTTATATATTTAGACATTGGTCTGACCCAAGTGAAAATACATATAGTAAACAAATACAAGATTGAAGTCATTTTTTCCATTCTTGCTATTAAAAATCAACCGAGACAGAATATCAATCACAACTTGAATCTTATGCTCAAGGAGTACATTACAAGCCCATTTCAACCAATTTCAAATCAAGCATCAATATTTAACATGTATTATACAGTCGATTGTATAATGTTTATGTACCTATCAGGTATTATAAAATTAAGATGAAATATGGACTTGGAAAAGAGGGTAGTTGTCAAAATAAATATTTTCCAAGAAGCAAATGCATACCTAGTTTGTGCTCTATCTGTAAACACAATAACCAAACCTTTGTAAAATCAAACAATATAGAGACGGGTCCATACCAGTAACAGTGAAAATCTGACCAAATCCTGCATTACAATTTTCAAAATCAATGTTCATGTGTTTGCAAGATGAAAAATATATTGCAAGACATCTTGATCAATCTAGAGCTCATCGAAGAGGGCTATATTTTCTCAAAGAAAACTGGTTTTCTTAACAGATTGGTTTGGAGGTTTTGGAGTGAACTCTTTGAGCTTGAGAGTCAAAGTATGTATTGAATCCTATCTGAATTATTTTTGTCTTGTCTGCAGTGTACCACAAGCAAGACATGGATTTTTAATGGAGAAACACAAAAGAAAAAATACCTTCATACAGACATGTTCAACCAATCTTTTTGCCCTTCACAGAGATTTTAAAGCATGTCTATTCTATACTCGAACTTTTAAGTTAAGAGAGTTAGAAAACCATTTGCAAAGAAATGACTAGAGACAGGCTGGCATAGTCTCACTGGTGAATTTATTGTAGGATAGTCAACATTCGTCTCCTACTAATGCTGAACTTCAGTTGCTTTTGCGGCCAGTTTACAGCATTTTAAACAATTTTCAGAAAATTTGGAAATGTCTGACCCAAAGTTAAATGTGGAAAATTACCCAAACATATGGCATGTATAACCAATTAATAATTGTGCCAAAACTAATGTGCATACAGTATCCTTCAATAAGGCATTCATATTATAATAATTATTTTTAATATAATAATATACAAACTTCAAAACTGAATCTGCACCAGGACCAAATTTTTTAATGGAGTTTACTGTAGTTTTGCTTTTATAATGTCGCTGACATTAGAGTATATTACATCAGGACTGAGCTACTTATTTGAGTCATGCAGTGTATTAGTGTGATTGATGTTGTAATTGTCAAACCTTTACTATAAAAACTATTAAAGTCCATTTTGAAAAAAAATTGGATTGAAAAAGTCATCATAATCTTCTTCATACCCCAAAAAGGAAGGTGCAATTATTCCCAACAGTTTGATTTTGTCAGATTTTGTTTTTAAATCAGTGCCAGCCTGATACTCAAGCTCCAAAATGTCAAACTTCATATGCACATGAACTTTAAAACAGAGCCATGTTGTTAATTCAGTTACACAATAAATGGTGGCTATCTTTTTAAAACTGGCCTAAAAATGTTCAGATCCCGCTTTAGTCATTAGTCTTGTTTGCTGTGGCTCATGTTGAGTGTTACGTCATTACACGCGCCATCCTCATCACGCCAGAGGTACATGGTTCACTCTATTACTAATTAAGTACTCTTGAACTAATTAAGTACTCTTGAAAGAGAAAAAGGCATAAAGTGAAGTTGTGTGCAATTGAAACACCCACAATGGAGAGAATATTGTCATACCTTTATGCTATTTTCATGTACGGTGACTTTAATTTCTTGATATGTTTTATTAGGGAAACAACGCGCAAAAAGCAGCTGAAATGCCCGCTCTCATTTGCTCTAGAAATGAACTTGAACTAGTCCAAAGTACTTTAGCAGTTATTAAAATAGGAAAAATGAAAAAAAAACTAACAAGAGTTATCGGCTAATTTTTTTTTTTTTTTTTTTTTTTTTTTTGGCTTCAAATTTCCAATTTACCGCTGAAGACCAGGAAGTGAAAATGACCAAGAGGAGCTAGTAGTCTTTTGAGAAATGCACATCTGATGTAAGGCCAAGCTGTATACTCTATAATCCAAATTGCACCCTTCACAATCATACACCAAACAAAAGGGAATTAAACGTTATTTGAACAGTACCGAAGATATACCGAGTTTATTTTTAATTACTAGAATAACCAGTGTGGAAAAACTGGCTAATTCTTTTTCTTTAAAATTCAATCCCTGTGCAAAGTACGAAACTATTGAGCTGAACCATAGCTCGTCGTTCACCTTGTTGAAAATTTGTGATTTAAATTATTGTATCGTGGTTTATTCAGTGCACTAAATTTATTAGAACCATGTATGAGGGGTTGCATTAGAGTTATCGAGTTGTTATATTAGAGCATTCATCCTTCAAATTCAATTTATAAAGCAACGTAATGCATAAACCCCCTCAAACAATGTCCTAATATTATAAGAGATGAATAAAACACATTTAAAATGCGAGTACCTGTACATGCATTCTTATTTTCTAAAATTACGTTTCTTTATCATTTGTTTTAGAAACTATTTCTACCTTTCAACTGATTAGCCATTGTGTACATTAATTATGCTTTGTGGAAAGGTCCAGAGGCCAAAAGAGAAATGTATTAGAATCTCTCTGTGCCAAGCACGGTTGACTCTGAGTAACTCAAACAGGTGTCTAGCAACCCACAGAATATTTTTAGTTAGTCAATCTCTTATATAGATACACTAGATATCTTCGACGTTCGAACTCTCGAAATTATAACTTTCATGTATTTTCCGAGATATTCCAGTTAATCTGCATACACGTCTGTGTCTAACCAAATTATAATCTGGAGTAAGCTTATTCAATTGTGAGATAGGTGGATTTTCTTCAATACAGGCCGGCAATAGAATATTTCGAAGGAGAATTTATCTCATATATCAAAATAGGAAAATCATGTTGCCAACCTGTGAGACTATTTTAAGCGGGGTTAAACATAATTGTATAGGGCCCATAATTACCTTCTATTTTGATTTACAAGCCGAAATGTATTTATAGACAGTTAGTCAGACATCTGAAGCATTTATAGGATTGCCGACATCTGTTTGAGATGGTTATTTTAAAGACCTATAAACGTGTAAGGATTGACCTAGTAAATCCTTTATTTTTCTAGTAAAAGAGCTTAGGGCCGCTTTAAGATAATTTCCCATTGACTACATGTGTAACATAGGTCACAGGCATGTCATGAGAATCTGCCATTAACCTTCTCTTTATCTGTAAGAATAAGGTTTGATTGGTTGATCGTACCGCTTGCTATTATCTTGTATTGACCATTAATGTTGTACGAAATAAAGTCACCGTTAAACATTATTCCTCACATATGTATCGTTCATTTGACTCAAATACACATATTGTTTTTTCAAAGCACACACCGTATTTGAGTTTGTTGATGTTTTTATCGATTTTGGCTTACGAAATCTTAATAATTTAGTATTGAAATCTGTAATATACACCAAGAAATTACAACTTATATATATATATATATATATATATATATATATATATATATATATATATATATATATATATATATATATATATATATATATATATTCTCGTAGTCCTCGTTGCTACTGATTTCTTTATGGATATTTTCCAAAATACATGCTCAGATTACAAATACCAGCAGCAACAGATAAGTATTATCTTGATTTCGTTTGTCGTTGTTACTATAAATAACAGAAATGCTTGAAAAGTTTCTTTTTGTAATACTCGCTGACAAAATCTAATCTCTTTAAATCAATGTTACAGAGATGAATTTGCTTGACCTGACCAAGCATCGAATCTAGATCTGCCAGACGCTGTACAGCCAAAGCTATCCTAGCGGACATCGCATGCAGGTTTTCGTGACACATTAGTCTGCCTTTGGGAGACAAGTTCTCATGTCTTCATCAGCTGCAACGACACTTTTTCAAGTATGGTAATACACTAACAAGTGAAAGATCCTAAATGGATTATTCCATCGCAGGCCACCAAAGTCATCGTAGAAATATTATATTATAGGCTGCATTCATTTCAATATGACTGAGTACTACCGTAATTCCAGAGTTAAAATAGTGTAAGAACATTTTGTTTTTGTTTCATTTTACATATTTAGTTATGAAATGTGTAGTGGATATTTGGTTGTATCGAGTGAATAACGGATATATTTTGTCTAGTAGGTGAAAAACTCAAGTATTGTTACAAGTGGTAAAACCTTGAGTGAAATACTAGAGATTTGCACACATGAGATGAAATATATCCATTATTAACTCGGAGGAAGCAAATTTTCTTTTCAATGTATGCTCAAACGTGTTGGCTAGATAAAGTGTATAACAAATTGAAGTATCAGATTTCGTAGGGTGGTGTAAGCTGTTTGCTGTTTGAACTCTGCTGTGTTTTCCTTGCATTCGCACAGAAAATGAGTAGTAGCAAGTCTTTTTCCTAAAAGCACATAACAAAACAACAAAAAACAAAATTAAGTTCACAGTGAGATTTGAACCTGCTTTTCCAGCTTGACATGTTACCACCGCACAAAGCGATTGACAATACAATGGATGAAATTGTCTGGTTATAATATTATCGATGTCTATTGAATAAAGTTCTTGAGTGAAAAACAAAATAGATACTTCGCCCTAAAATCATCCGCCAAGGGTAATGATGTAGAAGGTAATGAAGATGGTACTACCGCCGTCGCAGGCGAACATTTTTAGAAGACGTCAGATAATCCACCAAATCCAAATTAAAGTGATCCTCTTCTGGAAGAATGCTAGTTACCGCTGCATTCGTCGTCGTCGTACTATCACTCCGAATGTACGAAGTCTCCATAGAAGTCGCACCCCAATATATCGTCTTCATGGTTTCAGCCATACTCAAAACTGTGCCGCAATGGTAAACCGTACGAACGCTGTTGCGCCTATATACTGAATGTGACTGATTATTATTGGAAGAGAAACCATGCATTATGTAAATACCCTTGCGCCGGCCCTGTGTTAGCCCCAGCAGTTTTACAGACATCATTTTATAGTTTGTCGACCTTTTGAGTGCCTAGAAGTCGGTAAGCGATAGACAGAGGTGGAAATATTATTTCAAAACTGTGTCGAGGGGGAGGGGGTCAATACGAGAACGAAAATAATCTAAATCCGCTACAGAGTAGAAAGAAAAAAAATATCCCAAATAACCAGCAAAGAATAAAACGGCATTAATGTAGATTTTATTTCAATGTGTAAAATATGCGGGGCTCAAGCCGTAAAATTCTTCTCAAAGCGGTTGTGTTCGATAGTTCCCTATCAACATGTATAATTCTCAGTGACGGTGTATCTGAAAGTTGCCACTCGTGAGCTTCCAAAAGCGGTTTATCTAGATTTTGTAACTTCACGAACGTCGGGAAATATTGTTTATAAATGGTGTGCTGAGATGAATTTTTATCTAGACAAATGGGCTGTAAGTGTGGTAGATAACTGTTTGATTATGTATCACCCAAAAAGGGGGCTAACAATGTTTGACATTTCACAGTCTTAAGATATGAAATTTTGACACCCAATTACACTGTTATGTATTGTATAGCGTGTGAGATTGATGACTTTCACAAATTGTATTTATTGATGAAAAGTCGATATCAAATGTTTAAACTGAGGAAATGATGACATTTGAATAATGCTGTCAAGATACGAATTTAACTTAAACAATCAGAAAGTATAGATACCACTCCACAAAAGCAAAAAGATAATCTTTACAGAACATAAGAGAACAATATTAACTGTCACATGCTTTGACTTGGGAAATGAAGTTTTAAACAGTCAAATAAAAATATGCTTTCACTCTTTTAAATAATTTTTTTTAAAAATAATTTTCGGAGAGATTAACTAACGTATATTCTATTCTAGGTCTTACACGGAAACATCATGACCTACATATTACTTCTCGGCCTAGCGCTGCTTGTTCAGTCACATTTCATGCAAACACGAAATGAGGTTACCGACATGAAGAATAACGCGGAAGATGACCCGTTTTTCTCACTGCGTGACAATCTTCGAGACATATCTGAGGAGAATAACATATATACCGCTGGTAACACCAAGTGTCGGCTCGACCACAAGTGCGGATATCATCAAGGCCAATCTTACAGCTTGTGCTACACAGACGACAAGAATATTTGGGATTATTGCTGCACTGGAGCATGCGCCAACGATGAAGATAGCTTAACCATGAATTGCCCTTCTAGAAACATAAATGCCTATTGTGGTAATCCTGGTTCGAGAAGTGTCTCGGGAAGAAAATGTCTTTCTTTGCATCAGTGTGGTACTCACGGAGTAGGAGGGGTCCATATATATGAGAAGTATTGGTGCTATGTAGATGAGGAAAAAAACTGGGATCATTGTTGTAACCCGCGTAACAAATGTTCTGATAAAGGCGATGGTTACGGAAATTGGTGTCATACTGGTATTGCTCTATATTATGGATGGGCATATTGTACACCTGAATAACAGAAGAGAAGAGTTCAATAATAAACGTATACCTACTGTCTGTAAGCCATATCAAAACAAAGTATACTCACCAACCTCATTTACTTGATTACACATATATATGAACTGAAGGTCAATATGTGATAACTATTTGAATGCCTAATTTCTCCTATTTAACAGTTGCCTTGTCATTTAGTACCCGAAATATATTCGAATGCTTGGAGCCTTATTGTATTTGTTATGAGTTAACAGTTTGAGTCTTGGTTAAAGATATTGCCCTTCTGATTTTCTCTAAGAATGGACGTGAACGACAAATTCATAACAATTTGCCGCGAATAAAAGCATATTTAAAACTCACACAAAGATAGGATTTATAAAAGAAGATGCAGTTGTTTTTTTTTTAAATCAACCTATTTATTCTATTCAATTCCATTTCGTTTTTTATATCGTGGGTACATATTTCTAAGACTGGCTTATTTCGAATGCAACTAAAGTTTGTTGAATTTTGCACTCGCTCCAGCTCTCCTTAAAGATTCCATTCTTCACACGTTAAACTTAATTGTCACAATTTATGTCAACAGTTTAGCTTAATCAATAAATGCATTATGGGTAGACAAATTTGTATTTTGTTTCTCTGTAACGGAGGAAAAGTGTACATCAATGTAGATTAATGGTGACGTAAATAAACGTATACTTGAGTCATAGGTCTAGAGGCTGGAACGTGATAAAGATAAATATCACATATCTACTTTCTCTTTGTGGCCAAATTATATAATGTCATGATAAAAGATTACAGAGAAGGAGATATAAAATGGTTCATACATACTTGTTTACATATTCTTATGTATGTATGTATTAGGGTTTAATGGCATGTCAGCACAATACCAGGTCCAAGCGCGAAATCCAAACCCATTTCCGGTCGTTTAGTGTCGGTGGGTATAAAAGGATGCGTAGTAAGCGTTCCGTCAAATCAACGTAAATGGCCGAATGGCCGCACACATCGTTAATCCAACTAACGAACGAACGTTCCGTCATTTGTCTCCTTGGCCGTCTATCTGTGAACACCAAAAAGCCATAGAATTCGTCAGTTATCTATAGATTTACCAGTTGTTTTACTGTCCAGTTCGTACATAGTTATAAGATAGTCATTGTGCCAGGGTTTTACCAATATTAAAGGTTCTTACCATGGACTCTCGTTAAGCCTTAGACTCTCGTCCAATTATCAGGGGAGGTAAACCCGAGAACCATTGTAGTTACACTGAAGTTCCAGTTTCTTCAATTTCAATTGAGGACTTTAACTGAACCTAATATTTATATTTACTTAATATTAGAGTGAGTGTCCACATTATTCCCTCTTTATGATAGGTTTTAAGCTTAATAATATTACTGGTGTATGGTGTGTATTACGTTTCCACTGTCTGTCTATCTGACTGTCTGTCTACCTGTATTTCCTAAATTACATAGTTATTTTAGGTAACTTGATAATTTCACTGTCGTTAATTATTCATTGACTTATTAGTTGTTAACTGTTTACGAAAGTTATTTGTTGAGTTATCTGGGCTCCAATTTATAAATATTTATAGAGTCATCTTTCTCGCCACTTTAATTGTATACACCAATTTGCATTCATACATAATATCTGACACTGCAGTCTACAGACATTTGCACAGTCTTACAAACTGTGCTTCTGACATTCTTATTCTTTTCTCGTTTCTATCTTTCTCTCTCTCTCTCTCTCTCTCTCTCTCTCTCTCTCTCTCTCTCCACATTCACAATATTACACAAAACTCAACATTTAATCAGAATTCATAATATCAACTTGGATGTGGTGTTGTTGCTTCCACATAAGTATCAGCTCAGTCAGTCTTTCCATAAAGTAACCGAACATAAATAATTCCACCTTGATCACGTTACAATATTTTATATTTGTAATCTTGATACTTTTTGGACAGTCTTCTTAATAGCCATTTTACACAGGTTTGACTGCATATACAAGCACTATGTTTGCTAAATGACTAAAATATACCGATGGGCTTACCTCACAATCAATTTTGAATTTTTTTGTTATGTTACTTTGCAATTAAAACCTTGTGGTGCAGGGTCAGAAGTATAGACATCAGGTAACCTAGGGGAGAGACACACAGATGGACATACACCATCATTTGTGTAGTTTGCTGCTTACTCGATATTGGATTGTATAATATCTGTAGCTTTCTTATCTGTCGAGGAGCCAGATGAGCCTGATATGGGTCGAACTGACTTCATACGATTTCCTTTAGAAACAAAGAACATAAATAACTTGTACCACTGATGATCTTGCTTTATAAACTTTAAAATGTCAGAATAATTTGTATTTACACTTTCAATTTGTTTCTATTCCCTCATATTCAGCTGCAAATATTTGACTTTGGTTCACCTATCTTTTATTTTATTATGAAAAGAAAATGTATTTTACATACTATTGTATTGAATGCCAAGTTTAAAATAAGAATTCAAAGAAATATGTGAATGTGATAAGATAAATGATAATTGAAGCATAAAAAGTTGCCGGGGTCATTTACTATGTAATGTTGTAAACGTTTTCATCTTATAACGTCATGGCACTTCATGTGACGCAATGAATGGCCTTGGCGCGTTTCAGAAAAAATTTTTGTATGATACGGGATTTTATTATATACCTACAAGTTTTCTACCCAAGAAAAAGCCAGAATTTTACGGTCATTTCCAACAAGCAGGAACACGATACAATCGTTTTCTAAATCCGTATTTCCATGCTCTCAAGGGGCACCGGGTAGCCGAGTGGTCTAAAGCGCTCGCCTTTACCGATCACTGCCATCTCACCACTGTCCGCGTGGGTTCGAGTCTCGGGCTCGGCCAATGTGATTATGTGAGAAAGCTTGCCAGTAGCTTCCCGTGGGTCGGTGGTTCTTCCCGGGATTTTTCCGGTTCTTTCTCCACCAGATATACTAGCCTATCATGTGCTGAACAATGGCGTTAAACCCATAAAACCAAACCATACTCTCAAACGAGGCTAGAACTACTTTAGCCTCGAGGTTTCCAGGTGACAATCCAGGTGACAATAGCAGCGCCCCTAGCGACGGAATGCCAATACTAGCAGTAAACAAAGCTCTCACAGCGACGTTCGTTAAGAAACCTTGCGTTATATGTAAAATATCTGAAAGGTCTAAATAAAAAAAACATTTATTCCTTTATTTTGAATTAGTAAAATATAGCCAAAAGGTTCGTCTGAAACAAGAGCACATTCGGAAATCTCATACCAAAACATTACAGTTGTACAGTACAACCCAATTATGGAAGTTCATAAATGGTAACGTTAGTGAGTTTCCCGCATAATGGATGAATATGAAATTATAATGAGTAACATTCTCTGCAACAGATCTGTATCATCAAGTTCAACAATTTGTCCAATCTTGCTGTAAATAACTGTCAAAATAATGTTGTCATTCCCATGTCAAGTTCCCATCGGAGCCTCTCACAATATCCCACCAGAAACAGTTCAACCGCTACGTACCCGGCCTCCGAAAGAAACTTCCATAGTCATTCAGCTGGTGAATCTTCCGTGATGCAAAATTTGAGAACTGCACAATAACTGTAAATCACATACATGAGTCTGCTGCCCCCAAGCGTTGAAGAATTCGTGTTATTGACTGTGATGGTAGTCAAAATGAGTGAGCGTTGTTTCACAAGCTTCATTCATAAAACTAATATTCATGCGCATGTCAGCTTTTCAAAAAGTAATTCGGTTTATGCTTGAAGATGAAGTTCGTATTAAAGAGGTTGAAATGTTTAGCAATTTCTTGTTTTTCAGCTACATATAGTGATTTTCTTAAATTATCTGAAAATTGATAGGTATATAATAAAAATATCATTAGTACAGTAATGCGATTTTGATTTCTAGATCACGTCTCGTTGTCAGCATAAAAATCCGGATCATGACTCGATGCTTCGCGTCTCGTAATGATCCGGATTTTCTAATGCTGACAACTCGACGTGATCTAGCAATCAAGAACGCGTTACTGTGATAATACTATATATATATATATATATATATATATATATATATATATATATATATATATATATATATATATATATATATATATATATATATATATATCGGACTGTCACATAGCTTCATTCGACCAATCAGAGCAAAAGATATTTGTCTGAGGTGGAATAAAATGATACATAGGGCCGTTGTCATCTCAAAATATTTTCGGGGAAAAAAGTTAAAAAATGTTTTCGTAACTCATTGTTAAGGCTAAGAATTTTCAATGCTGGTATGATTGATAAATATTAAGTGTCAGAAATGTACAATGGTTTTCAAATGTTTATCCGGAACCCTGTACCTCAAAGACCAGTTAATATTACAACCTGTGCCATATTTAACATCGAAATTGCCTCTCTAATAAGTATTTACAACTTCTATATATCAACAAAGTATAAGAAAAAATATCCTCTTGAAAAACATTCGAAAAAATTCTGGAATCTAATGTTTTTGTCATATTGTACAAGATGTAATATATTTTTACATGTTTGTGGCAAATTAGATTGAACAGAACCATATTAGCAAACAGGGAAGACATTACATTTTGAAAATAAATCAATTTGTCTTATTTCTTAAATATTTTTGTATGTATATGAAACATAGGGGCATTGTAACGCGCCTGCTTTTATAAGACACTAGATTTGCAAAGCGGGTACTGCAGTTAGAGATAGGTGGCTCAGTCAAATTTAAGACAAGTACAAGAATGTTTCTAAAGAGACATATTTTTGCATATTTTTGCATATTTTTACATCCAGACGATGAGTTTACTTTGATCTGTCAAATTTGTAAATACTACTTTCTCCGTAAAAGGCTTTTGTCATTCAGAAAACATTGGCGTGCTTTATTGGTACCTTGAGTGTTGAGGTACGGATATCCATGCATTTTCATGTAACTGCAATCGACATTTCTATGTAAAACAAGTGATTGTAATCATCAAATGCAAAACATAAGCCTTTAGAATAGAATATGATTGAATAAAACTGTATCGTATTCACTGAATGGATGAGCTAACTCTGTGAATAGCAAAATCTTTGAATGAGAATCGAACAGTATTAACAACATTTCATAGTCTGTAACTACGTTTAATTTTTAACCTGCTGTGAAAATAAATCTCTTTTTTGTAACAATTGATCATATACTACTCAACGAATGTTACAATAAGCATATTGTCACACATTTGACTGAATCATCTCAACCAAACCAAATTATTCTTACTACAAAGTTACAACTGTCATTGTAGAAAATGAAGCTGGAGGGAATTAAATATCCCCGACCTCAATCCCGTGATATAACATTTTCTAACATCAAATGAATTCATATTTAATATTTTTGATAAACAACATTGCTGCTTGACCTTGACAAGGACACATGAATATGAATATTTTACATTGCACATCATTCATGGTGTCCAGTATTTTACACGTAAAAATAAAAAAGGAAATATAGAAAGGATAATATGATACTGACAATTAGGAAACTTTATCTCATCACATCGTAAATGGTTCCCAACAATATTGTTTTTAGTATTTGCCTAATCCCAGCAGAAAAAAAAAACATTAGTAAGTCAAAAACATGTTAAATTTTTTATAGAAAATGTTAACAATGTCGATAACATTTATTAGTTACTGTATACATTTAAATGTGTTTTTTTGTTTTGTTTTTTTTTAAAATCCTGATTTATCTCCTGCTGTTATGCTTTGAATGATACGAGTATGTTTGATTTGAGATCATATTTCTGATGGACGATAATATGATCAAGAGAATGAAGGTTCGAGAAAATAAATTTGCTTTTTACATATATAATGTTAAAGAAATAATTGCAAAATAAAACATGTATCAGAACCTAAAAGGGAGGTAAGGTAGATGCGTATCTTGATGTTAGGTGTGTCATTATTGCCAAAATGGGAGATAATTTTTTCTCAAAACAACTTGAATTAGAATCGACAGCAATCATGGCCGCTTATTGCTTTCTCCAGCAAAACATGGAGATATGGATTCAGTATTATGCATACACTATGTAATTTTAGATCATATTTACATATATAGATCCGTTTGGATGTTGGTTACAATTTTTAATTTTCATGCATGTGTACAAAGAGAGAAATACATTCGGTTCTACATAGACTTCTATTTTGCGTGGTAGGCAAAAATATCAGTAACATAGTAAAATAGAAAATATAAATAAATGTATAAATTATAAAAAGAATAAACTGGAAAGCTCTATACATGTGTCATGACATGTAACAAACTCGTACATCTTTTATTTAATTAAAATGCTTTGTAAGAACGAGACATTAGTCGACAATACTACTTCAGAAAACATCATTAAAAAAACTCTATTAATCCTTATACTATTCGTCCTTTTTATATAGTTTTAATTTTCCGACTTACTCAAGATCTTTCCAGTATAGGACACATTTCCTTGATATCAGGATTGAATCTTCCACACACACACACACACTCGAGTCTGAGCAAAAGTTACATCATTTCAAAGGTTTTCAAGCACTGCTATATTTTCCGAAGATAACAATAATTGGTCACAAAGATACAATTCAAACCTGGTACCTAGAAATAAAAATTTGATATATTGTGAAAATATCAGTAACAGGAGGTTTTATCTGTGTTAAAATGACAATTGATGTGTAAAAATAGCTTTTCATTACCTGTCTTTCAATCTCCTCAACACATCCGAACAGTGTCCGCAAGAATAGAATAGAACACATCAGGAATTTGTCCAAGTATGGTGTCATGGTAACAATAGTGCCCGGGTGTGTGTGGAAAAAAAGCATCTGTATCCTTTGCAGTTTAACAGATAGATAGATAGATAGAGATATATAGACAAACAGATAGACAGACAGATAGATCGACATTTAGATAGAAGTAGAATACCACGTCATCTACTGATAGATAATCCCACACAATTTTCAGTGTAAAAAAGAATAATTAAGGTTTAAAAAAAGAAAAAAAAAAAAAAAACAGGACCATAGTCCGTCAGTGGAATTTCAAAAATTCAGCTCCTAAACCCAGAATTTTTCTCGTTTTATCCTGTCCGCTTTTGACCAGCAGATGTTGTATTCAATGATAATTACTATCAAATGATCTTTATACTACAGTTTGTACTAAAATGTTTAGACAAATGTTTTATTTGTCAATGCAGTTGTATGTTTGAAATATGGCCCTCCTTCCTAACGTGTAAATTTCTTTCGTTATCTTACTGCTTTTTACAGTTTAAACAATACATCACATATATCATAGTTTGCGTATCATATGAAATATGTTGTTTAAGTTTAAAATTTCTACATGTTTTCAAGACTTTTACTATGTCTGAATTAATTAGAAAATGAGACAGTGTACAACCATTAAGTTCACACTGAATTAATTAGAAAATGAGACAGTTTACAACCATTAAGTTCACACTGAATTAATTAGAAAATGACACAGTTTACAACCATTAAGTTCACACTTAATTAATTAGAAAATGACACAGTTTATAACCATTAAGTTCACACTTAATTAATTAGAAAATGACACAGTTTATAACCATTAAGTTCACACTTAATTAATTAGAAAATGACACAGTTTATAACCATTAAGTTCACACTTAAAACAACTTGTTGATACTCAGTAGTTTGGATCTCACTAAAATGCACCTTATGTTCTTTTTTTCGTTTGCAAGCTGTAATCAAAGTGTGTTTTCCAAACGTTTCATGAAATTTTTTTTTGTTCCCTTGTCTGCCTTCTTTATTATCAAAGATTTGTTAGAGGATAAATTTTACAACGCCCTAATTTCTGATTTTTTTAGATTTGAATTCTGAATAAAAATGCCAGGTATGCTTTTGTGTCTAATGTCAGAAATGCAATTCTCTACATTCTCCGGTACATCAGCAGGCTGCCGAATTAATTATTTTTTTAAAAAATTTGTTTGCACGGGGCTCCTTATTTCGTTTTTGAGTTGCAAAATAGGTGAAATGAAATCTTACCTACAAACGCATTCCAATTTCTAAATTTTCCGTTGTCGGTATCAAATTTAGACCTTCTGAAAGTAAACCGTGCTCCGCAGAAGTCAGAACGTGACATTTGGAAAGATTTAGCCCAAGGTCCGAGTCCGGATTGCAAACCAATAAAAAGGAAAGTGCAAAAGTTATGAGTATATGTAGCCGCAGTCTCGTCCGTCCAGTGTTATGTTGTTAGTCCCTGGACGGAACTTCTAGTTTAGGAATAAAAAAAAAGAATTTTAGATAAAAGAATTTAGCATGTTCAAGTTCCTGCGTTCATAAAAAAAAACACTTCCATAAAGTAATTTGCCGGCTGAAAGAAGATTTTTGCATTGGGAAACGCCTGTTTTGATAAAGCAGCACAAGTTCCCGAAATTCTACAGGTATAATCTGAGCACTACTCTTTTGCCTATCAATAATGTCAATGTCTGCAATTACATTTATGACGTTTATTGGCGCCTCAGACTTCTTGGCCAAATGTATCAGGTGCAATCTTGTCACCATGAAAAGATTATATGTCGGCATTCCCTAGATGGCATTTGTATTTCAGTTTACCTGTTAAATTTGAAGTGCCAACTACTCTTTACACAATTTAGATAGGGACCAGTCATCATATTTCCGTTGCGTACTCGTGCGCGGCCGCAGTGCCGTGTACTTGCGTGCTCGAATTCTAGTGGTTGGAGGGGTTAGTCCACTAAAAGGTCGCCCGTTAGTCGAAACGGGTGCTCGGGTGCATACACAATTTGCATAGGATTTGTCAGTTGTTGGGGAGTTAAAAGTTTTAGGTATCATTGCTGTCAGTGGAAGCGAGTTAGGATAGTTAACAAGACATACGGACCAGCTTTCGGAGACGAGCTCCTTCTACTTTTCCGTCTGGCTGTATTGTTAGAATACGATTTATTAGTAGCAGGCTGTAATGTGAAAAATGCATCGGTTTCTTTAGAGGAAATTGGAGAAAATCTATTAGTAAGTGTGATTGGTGAGGGCGGGGACCAGTGCCTTTGTTAAAACGTCTTTGTCTCGGTGTCTGCTACTTCCAGAATGCTGATCTTTGCCGAGAGTTTTTGCAACGAGGGTTCTCGCTTCCGAAAATGTATTTACCGAAATGTGTTTATACTGTTTTTCTGGCCATTTGTGTAATTTTTGGAACGCATCTGACACTACATAATCTAAAATTGGTCCTAAAATACTAATTTCACCCAAAACCTCAGATATCAAATTTTGATAGTGCTTCCTCATCCAATTTTGAACCAAAGCCAACCAAATGTTTGCCGCTTTTCTCACTTCCAAAAATATGGAGTCATTAGGCTTAGAAGGCCAAATGAAATGGTGGAGGTGAGAGTGTTCGAGAGTATGGATAAAAGCATCCTGTATCCATTTGCAGTTCAGCAGACAGATAGATGATACCGATAGACAAACAGATAGATATACAGACAGAGAGATAGATCAACAGATAGATAAGCTTGCTGTGACAAACAAATTAGTTTACTTATGAAAGTTTTCAATACCTTTGACGTAGATGACCTTTGAACGGATTCTAAATAGACGGCCATAGTTGAATGGGATGACAGAAGCATCAACGAATGGCCTTAACAATGACACAGATAATATTTTACAAGTGCAGATTTGAGGTCTGCAAGGTTTCATCCTCTCTTGCTCTCTCTTTCTCTAATGTAACACGCAGTCGAAATCCAACAAAACGCAAAATCTAAATAAAAGGAATAAGTGCAATAATTTCATTATCCTGTATAAGATTAAACACCACAGATAAACCTCTTAATGAAATATGGATCATCTTTAATTATTAGGACAAAATAGCATCGATATAGTAAAAGGACATTTAAATCCATGTTGTTTTAACGTTATTTCCTTTTTACCAAGTGCTGACTAACGTAAAAGAAAAAACAAACAAACAAATAAAACCGATTATTTTGATTTGGAGCGATTGAAATGTAATTTATAGGTTTAATAAACTATATAGCTTTCTCATATCGGTCAATTCATTTTCTTGAATAAACTTTCGATTAAATTTTGTTCTAGATTATACTGTTATTAGGACTCTGTAAGAAGGGAGTAATGGCACAACTGAACATAGAGATATTCCAGACAGCGGCCAGATGGTAGCTTCAAATTATGATTCGCCACTTCTATCTGGGGTTCAGGAACCTGATCTCATTAGAGAGGTAAATGTAAACAATGATCAAACAGGGTCTTCTTATTTTACTGTATACTAAATCTGTCCAATTTATACAGCTTACAGGACATTTTGGGGGTGGGGGTGGGGGTGGATATATAACCTTCACGCAACAAAATAGTTTTCGACGATTTCAAAATGCGCACACAATTGTTTGATTTTTTATTTAGCATGAACGCACACAATTGTTTGATTTTTTATTTAGCTTGCACGCACACAATTGTTTGATTTTTTATTTAGTATGCACGCACACAATTGTTTGATTTTTTATTTAGCATCACGCACACAATTGTTTGTTTCAGTATATGTTTTGAAGCAAACAAAGATAATCTCTTTTTACAACTACGCTAAAGTAAGAAGTAAGAACATTGCATATAGTTATTTTTTTATTAAACTTAATTCCAAATATAACAAATTCCTATTGTACATCACTTGTAAAATGAAATTTACTGATGAGAAAACATTTTCTTATTTAGGGCAAGGGGTATTTATTTTATTGTGAAAAAGATAAATATTTAAAGTGATTGAAAATTTTGAACTTTAAGCTTGCTCTTGAAATATACCGTCAAACTGATAATGGGCAGGTAGTTATACTGTCAGAAATGCTGATAATGGACAGAGAGCTATACTGTCCGAAATGCTGATAATGGGCAGGTAGTTATACTGTCCGAAATGCTGATAATGGACAGATAGCTATACTGTCCGAAATGCTGATAATGGACAGATAGCTATACTGTCCGAAATGCTGATAATGGACAGATAGCTATACTGTCCGAAATGCTGATAATGGACAGGTAGCTATACTGTCCGAAATGATGATAAAAAAGAACCCCAGGGAGAACACCAACTTTTAATGTAAATGCATTAATATAAATATTTAAAGCAAAACAACAACAAAAACGCAACTTAAAAACTCTGAATATTTCAAGTGTTTAGCCGGAACATATATGTCCTAAAAACTAACTAATCACGGCTAACAAGGGGATGTTTTAACATATGACTAAAAACTGATTCACTTTAAATTGTTGTTTTGCTGTGTTTGTGACCTTTGTTATGATAACAAGACACGGATTCGTTTCCAGTTTAGCTGAACCATGGTCACCAAAAGTGATGACAAAGGCTGAACCATATTTCTGATCACAAACGCCCGAACTCACCCCAGTATTGATTGAGATGTGCGCTTTCTAGCGATCATACTAGTCTCGTGTAATCAGACTTTCGCGTGACTCAGAAGGGTCTATGCCGACTAAAAGTCTGGTAAAGGTCCGTACTATTCATTGTTACCAATAGGTGTCGCTCATTTCTTTCCATTTCTTTATTATTTTTCTACCCGACGCCGTAAAGTCCCCCAGCACTAAAAAATGAAAAACAAAACTAAAGGTTTCGGTAGATATATGGAAGGTTGTTGTATACATTCCTGTTTTGGTCCTGAATATTGTACTATTCTGAAGAAATCTACGGGAATGTCGATTGGAAATTGATCGGCATTCGCTAAAATTGGTTCAAATACATGTCGCACGCCTAATATGAATAAAGGTCTATCTTTCAATCCTACATATGAATGACAAGCGGGATATAGATTTCATAAAAAATACCGACTCTATCATATCAAACTGCGTGTTAGATGATATTCTAGCCCAGCATGAGGTTAAAAATTCTGGCATAATTACAGAATGTTTTTAACATATTCGTCATTCCTAAATTCAGTATCACACATTTAAAGACTTCTGCATATTTCACTCTTAAAAGTTTCTTTCTCTCCGCAGCCATCAATACGGAATGTCGTTGCAGTCGTACATGCCATCAATACGTAATGCAGTCGTACATGCCATCAATACGGAATGTCGTTGCAGTCGTACATGCCATCAATACGTAATGCAGTCGTACATGCCATCAATACGGAATGTCGTTGCAGTCGTACATGCCATCAATACGGAATGTCGTTGCAGTCGATCCATTGAAGCCAGAGGATGCTGAAGGTATTGCTGATGTAGCAGATGATGAACCTCTTGTTTTGATTCAGGAAAACAGAGTACTTGGATTTTGAGGTACATGCAATCATACACAGACTTTTTCTCTGAATCAATTTCCTGAATTTACATCAATAAAAAGTAAACAGACAATGGCGAATGTTTTGTATCTCAGGCACACTTAAATGTGTTGAAAACAGGTCAAAACTTTGATGAATTTTACCCGAGGAAGGCTCCCTTATGTCACATCCTGTTATTATTATATATGTCAAATACAAGTCTGTTTGTCAAGTCCGATTCTAAAAGTTTCTCTCTATGTCTTGACAAAGTTACAATCCTTTGAAAGCGCTAATCAATCTTTCCGAGAATCTGACAATAAAAATCATATTATATCACTATCGCCGAGTAAACAACTCTCAGTAACCCAAATAATCCCACAAGATATACAAATTCTACTCTATGATTTAGTCACTGCTAATAGGTATCACTATATTAAATGGGCCAATCAAATTGTTATTGCATAATATTGAAGACCTAAAGAAAATCATTAACATTTTTTTTCTCTGATCTTTCCTGGAGATTTGCTAAACATTGTAGAATGTTACCTGCATTAAATAGAAAGAATCATTAAAATCTAAACAGAACTTTAAAAATTGAGTATTGAGTTCAGTCTCTTGGCTTTTGCGTTGGATCACAGAGCAAACAGGTGTAATTCGGCCGCTTCCGGAATGGTCACTTGCACTAACATTTCCAGTCATTTCAGTCAAATGCAACTATTTTTTTTATAAAATGCAACATAACCGATTCTGATTTTGATATGCTGTGTCAAGATTAGTGCCTAACATAAATGAGACAGTTTTTTGCATCAAAAGTGTAGTAAAAATCAAGGAAATATACAAGGAACTTAATCAGTAGTAGTATAGGCAAGATTTGTGCATAGCCAGTACACTAATTCTTATTTTTCAATATTTTTTTTTACAGCCAACACAATGAAAATACAAAATCACGGACACCAGCACTCTACTATCGAACAATTTTGTTTAAACCCTAGGCTACCAGAACTCTACTATCCACCGATTTTTTTAAAAAATCCTACGCTGCCAAAACCCAACTATCCGCCAACATTTTTGGGGGGAATAATGCTAGAACCCTACTATCCAGCAATATTGTTATTTTGGTGAAAAATCCTAAGCCACAGGAACCCTATGCTAGTATACCCATATAATATTTTTTGCAAAACGTTAAGCCACAGAAATCTTATGCTATTTTATTCACCGATATTTTTGTTTGAAAATATATATCCAGCATGACCTTATGATGATAGAAGGGAGATAGGGGAAAACTATATTTTTACAACCAACTTTTTGAAGGAGATAGAAGATAGGTGTTAAATGATAGAAGGCAGAAAGGGGAAAAATATATATTTTTCAACCAATTTTAGAGATTGAAATTTTTGAATAGTCATTTTTATTTTTGAAAGATAGAGAGCGTTCATCAAACGCAATGGGTATCCTCATTATATTATATTATGACTGTGATAACTATATTTTCAAATTATGCATGACGAAAAAATAATCAAAGAGAGGAGATTACATATATAAGGCATTGATAGAAACTTTTAATGAGACCAAACCAGAAAAGAAACAATTTGATGAAGGGAAAGAATTTATATCCAAAGATTAAAGAATTATTGGAGATAGAAAATATTGAATATTATACTTCATATTCTGAAACAAAGGCTTCTGTATTCGAGAATTTTAAAGTATTTATCCAAAAATTAAAGTAGAAAATTGGAAAATATATTACCTAGCCTAATTGAGGAAAGTAATAATACCTACCATAGGTCAATTTATATGAATCCAGTTACCTCCAGTTACTCACAAAACATTTTTACGAGGAAGAGTTGTCTCTATACAACATAAAAGACGAACTATTTAAGTTTGAGAAAATTTTGAAGACAAAATATAATTTTAAGAAAAAAAAAATTATATGTGCTAGTCAAGAAAATAGAAGGGATATAATGATGCATTTAATTAATAGTTGGGATCCAGAAGAAAATATTTTGTTCCTGGAAAAATATAACATTCATATGTAAACAAAATGTATCCGGAACAATGGCAAACAATTACATTTTTTGTATGCGCTTAAAAAAAAACCTATTAACCAGATAGAACGTCAAAAGACACTCTACAGAAGATGTAAAAATTATGCAAATATTATGAAATTTAACTAATATCACAGTACAGGAACTGATAAAGTCAGAAAACAAAACCCCAAAAAAATGTACTTGCAAATGAAGAAAAACTGTAAAAAATGGACTTAGTATTGAGTCATAAGAAAAGTAAATTCCACACTGATTTCTTAATTGAAAACAAATAATACTCTAATAAATGGTTAAGGCTTAACTTCACACCAAAATCACAAAATCTGAGAGAAGAAGATTACAGACTCTTCTAATTCGTCGTCCACCGAGAAGAGAAATAGACAGAATTGTTAGGCAAACTAAAAATAAAATTGTGTAGTAAAAGTCTCCAGAACTCATTGAATACCGTTTTTATACCTGTTTACACTTGAAGCGGGAGATACTGATGAAGGTAGCAAGATTAACCAGGATTTGCTTTTATTTTTTTTAAAAATTGAACAATACTTGAGGAAAATAATAAGTGCAAACTTATATTTTAAAATATGTTTTAGTAAAAGTTCAACTAGATTTATCGATTAGACTCAGAGTGAGAGAAGACAAAAGACGTAATATGGATCGATATCACAGATCATTGCCTATAATAATGAACGTAAGGGAAATGGACAGTGAAGTTCAAGGGATATTTGATACACTAGACAAAAACTTTAGTCACGAAGTAAGTTATGACACACATCGTTTGCTTGTTGTTTTTTTTTTTTTTTTTTTTTTTTTTTTTTTTTTTTTTTTTTTTTGTTTGTTTGTTTTCAAAACAAATTATTTAATGCTGCGTGTAGTTAGTTATCAGCAAATAAGGTTAAAGTCAAACGTAGCTTTACCAGAATTGGTAAAAGACAAATAAACTGCTATTAATCTTCAAAATAAGGATAATAAATGATGTTTTGTTATGCCATATAATCTATTATAAACCCACTAAGAGAGCATCCGTAGATGCCATCAAAACATAAACTTGACAAATGCAAACATTAGTTGATCTAATGGTCAATAAGTATGCGAGCCATAAAAGAATTGAGAATTGTTTTAAAAATATATGTTAATGTCTGCGAAACTGTAGACATACCTATAAAGACAGTTAGAATGAGAGAAAGAGACAGTAGAAATGATAATTGTATTTGGTGCAGACAAACCCAACTGAGACAATTATCTTTATTATGGAATAGAGGGTTTTTCAAAATTGGTATTATCCAAAGGAAGCAAAAGACACGAAAACATACCTTGCAGGAAATGTTTTAATTATTTTTATTCTATTCAAATTATAAGAACACACAAGATTATGTAATAAATAGATAACACAACAGACATAATGCAGAAAAAGGATAATGTCGCTAAACATAAAAACAACCATCATCAGCAATAAGATCCTTTTGTTCTATATTGTGATTTTGAAAGTAATTTTGAGTCAATAAGCAAATATAAATAAAACTCTAAAACATTATGGACATTAAAAACAGCTAAACACATGTCATCTTGAATTTGCCTTTAGCTTAAATCAGTACACAAGGACAGCGCAGTTCATGAACATAATGTTTACCGAGAAGCAGACTATGTTTAACGACTATTTACAATTAATTCCAGAAACCCCCTATGAAGAACTAAGACGAAGAAACGCAGCTAAAATGATATTCACTAATAAAGATAAGAAACATGACAATTCCACAAACGTATGTCATATTTGTGAAAATGAGATTACTGGAAAATACAGTGTTTCCGCACATATCGAGTGTAATTTAAATTAAAAATATCTTAAATATATACAACTATTAATTCATAAGTTGTCTGTATACGGTTCTCATATGCTGATCAAATCTTAGTAAACAAAAAAGATCCAAATCAAGGGGTAGTAATAACACCAAATAATGATGAAAAATACGTTCTGTTAATTAAGGACTTTATAGCAAATTTGAAAAAGACGGCAAAGACGTTGTCTTAAAAGAGAACTGTCAGATTTCTAGATATTTATCGGTTATTAATATTATTATTATTATTATTATTATTATTATTATTATTATTATTATATATTTACAGAACAAATTGTGCAAAAATCTTTTGGAGTGATAAAAATAGATTTAGCGGAATTTCAGAAGTTGATTTAGAGATACCAACACATTTGCCCGACTAGATTTAAGACTATACTTTTGCACCAGAAAAACTCATTTAACTCCATTACGAAAGAAGTTTATAGAAGAGGAAAATTAATACAAAATCTTCACTAAATAACTTATTTTACGCGTTGAAAAACTATCGTAAATTGAAGTTGTATGTTCAGTTGGGATTGAAACAAAATACAAATACATACAGCAGTTTTATTCAATTGAGAGCCATAGCTAAATTTTTATAGTAAATTGAATACATCTTTGGGACAAAAAGCAAGAAACGACTTTGAAAGGGATTTCTTTAAACTAATGAATAATGCTGTGTTCGGTAAAGAGATGGAAATTCAAAAATACAGAACGAACGTAGAAATACGTACTAACGAATAAAAAATATTTTAAACTTAAAAAAAAATATTTCATTTGCATAAAGAGCCATCATAGAAAATTATATGGTATTAGTCACATTAAAGAAGAAAAAATCGAACTAATCAAACCAATTTGTAGTGCTTTTTACACTGTTATGGGTAATTAAGTTGCTTATGTGCGAATTTTACTGCAGCAAGTTCAAAAACCAATATTGTTATATAATGAAACATTTAATGACGGAATACGGATTCCTTATGAAATAATATAAAGTCGGATAACTTTTACAATGACATAAAAATAAAATATTCAATTTTACGACACAAGTGGCTACAAAAAGACATTGTTGGTATTCCTCAGATAAATAAAAAGAAACCCATGAGTTTTTAAACATGAATTGAATGGTGTGCCTATAGAAGAATTTTGTTGGCTTGGAAGTTAGCCATATGTTTTAAAGACTGACAAAGACGAAAGGAAAGTTTGCATGGGTATTTAAAGATCGGTAATCAAAATAATCAAAAAGAATATCAAATTACAAATGTACAATGATTGCCTATTTAACCTAATATAAATAATCAAGATATTAATTTAATAAGATCCTACACACATTTATTCCGTAATGTCTATCACTGAATACTAATTTTGTTAAGTCGGTAGCTTTCTTTTTTACGTCCTCAATATTTTCGGAATCGTCTATCAGAACCAAAAAATAAGTTCCATGGTAAATACTAATGGGTAATTCTAACCATTTATCTAAATCATCACCAGGACCTATGATAATTACGGTATCGTCTTTAAAAAGCCATTTTCTGTTTTAAGTTTTGATAAACTTAAATGTTGGACAGACGATGACAACAAAATCATAACAGTTTTTATATGCGATTTCGATCATATATACAATATTTGTCTTTCCGCAATTGGAACTGGTTCGCTTCTCTCACGCTGTTTAATGTTTACACTATTGAATACATAAAACTGCATAATTTGTAACTGGTTTTTCTGTATATGTACCTGAGCACCAGACAGAAAAATAAATATACACTTTATGCATCTTTATTTTTTTTTTTTTTTCTTCTGTTTATCTGCAGGTGTATTCCTTGTTGAACGTTAGCTAATTTATGGCCTGCACCATGCAATCTATTATCATAGGGACTTCTCCAATCAAGCCAAATGCAACGATGATTAGTGTACAAATGTTTAATACTGACATTACTGAATTCCGTGTACTTTTGTTCCTCATTCGAGAAATACACCATTGCTTCCGTCAACTGTTGCTTCATTTTATATTCCTGTGAATAAGACATGTTGGGTAATTCTTCCACAGCAATCATTATATTTTCTACTGCTAAATTAAAAGCTTCTCTGCATTATTTTCTGTTTTTTTAATTATTTTTTTATTTTTTATTTTTTATTTTTGTTTTATTTTGGGGGTTTGTGTGTTGATGTTTGTTTTTTTTGTTTTTTCTTTAATTGTTTTGTTGTTTGTTGTTGATTTTTTATTTTTTTTTTGCACAATATAAAAATATCAAGACTTCTTTTAACCTCATTCTTGGTGAATATAGTATGATATTTGCCGAAGTTGTATTAGCTGCCGCATCAGCAATTCTCTCTCTTGTGATATAGTTATTAAAGATAGCAATTCCATTCATGTACTTATCGTTCACAGACATTATATCAGAAGTAAATTATGGTATTGTATAAAAATATTCTCCAATTCATAATCCTCATTAGTACCTTCTATCACTGCAAATGTTTACCTGTTATTTCCTTGTATGTCCCATTTGCTGTACAAATTTTTTTTTTCATTTTTGTATTCTTCTTTTCAATCACTTTGCTTTTTTAATGTTATTACCTTGTACAAAATTAATTTTTCAAATTTGTTAAATATTTATCAGTTATTTCCTTGTATGTCCCATTTACTGTACTAATTTTTAATTTGTGTTTGTATTCTGCGTTGCATTGCTTTTTCACCGTTATTTTAATCTCCTACAAAATTCAATTCTTTTTCAAGTTGTGTTTGATCCATTTAAATCGTCTAAAATGACAGAAGTTGGCTAGAGAGATTTTAATCACGCTTTGATAATCCAATTTACGATGAAAATAATTATATGGAACACTCGACTTGTGGAATAATTGATCGAATCTTTAATTTATTTTCCTGAAATTTTGCTAATTCTTGCATTTATTAGATTGTTCCTTGCAGTTTTACAAAAAAAAAGTTTATTTTTGGTAACAAAAAGAATGAAACGAAAAAGGGCGTGAAGATTAAAAAAATAAGAACCTATTTATAAATGTAAATTACACTAGCTCCTGCAACCATAGTAATATTTATATAGGTTTGTATATTTGTGTCGTGATCTATGTCTTTTAAATCATGCCATTGTGATTAAAAGTCTCTCGCTATTTATATCCTTATTATCTGCATATCCTATGTCAGCAGTAAGTGGAATTACCTCTTCTATTATATCATATGTCAAAATGAAATTACCTCTTCTATTATATCATATATCAGCAGTAAGTAGAACTATCTCTTCTATTATATCACATATTAAAATGGAATTACCTCTTCTATTATATCATATATCAGCAGTAAGTAGAACTATCTCTTCTATTATATCACATATTAAAATGGAATTACCTCTTCTATTATATCATATGTCAGCAGTAAGTAGAACTATCTCTTCTATTATATCATATATTAAAATGGAATTACCTCTTCTATTATATCATATGTCAGCAGTAAGTAGAACTATCTCTTCGATTATATCACATGTCAGCAGTAAGTGGAATTATATCTTCTATTATATCATATGTTAAAATGGAATTACCTCTTCTATTATATCATATGTCAGCAGTAAGTAGAACTATCTCTTCTATTATATCACATGTCAGCAGTAAGTGGAATTATATCTTCTATTATATCATATGTTAAAATGGAATTACCTCTTCTATTATATCATATGTCAGCAGTAAGTGGAACTATCTCTTCAATTATATCATGTCAAAATGGAATTACCTCTTCTATTAAATCATATGTTAAAATGGAATTACCTCTTCTATTATATCATATATCAGCAGTAAGTAGAAATATTTCTTCAATTATATCATATGTCAAAATGGAATTACCTCTTCTATTATATCATATGTCAGCAGTAAGTAGAAATATTTCTTCAATTATATCATGTCAAAATGGAATTACCTCTTCTATTAAATCATATGTTAAAATGGAATTACCTCTTCTGTTATAACATATGTTAAAATGGAATTACCTCCTCCATTATATCATATGTTATAATGGAATTACCTCTTCTGTTATACCATATGCCAGCATTAAGTGGAATTATCTTTCTATTATATCATATGTCAAAGTGGAATTACCTCTTCTATTATATCATATGTCAGCAGTAAGTAGAAATATTTCTTCAATTATATCATGTCAAAATGGAATTACCTCTTCTATTATATCATATGTTAAAATGGAATTACCTCTTCTATTATATCATATGTTAAAATGGAATTACCTCTTCTATTATATCATATGTCATCAATAAGCGGAATAACCTCGTCTATTTAAGTGAAATTACCTCTTCTATTATATCATATGTCAGTGTAAGCGGAATTATCTCTTCTATTATATCATATGTCATCAATAAGTGGAATTACCTCTTCTATTATATCATATGTCAGTGTAAGCGGAATTATCTCTTCTATTATATCATATGTTAAAATGGAATTACCTCTTCTGTAATATCATATCCCAGCAGTAAGTGGAATTACCTCTTCTATTATATCATATGTTAAAATGGAATTACCTCTTCTATTATATCATATATCAGCAGTAAGTTGAATTATCTCTTCTATTATATCATCTATCAGCTGTAAGTGGAATTATCTCTTCTATTATATCATCTATCAGCAGTAAGTTGAATTATCTCTTCTATTATATCATCTATCAGCAGTAAGTTGAATTATCTCTTCTATTATATCATCTATCAGCAGTAAGTTGAATTACCTCTTCTATTATATCATATATCAGCTGTAAGTGGAATTATCTCTTCTATTATATCATCTATCAGCAGTAAGTTGAATTATCTCTTCTGTTATATCATATGTTAAAATGGAATTACCTCATCTATTATATCATATGCCAGCAGTAAGTGGAATTACCTCTTCTGTTATATCATATGTCAGTGTAAGCGGAATTATCTCTTCTATTATATTATATGACAGCAGTAAGTGCAATTAACTCTTCTTTTATATCATATGTTCAAAATGGAATTATCTCTTCTATTTTACTTTTATGCCAGCAGTAAGTAGAACTATCTCTTCTATTATATCATATATCAGCAGTAAGTGGAATTATCTCTTCTATTATATCATATGTTAAAATGGAATTACCTCTTCTATTATATCATATGCCAGCAGTAAGTGCAATTAACTCTTCTTTTTTATCATATGACATCAATAAGTGGAATTACCTCTTCTATTATATCATATGTCAGTGTAAGCGGAATTATCTATTCTGTTATATCATATGTTAAAATGGAATTACCTCTTCTATTATATCATATGTCATCAATAAGTCGAATTACCTCTTCTATTATATCATATGTCAGTGTGAGCGGAAATATCTCTTCTATTATATCATATGTTAAAATGGAATTACCTCATCTATTATATCATATGCCAGCAGTAAGCGGAATTACCTCTTCTATTATATCATATGTCATCAATAAGTGGAATTACCTCTTCTACTATATCATATATCAGCAGTAAGTGAAATTATCTCTTCTATTATATCATATGTCACCAGTAAGTAGAACTATCTCTTCTATTATATCATGTCAAAATGGAAATACCTCTTCTATTATATCATATGTCAGCAGTAAGTTAAATTATCCCTTCTATTATATCATATGTCAGCAGTAAGTAGAACTATCTCTTCTATTATATCATGTCAAAATGGAATTACGTCTTCTATTATATCATATGTTAAGATGGAATTACCTCTTCTATTATATCATATGTCAGCAGTAAGTGGAATTATCTCTTCTATTATATCATAGTTCAGCAGTAATTATAGGTTACTGCATTTGTGTGGGAAAATATGAACGAGGTTTTTTTTAGCTATACTGCACGACGTTAAGAGTGCAGTATAGCTCAGAAAAAAAACGAGTTCATATTTTCATATACAAGTGTTGTAACCTTTTTATTATATAATCATTTTGCTTTTCTACCTTAGGCTGAATAATAAAAAGAACACACTACAAGAAACAAAGTAACTGAATTTCTGATATATTCCAAAGTAAATACACAACCGTAGTTAAACAAATACACAGTAACAGTATTCATGCGCACTTGGCACCGCCCAGTGACCTTTGAAATTGGTAGAGTACCGCGCGCTCAGTCATTCGTTTCAAAAAGAAATCTCATTTTGGTATACTTAAAATTGAAATTTTGAGTCATATTATGAATGACTGCGCCTTGGAACAACTTTCCCAGTTGATCTGGAATGGAGGGATTTTGTTTTTCTGTCGATCCAACTAAATTCTGCTCTTTTAGTTGTGGTGGACTTGCGTTATTAGCTGTGTCGATTACGTACGATGTACATGTAGCTAGAAGGACAGGCCTCGACAGCAAGCTACACATGTGTTACTGTTCTGCCATTGATAGTTTGGAATCATAAGGTGGACAAAATATGAAATTCTTTTAAATGAAATTCTCAAGAAGATGCAGATGCAGGATTAAATATTTTTGTTAGGGAATATCAAATTCATTTCGTTTTGGAGTGCAGTAAATTCTCCTTTGGAATGTGATTTCTGTTGGAAATGTAGTCTAGATTGCAGTGCAATTTCGCGTCGTGGATCAGAAAGTACATTTTGAAGAAATTCAAGATGCAGAAAAGTAAGTACATTTATTGCCATTCTTATTACCAGCTATAGATGACATATTTGTATGTACTGTCACTTGCATGATATTTGTTGGATGGACCCCAGCTACATGACCTATATGACTTTTGCTATAAATCCAAACATTTTCTCAAAACATTGAAACAGGCAAAATTGCAAAGCGGCTGGGGTGTGAGAGCCCATTTCGTCAGCGGAAAATAAGGCTTCTTCGTTATTGTGGCTTATTGACTCAGATGCACTTGCTTTTATACCAAAACCCGCCTTCTTTAGTTGTATTTTTTCGAATTTAGTGCTTGGACTTGTAAAACGGGCGATCTCTGAGAGAAACGGAATATTATTTGGTCTTAAGATGCCTTTTTATGCTATTTTTTTTAAAGACTCTAGAGAACACGGTTCATAGTCTGAACCATGGGGTAAATAAGTGTTTAAATTATCGGAATGATATTTTTAATACAGCATGTCTCACGTTTCTTGTCATAAAGCCACCGCTGGACATTGTGAATATCACGTTCAGTCACTTGCTTAGCTGAAAGTTTCTTTTGTGACTCAATGATTTCATCCACATCGTCAGCTTTATCATCTCAACTCTCAAACAGCTTGCTTAGTTCATCCACAGACAAATCTAATAAAGCAAAAGCTCTTGTGTCTGTTACATTTGTGTACATTATTTGTTTACAATAAAAAGTAGTTCCTAACACGCGATACTATTTTTAGACACGTGTCGTGCAGTATGAAGCCGTGCAGTATGGAGAAATACTGCACGATTCTGACAATGCAAAGTTAATGGAGAAAAAAATGAGTATATAATAAGTGGAATTACCTCTTCTATTATATCATCTATCAGCAGTAAGTGGAATTACCTCTTCTATTATATCCTAGTCAGCAGTAAGTGGAATTACCTCTTCTATTATATCATATGTCAGCAGTAAGTGGAATTACCTCTTCTATTATATCATATGTCAGCAGTAAGTGAATACGTTATAAAGTGTGTATAATAGAAGCAGACGAAGTGATGCTTCAGGACGATGTTTAGTTCAGGTTACCATTCCGTGGATGGGTCAAACGGTGCAGTAATGAAACTAAATGTAAGTATGATATATGAAATGCCTTCTATGCATGTTTTTTGAATGACATTACGGTGACAATATGTTGACTGACTAAAGCAAATTGGTAGGCATAATGTTCACAAAAGCATCTTTCTATTTTATCATCGTTTCTAGGGTACTCACGTACAAAACAAGTCACTAAAATTTAATACTGCGTTGATGAAGAAAATACACACAATATTGTCCAAGCACAATGGAATCTGATCATTGTAATCTCACAATATTGAACTGAGTAGACATGGAATTTCTTCTCATAAAGACAATAATGTCGTCTTCCAGACTAGGTAATCCATAAGAATCAAAATATTCCACACTGTGGTCGTTGGGAAAGGAGACGGTTAATCAATGGGTTCCTGAACGATGACTAAATGTAAGTATGATATATGAAATGCCTTCATTGCATGCTTCTTGATTGACTTATGGTGACAATATGTTGATAGAAAAAAAAACAAAAAAAACTTGTCAATGAAATGTAAAACATGAAATTCACAGAATGATTTGTGTTAAGTGGTCTTGTTATTCCTTCTTCGCTGTGAAGTGGAAAAAAGTTCATACTTATTTAGGTTTGCATTTAGTTGGCATTTATTGTGTTATCGGATAATTTAAACTATATTTCTCCCCTTTTGCTGTAGTTGTTAACCAAAAGATCATAATTTTTCTTTCACATTCCTGTCAATATTTAACATATGGTGCAGTGATATGGATACGTAAACTCAGCAATAATCTCGCTTGCTTACTCCATCCCATGTGTTGGACCTAAATAAAAATGGCAGAACTTTTCTTTTCTTCCAAGTCTTGCACATAACATAGGAATAGGAGTTAAATCAGAAATATACAAACCAGCCAGCACCAAAGCCACCACCACTCTAATAACCACATTCACCTCCATCGCCTCCACCGCAACAATTGCAACCACAATCATCGCAGCATCAGCAACGTCATTATAAACAAATTCAGCTGCTACAAGAAGAACTAGACTACTGTTATAATAATAGATCCCTTGTACAGGTTATTGATGACCTAAGATGTAACAGAGATATACTCTTGTACAGGTTATTGATGACCTAAGATGTAACAGAGATATAATCTTGTGCAGGTTATTGATGACCTAAGATGTAACAGAGATATACTCTTGTACAGGTTATTCATGACCTAAGATGTAACAGAGATATACTCTTGTACAGGTTATTCATGACCTAAGATGTAACATAGATATACTCTTGTACAGGTTATTCTTGACCTAAGATTTAACAGTAACAGAGATATGCTCTTGTACAGGTTATTCATGACCTAAGATGTAACAGAGATATACTCTTGTACAGGTCATTAATGACCTAAGATGTAACAGAGATATACTCTTTTACAGGTTATTCATGACCTAAGACGTAACAGAGATATACTCTTTGACAGGTTATTCATGACCTAAGATGTAACAGAGATATACTCTTGTACAGATTATTCATGATCTAAGATGTAACAGAGATATATTCTTGTACAGGTTATTCATGACCTAAGATTTAACAGTAACAGAGATATACTCTTGTACAGGTTATTCATGACCTAAGATGTAACAGAGATATACTCTTGTACAGGTTATTCATGACCTAAGATGTAACAGAGATATACTCTTGTACAGGTTATTCATGACCTAAGATGTAACAGAGATATACTCTTGTACAGGTTATTCATGACCTAAGATGTAACAGAGATAAACTCTTGTACAGGTTATTCATGACCTAAGATGTGACAGAGATATACTCTTGTACAGGTTATTCATGACCTAAGATGTTACAGAGATATACTCTTGTACAGGTTATTCATGACCTAAGATGTAATAGATATATACTCTTGTACAGGTTATTCGTGACCTAAGATGTAACAGAGATATACTCTTTTCAAAGCTTTCTGTTGATGACATTATATGTGCAACGGAGACAAGGCTGAACAATTATGTTGTCATTGACCATCTTTCAACAACCAATCGGATTTGATAGGAATCAAACGAAGATGGTGGAGGTGACCTGCTCATTCATGTCAAAAAGAATATTTATTACACTAAAAAGCATGATATAGAAATAATAATATTGAACCCAATCACAAATAAAGTTTATGTTGAGACTATTTCATAGCACACGTAATGCGAGTGTTAATTTTTTTTTAGCACTGCGCATAGAAAGGTAGTGTTATTACTCAAGACATCATTGTTACATGTGCTCTTATTTAAGAAAACTAGTCATTTGAAGAAAACAATACAAAGATATTGTCTGACGAATCAAATGAATGATCCGACATGAAGTACTCATACTTCTTGCATTGATTATTTTATTATAAATAACACTAATATAATTAAACAGACAAATGTTTTCCGTCTTTTGTGAGTGACCATTGCTCGCTTTCTACTGAAGTTTCACATAGTAATATTAGCTGAAATGCCGTTACACATTTAAAATATTTGGAATTATGGTTAAATAAAAAAAAAACATAGAAAAATATTTTGAGATATGTCATAACGATTTAGATGTTTCTAACAATATACAGATGATTTGTGGTATGTACTGACTTAGACATTTATAACAATATGCCGATGATTCATGTCAGGTGATAATTGGAAAAATCAAGACTGTAGATGAGGAATCGATCGCACACAAACTGATTATTATTAGACAAAGAGGTAAACATGGCTGCATGTACAAACAAGAACTCTTAGATTGGGTAGAGACATAGCACATACAAAGGGAAATAAGTGAATTCTGAAGATTTTAGTCTAATTACAGGAAATTCGGAAACGCTTTTACATCTATAGTAAGACAAGCAAAAGATATGTATAGGATAAAACTTGATACGACTTAAAGAGATAAAACCATTCCCCCTCGAAAATAGTACAACTCACTTTTACAATAATGAAATTGCCCCGAATTATTACTGAAAGAACAAAGTATATTGATCGTGTTGTAAAAGGATGATCTAGAAATAAACATTTCATATATATATATATATATATATATATATATATATATATATATATATATATATATATATATATATATATATGCAGAAAGAACATTATCATTTATCATACATTCGTACTCAACTGAGATTCTAACACGAGTCCGCGGGTTACGGCACCCATCGCCTTGCCTGCACGCACCAACTCCAATAATCCCTCGACTAAGCAAATCCCACAGAAAAAAAGATGCTACAAAGTCGCTGATAAATGCATTCGTGCGTAGCAGAAACAACCGCTTATCGACCCAGTAATTAAGTCTCATCTAAGTATACAGTCACTCGAGATTCCTCCGACAGAAATCAAGGTATATAAAGCTTATTATAGTGAGTTACAAATATATACTATACAGAGCGGAAAGTGCTATCCCTGGATCCAACAAAATGCATGCACTGTATGCTTGTTCGCTCTCTTTTGCAAGATTATGTCCCGGATAATATATGCACAAACAATCTAAGAGCACATGAGAACGTGCTAGCACCCATCGACTGCCACAAATACATTCTGATCTTTTTAAATCCAGCGGTGCCGTATTTTTGTTGCATGCCAGAGCTAACATCTGTCACGATCATAAACATTTCTCTTGTTATGCAATGCGGCAACAATTAGAGAGGTTCTACTCCATAACTCCACCAATCCCTGGTAAAGAAGCCTGAGTCTCGAATCCAGTCGAATTAAAGTCCGACTCTGCCTTTGTCGTCTTCGGGATGGATGAGGAATTGGGTGTTGATGTCTGGGAATTCATTGTGCATAAGGGGATCCTCGAGCGTTTTTTTCTGCGGGATAAAAAAAAAATACCTCAAAAACGGGTGGAAAATAATTACAGATCTTTAAAAACGATGTTGTTTGATTAGTGTTCTAGATTATAGCAAGTGAAGCTTGAGCGTGGTCAAAGACCTCGCTTCCGTAGCGAGCTCTTTAGACAACGCGTATATGTAAAAACAAGGTATGCAAAAACTATAACCTAGTAGTTTGAAAAAGCAGCATTTGCGCATGCTTCACTACGAAAATGAACGAAGAAAGACGAGTAAGTGTTAGCAACGTTCGTCATTGATTATTTTCTAGGACATGGGACTTTTTTACCGTTAAAAGTCTCTCAGATTTGTACTCTTATTTTTAATACAGCGACAGTTACAATAAATACTTCTTCAACTTATGAACATTACTTTTCATGGGCAAAGAATGCGCACGAGACACAATGAGTCAAATCTGCATGGCGTCATGCAACGTCATTCAGAAAACACCTGCCCAGCAAACCTCTTTCGCCGCTAGGTTTCACTTATTTTTTTTTAGCGACTGAAGCTTGTATTACGTTTACTTTTTAGATAGGTAAAATTGTATGTACCCGATTTTGAAGAAACCTATTTGTCTGAAGTGTGCGAAAATACAGAAAACGTGTTTCTGTTAAAAGAAAATACTCAAAAATCTTTGTTCCGGATGGTCAGTTAAAATAATTTTACTGACATGTATACATTTTGAATTTAAAATGTCAACAAAATAACAATAATTTTGAATCTTTTTGTGGTAAAATTTGCCTTTATAATGGAATCCACTTAATTAATAAACCAATGCATGATAATGTGTTTTCTCTATGAAACACAACAAGAATATGTTTATAAAAGTCTCATTTCAGCAGAAAACCAGTTTTTCTATATTCATATGAAAATGCCCCCGTTTTGTAAGTAAAATATCATCGTTATGTGTCTGAAAATGTCCCCATTTTGTAAGTTCTATGCCATTATTTGTGTATGAAAATGTCCCCGGTTCGTATGTATGTGTATGAAAATGTTCCCGTTTTGCAAGTACGATGTCATGGTTGTGTGTATGAAAATGTCCTCGTTTTGTATGTACTGCGTCAGAGCTGTGTATGAATTTGTCAACATTTTGTAAGTACCATGTCATGGTTGTATGTATGAAAAGGTCCACGTTTTGTATGTTCAGCGTTAAGGCTGTGCTCATGAAAATGTTCTCGTTTGGTATGAGCAACTTTAAATATTGTGCATGAAAAGCCCCCCATTGGTATTAAAAGGTAAGGACTGTGTGCATCAAAAAATTACCATGTTTTGTATGTTCCACCTCAAGTTTGTGCGTATCAAAATGTCTCTCAGTTTCGCATGTACCACGATAAGGTTGTGCTAATGGAAATGTCCCTATTTTGAATATAGCACCTTTTATGTATGAAATTGTCCCTGTTTTTGTGCATCACACCAACGCTGTTTGTATGCAAATGGCACGTTTTGTATTCAAAACCCATAGGATACATAGATGAGAATGCCTGTGACTGATGTAAAAGAACATATGATTGTGTGTATGAAAATGTTGTCAATAAGTATGAAAAAAATCAAAATTTTGTATAGCAACATTTCTCCATTTTGTACTAAAAACAAATATTGTGTGTAAGTCCAGTATCGGAAAAACCAAAGTCTTGATATTAAAATGTTCCCATTTAGTATGAACCGTTGAAGGTTGTGTGTATGAAATTCCCCCCCCACCACCACCACCACCACCACCACACACACACACACACTTTAGTGTGAACCATTAAGTACAACAATGTTCGCGCCCTGAATAAACGGTCGCAGAATATATGTATGACAGTAGCCCCACTCAGTATCAGGAGCCACACAAAGGTCATGTTAGAAAATACTTTTGATCCTTCATGATGTGATTCAAAATAGATTGCGTTTTGAAGAAGTGAAATTTGCCCATTGTTCTCTTTTAGTAGATGGCATGAAGAGTATATACCATATAACAATCATACTCTGAGGAATGAAAACAGAGAAACAAACGTCCGCATACACGATCATCACAAAAAGTATCCACCATATGACACAAGAAAAAAAAATGACAGTCTTGATATGAAAAGTAAACGTTAAGATCAGAAAAGTGAAAATTAATTTACAAAATCAAAGTAAAGAACAGTAAGTAGTTACACAGAAAGATAAGCCTTCTAATGACCATTTATAATCACTGGTCAATTATGATCACTTGATTACATAATATTGTAACACGCACAAGGGTTCCTCTACCGAGCGAATCAACCACCTGCATAAGGTCGGGCTGGAAGTGCCTTGTTTTCCCCGATTTCCAAAGGACTTCCCGACAACATTCGTTGTCAACTGGAAGTTCTCGTAACGCGCCCAGACTATGATAGCTACAATTTTTCTCTAATCAATCAATAATGACCTCATATCACAATTACAACTTCACATTTGCATGGATTTTCCTTGTTAGCATTGCCGTGGCATGAAGCATACATAACACAATTCAAACACCCAGTGCAGGGAAATACTAAAACTGCATCAATAGAATCTTGTCTCTATTTATTTTAGGTACAGATAGGATAAGCTCTAAATATAATTCTTTACTAACATTTCACTTTTCATTATTAACCAATGATGGACCACCAAACCCGTATATGCTCTATTGTATATGAACCCATTTCTAGACTGGTTCACAGTTGTTCTTACAAAACCAGTTCATCTCACTGCCAAGTCTCGTAACAACTCTAAGTATGACGTCTGTTCCTAGAAATTGGTTAAATACTCGGGCTGGGAAATATTTTCCCAACACCGACTTCCCATAATCAAACAACTAATCACTAAAATCTAACGAACCTATAAATGGAGACGTAAATACAAATGGAACATACCCAAATTTATTACAATATTAATAGAGGCTAATTAAATATGAATCATCTACAACTGTACATTTGTTTTCATATAGACATAAATATACAGTAGATTTTCTACAATTGTACATTATTTTCATATAGACATAAATATTCAATTGATTTTCTACCATTGTACATTATTTTCATATGGACATAAATATACAGTAGATTTACTAGAATTGTACATTATTTTCATATAGACATAAATATACAGTAGGTTTTCTACCATTGTACATTATTTTCATATAGACATACATATACAGTAGATTTTCTACCATTGTACATTATTTTCATATAGACATAAATATACAATAGATTTTCTACCACTGTACATTGTTTTCATATAGACATGAATATACAGTAGATTTTCTACAATTGTGCATTATTGTTTCATATTGACATACATATACAGTAGATTTTCATCCATTGTACATTATTTTCATACATAAATCTATAGTAACAAGAAACACTTATATTTTCTACTAGCTTTGTTATGTATATCATATCTAGAATCAGGAATATTTGGAAAATTAAGCAATATCTATGTCTATCTGTTTATTTGTAGGTAATAAGTTTGTTAGGAAATTCACTTACATGATTGCTTCTTGTTTAAATTTCTTTTGAATTTCTTAAATAGCAAATACTGGTTGAAGCATTTCTTTCTATTGTATTTGATACATGTATTTCATGTAATACAAAATGCACATTTGGTAGTGTAAGATATGAATATCAGAAAATACAAATGCCGCTAAAGCATTGAAAGTATGTCACTCTGACCTGTTTTTTGCATCCACATATCAGTCTTCATGAGTTTAGGTGTCATAGGGTTTGAGAAACGATTGGCATTTTAAAAAATGAACCTTAGAAAATGCAACGGTTACTAAAGTTGTGAAAAGTAGGTCACAGTGACCAGCTTTTGGTATAAGTGATTGATCTTTCTAGGATGTATCTACATCTCAAGTTTAATGAGTGTTGGTGAAATAGGGCCTTTGAGAGATATTGATGGTGTAACAAATGACATCTAAAAAAGACACAATAAGGTGAATATTAGGCCATAGTGACCAAGTTTATTATGGATAAGTTAGTCTTCCTAGTGTGCATCAACATAAAATGCTCCTTCTCTATAACAATATTCATGGGAGCTATAAAAGTGAGCAGTTATATGTGAGGGAGTTTTATTACACTGATGAATGTTTCGAACAGATTGCATCATTTGGATTTCAAGCGTATACCAATAGAACAATGCGATAGTGAATGATGTGAAATCATGTTCATAAATTAGTTATCAATTACCAAAGACTAAAAATAAGTGTTTTAAATTTGGTAATATTGATAAAACAAAATTTAATTAAGTGAATGTGGTCAGAAAGACATTGCATGTGGTATAAGAAGGACATCAGAATACTGAAGGGTTTTGTAGTGAGGGACCACCACACAAGCTAACTTTATTTGCGGACACCTCGCAGCCCCGTTGCAGCATCTGGAACTAGTTAGTGATATAGATATGTACCCTCATTTTCCGAATTCTAAAGGCTTTTATATCCGTTGTTTCCTGTCCCTCACAAATGTTTACTTTTTTATTATAATTTTTTCCTGGAAGGGGAGGGGTGAGATGATATTTCCAGCATGTGAGATGGAGGGACAGCCCGGCCATCAAGCACTCACTTACTCCCCTAGTAATAATATAAATTATAATAATAAAGTCTTATTTTATGAGGGTGACGCAATTAGTACAAAAACTAATCTCCATTGTGGCCTCGGTTATTTACATATGTACAGGCAAATATAGCAAATGCAGCTGGGAAACAAGTATCATGCAACATAGGTATATGGATTTGTGCACCACAAAAGCAACAGAGTATGGATTCAGCACAAGGATCATTGTGTACACAAACACGCGTGATTGAAAACTTTTTCAATCACACTAACATGCATGCACACAGGTAAAGATCCAGAGGCATTATATATATATATATATATATATATATATATATATATATATATATATATATATATATATATATATACAATAAAGTTTGCCATAACCTGTTTTAGATATTATCTGGATTGCATCCATTTCAAACATCAGTGATGAAAGGAAGGCACTGATGCTGCTTCTTTAACATCTTTAGGTAGACAGTTCCAAATGATTGGACCAGAAAAATATATAATTCCACTTAATGCTGGCAGATACCACCTCGTAATTACAAGATAAAAAAAAGTATTTCTACGTGGCACTAACAGACTTACGTAATTCCATGATATTAAGCAATCATAGTAACCATTTTCCATCTCAATGCCTTCTTTTTAACTCAATATATAAATGAGGTCAACATAAACTGAAAGACGCTTGAATTAGTCATATCAATACATTATGAAGAAATCGGTAGGAATGAACTAAAGCCAAAATTAGCTAATTATTGCAAGTAAAATTAATTAAATGTTATGTATAATGTTATTTACCACATGTGGTATTCAGCAAGAACGAAGTATATTTCCTTGACAAAATTACGTTCATTTAACTTGTACAAAATAATATAGAGGAAGATTAAGGACTTTAAGCCTGTAATTCGTATTAAGCGCTTAATATTTTTTTTTTTTTTTTAAAAGTTTAAGATTATTTTCCATGAACAATTTCTATGAGACAAATCGCTTAAAATGCAAATGACGGAGGGGAATTCAAGGACGAATGGTACATCTTACGACATTGTTTTTGCATCTGGCGCTACTTACATTTTTACCCTCCGTCGTTGGCATTTTGGAACTAATTCATACTGCAGGCTCCTTCCGTGGTTGGTTAACACTTAGTTAAAATTTAAGGGTTGTTTCAATAGGACCTTCAATGGCACAAAGCAACTGGTTGACAAATTCAATGTTCTCTACAGATAAATAAAGTCATAAAATAAATTAAACACTCAATAACTTTGTATTGGGTATGAAAAACTTAAGAAAAACAAAACCTTAGATAATAAAATTTATCTTACTGTGAAAAAATAGATCTGTGAGTATCAATTTACCTCTCTGAATTGTCTTTAAGAAGAGAAGGATTTGTATGAGAAGTACGTTTATAACCTCTTTGTTCATACCCATCGTACACAATGCAAGTATCCGCATGTAAAAATAATGGAAATATGTTGGATTCAATATTGAGTAAAACTTTGAACAAAATTTTCCTAATGGAAAAAGTTAAGAAACCAATAATATAGCTAAAATTTGTGTTCCATCATAAAATCGTGTCATATAATGGAACGTGCCATTCGACCCAGATTCAGCAAGAAATCATATTGTGACATATGTTCCTTAACTTTTTTTCAGCAGCATATTAACAAATTTAATTGTTCATGTCGCTTAAATGGTATTAATGTCGAATACTATTCGATGTGGTCAAGCTGTATAAAATCAACATACATACCACCCTTCCCGTAAGGTATCATTTGATGAAAATCAAATTTTGGAGGAAATGCAGCTTCAACAGCGTTGTTTAGTGATGAATGTATATAACTTGTACTAAAAGGCATTTTATGTTCTAAAACTAGATTTGCTCTTAAATTTTCTGATTCATGGAGTAATTGTATCACCTTTTTGCATTTTTACTTTCGGTGAGAAGCAAGCAGGTATTTTATTTGTACACAAGCACTTTATATTTTTCCAACTTCTGCCGCTCAGTGTTGTTGTTGTTGTTTTGTTTTTTTTGGTGTTTTTTTTTTTTTTTGGTGTTTTTTTTCTTCTTTCTAATACAGTTCTCAATGTCCTCTTTTCCAGGAACTCTCTTCGTTAGGATGAATTTTTCGTGTGGTTTAGTACAGCTATTATGAAAGGTTTTGCATTGTCACCACTTCACTACTTATTAGGAAAAGATTTTGATCGTCCAGCAAGATGTCTTTGCGGCCTCCCTTGCGGAGGTGTCACTCCTTGCGATGTGTTGGTTACATCGCTGGGGTGCGAGAGGGGTACCGGGTTCGAACTACAAAGGAGGCTGGAAGCAAAAACAGCTCTTCAATTGAAAAGAGACGTAGCAACTTTTATTAAATTAAAACATTCCAAAATAAAAACTACATAGGAAGCTATATATTCTAAATACAAGAATACACGTATAATTGATATATTGATTCAAAGCTTGCCGACTTCATACATTTATTTAATTTCTGTATTTTTGAATTCTGATGTAATTTACTAAATATTGAATAAACCCAAGATGGCCAAAATAACTTAAAATATAGTAAAACTCAATATTTCGAACTACGACCAAAATAAATATCATGTATCATGTTTTCGCAACATAACGATATTTTATTTCTAAATTAATTATCAAACGCATGAAGTTGGCAGCAAATCTCTTTTCCAATAATTCAACATTATAATTTCAGTAGAAAATTCACACAATTACAATTCATATAAATTCCTACTATAAATCTACACAATTATAATGTATATAAATTACTAATAGAAAATCTTCACAATCCAAAAAGAATATAATTTACAATTAAATATTAAGAATAAAAACACATAATGTTCCAAGAGAGAAAGAAAAACACCTTCCAGCACCTAAAAAATCTTACAAAAAGTCTTTTAAAATATGATAAAACAATTTTCTCTTACCTGCAAGCACAAACAACTCTTCAAATGTAGAAAGAGACGTAGCAACTATTTTCTCAAGGCGCGCAGCGCCTTATATCCAGTTCTTGGTCAAGGAATGCGCATCTCAATCTATATAAGATCATGAGTTTAGGCGATACAGGCTAAAGCGAGGTCTCCAGCCACGAGATTTTCACGAGACTCTCATACAACGCATTCCCCTTTCCAAAATGGTTACAGGTTAGTTGAACTACGCTCCTTACACGAAGGTTGTTGAGCTGGTCAGGTGAAGGTGTTGAATTACGTAGACGTGAAAGAATTTTTGCTACCATCAGCATTTTGCCTTTACAATATCCCACCTGTGTATTGTCAGAAAAATCTCACTCCTACCGTAAAATATCAATGCTGTACACTTTTGTACTATAATGTTTTAGAGAACTCAAGCGCTAACAATTCTGTTTTATTAGGAATTATAAACATTTGAATTATAAAAGAAAACTTACTCTTTATAAATATTCCTTAAAAATTCATCGAGAAAAGAATTATAAAATTTGAATTATAACAATTTGAGTTATAAAAATTCCTTGAGATTTCTATCATAACACAGCACTTTGTTCTTCCTCCCTCCAAGGTCATTTGATACGCTTTTGGGGGTGGTGATTCACTTTCATCCTCTTTCCTGTGTTTTTTCCTGCTCCTTCCTGCATCTTCTTTGTACCAGTCGATTCAAAATAAATACTAATCATACTTATAGCACAATTTTGCAGATCAGCCTTTTATCATCACGTCTTATTTGTACAAATCAAAATTTGATAATTCAGAAAAAAAATTTGACTTTATATTTTTTTTAAATCATGCTGAAGGAAGTTAGGGCTGAAATAAAACCCTGAAAATATTAGACTCTACGAAATTAATTAGAATATCAGTTTAATTATTTATTAAGGGAAATGTGCATCTTTCATTTTAACAAAATTGGATTTAATTAGTTTCTCGTCTTCTTTTAGACTGGTATATCACTGCTTTGTGTTAGTTTATATGTTATTATTTCTTCCACACGAATTAGAGTCAAACCTCAAATCTGCCCCTGTATCCCATCCCTGTATCTCATCATAGGTTTACTACATTATTCACAAAGTGACTGACTACACGGTGCTATAGATCGGATACTTTCGGTATAATTATGTAATGTGAAAGTCTAAAGACCAAGTCGCTAAAATTCATTCAATTCAATTTAATCGAATTCTTATTTTTCTCTTCAGCATCACATGCTTATTGAAAATACCTTTTACAAACATAGGATGTGGAAGGTATTGTTAACTCAAGCGAAATAAAATACAAATTAAATAATAAAAAATAATACATGGAGGATATCTACGTTTGTTTATTAATATATAAGGAAATATTTCAGGAGTGAAGTGGAAACTTTGTATTGTCACGAATGTATCCACTTCACGAGTGAAATATTTCCGTATATCTACTAAAAAAACGCATATTTTCTTTTTATTATATATTTTTAAAGGAAAAAGCCGTCGATTCGCATGAGTTTTCTCCATTATGTGTCAATGTGATTAACAGCCGCATTACTGCATCGATAAAAAAAGTTTATAAATTTGACAATAATTTTAGGAAAGTGACGTTTTACAAACTTAGCTTTTACATATCATGCTTAAAATTGTGTAGTTTGTCAAAATAATGACTGTATTCGTACGAAAGTGAAGACATTTTTCTTTTTGTTAACACATTTCATACGCGGAATAATACCTTTGGAGTGGGGGTAACAAGAAACATAACAGAGCGATTGTATCTGACATACTTCATAGCGTAACATCTTTAAACAAGATTTTAATGATTGAGACTTTACTTGTAAGGATTTTCTTCATTTTGTTTATTTCTAAATTCATACGTAAATGTTTGTATGGCCTTAGCAAGCTTTCAGTAAAGCTCGGTAGCAGACGATGCATCCAATTTTCGAGTGTCACTTAATTACGGTTTGCAATCAATACTAATCAACGCCTGATTTATCCATCATTTTCAAGCACGATTGTGATGCGAGTTAAAATTGCTACTTAAAAAATTGCATTACTATATTTAATCACGAGTGTTTTTCTAAGAAATGTGTACCTTTTGTTGTAGAGTATTACAGGTATACAATACTGTATGAGTGACACATAGCAACAGGTCATGCAAGTTCAGTCACTGACAGTTTCCAAAATTCATATAGAAAACTAATTTTAAAAAAAAGTTAATACTTGAAGTCTACTTTTTGCTGTTTGGCGTTCGTTTTTAGGCATTTCTTGGTGGCACCTGATTCATTGCATAAATGTACACTAGAGGGCCTACAGTTGACACATTTTAAGATCTGTACATCCTGATGTGGAGGGAGAAAGAGAGGAAGGGATGGAGAACGAGAGGAAAAGCAGAAGAAAAAGAAAAATGAAATAGGCCTAAATATGGAAATACGGGTCTGAATAACAGACATAAGGGCAGATATACTTCCTAAATGGAAAGAGAAAGAAGTTCCAAAAGTGATATCGCCACTGTGGCGATAAAAGCAGTATCGCCACTGTGGCGATATAATTTTCTCCTACTGATATATTTCAATATCTCACTATGAAATATATAATAAAGAATTAATTTTAACCTGAAATATGACATTCTTTTGCAAATGCAAAACGAAAGAGTCAAATATACAAGTAAATGGGGGGGGGGGAGGGATATGGAGCACATATGCATCACACACGCTTTGTTGAAACTTATAACATATAAGCAGACAGTTATCGCCGTGTACCTTTATATAAACAAATGAATGAAATTATAGCTCCTTCAAGTAGTAATACCGACAGCATTCCTCTACTAGAATGTGGTTGACGTACGTATACCTTTACCTCATGTAGAATATCATTTAATTTTTAAAATCGTACTTCAATATAGCGCTATAATAGCTCAAGGCGATCGGTCTAATATACGTCAGATTTACCATTTGTTATAAGAAAAAAAAAACTTTTCTAATTCAGCTATAAACAATAAATTTCCTATTATCATGGAAGATAAGAGACATTTAAAATAAAAAAGAAAAGCTGACTGTTAAAACGCCGAAGAACAAATATTTAAGTTGTGCTCAAATCTTTCAAAGACGTGTGATATAAGCCTTTTGATTTCTTACAATTAGACAACAATTTTTGATATAGCGTTTTTACACCAATCATATTTTAACTACATTTCGAGCGTTCATATTATGCGATGTATTTCTTTTCGAAATACAAATGGCTCACGTGTGAATAAAAGATCATATGTATAAGCAGGGCTGATAGGCCAGAGTCTCTTACCCATCGTAATTGTTTCTGAACAATGTGCATAAATATTTATCAATTTATTTTTTTTAAATTGGTGTTCACTATATTTACAAAACCATCTATTTAGTTTTCATTTGTTCCCAATTTATCTAATTTGGCGAAATGCGTTATGAACGGTGAGCTATCCATTAATAAACACATAATCGATCTTCCTCTCTGTGTTAAAATGAAGACATATTATAAATAATTGTCTGTGTTTACATACCTGATTTGAATCCTATTAGATCTTCTTGATGCCATCTTCAATAAGTAATTCGGTAGCAAAGTGCGCGAGAATGCAGCGGAGCTGACAATAAGAATATTCCCGCGTAAACGGGGCCCCAGTTTTCCGGCTGATACGCACGAAGTTTTGAGTCGAGTGGGACGTGTGTGTTTTTGTGTATGGCATGATATGAAAAAATACCGGCCAAACGGGGACATACTCAGATACGGTTATTTCAAGGTTTTTAACACTAAGTAAGGTCGAGGCAATCCATTTCAGCCAATATTACAAAACGGGGACATACTCCTTTCGAGGTGTGTCCCCGGTATGTTATTGTGTATTCTAACCGATGTCCAGGTTTCGCACCTTTTACAACAATACACACACATACACATATACTTAAAAAAACGACACAGACACATATACACACACAGATTGCTAAAACTTGATAACCAGTGTATTTTCATACAATCCCATGTTTTATGGCATATCTTGATACGCATATATTAAAAAAATAGCATAAGTTCCAGTGAAATGTGCATTATATCTATAAAAAATAGCATAAGTTCCAGTGAAATGTGCATTATATCTATAAAAAATAGCATAAGTTCCAGTGAAATGTGCATTATATCTATGAAAAATAGCATAAGTTCCAGTGAAATGTGCATTATATCTATAAAAAATAGCATAAGTTCCAGTGAAATGTGCATTATATCTATAAAAAATAGCATAAGTTCCAGTGAAATGTGCATTATATCTATAAAAAATAGCATAAGTTCCAGTGAAATGTGCATTATATCTATAAAAAATAGCATAAGTTCTAGTGAAATGTGCATTATATCTATAAAAAATAGCATAAGTTCCAGTGAAATGTGCATTATATCTATAAAAAATAGCATAAGTTCCAGTGAAATGTGCATTATATCTATAAAAAATAGCATAAGTTCCAGTGAAATGTGCATTATATCTATAAAAAATAGCATAAGTTCCAGTGAAATGTGCATTATATCTATAAAAAATAGCATAAGTTCCAGTGAAATGTGCATTATATCTATAAAAAATAGCATAAGTTCCAGTGAAATGTGCATTATATCTATAAAAAATAGCATAAGTTCCAGTGAAATGTGCATTATATCTATAAAAAATAGCATAAGTTCCAGTGAAATGTGCATTATATCTATAAAAAATAGCATAAGTTCCAGTGAAATGTGCATTATATCTATAAAAAATAGCATAAGTTCCAGTGAAATGTGCATTATATCTATAAAAAATACAACTTAATCAGACCAATGAAGCATATGTCTTTTGCAAATAAAGACTTTTGATGAAATGTTTCCTCCGGTCATCTAGTAGGTGTCCGGTTAGAAATTTTGACTAGTATATATCACGTGACTTAACAAAAATTTGGAATATGTCAGTAATTAAAACTTTCAGAATGTATTCTGTGTTTAACTAAAGTCTCCCAAAAGAATACAATTTAAAGTTCGAGTTAATAAGGTTTTATTCTTTTCTCAAGAGCGACATGTTTCCTGATAGAATCGTTTAGGTGAATGGAAATCCGACAGTATGTATCATTTTCTTTGGGTATAAGGAAGATGTTAGTGTCAGAAAGAATTATTGTAAAATGGATCAAGAGGATATAATAGTTGCCCAGTACATTTTACAAGTTTGATATGTATACACTTGCTGTCCGTCTGACCGTATAGGAATTAAATATATAATTTCGTCATTTACAAGTTTATTATGTATACACTTGCTGTCCGTCTGACCGTATAGGAATTAAATATATAATTTCATCAATTGTGAAGAATCAGCATATTTTCTTTCAAGTGGACAGAACAAACAAATGCACTAATTGTAAATTTAGGACGTAAAATACAACTGCAAAAAACTAAGAGCTCCATATCAATTGCAAGTCCGGCACGCTAACCACCGCGGCTCATTTGAAAAAAGAAAAGAGAAGAAGCAAATGACGACGATTATCATGAATGTCATATGTATTTTCATCAGGAAAATGAGGATGTAAGGAAGGGAAGGGGGTGGGGTGGAAGAGAAGTGTGAGGAGAGCATAAGTAGTGGCAGTAGAACTAGTTGTATTGTTCATCATCATCATCATCGTCGTCGTCGCCTTCATCGTCATCGTCATCGTTTCTCCTAGTAGTTCCTCTCCATTATAAATTTACATACCCATCATACGTGAAAGAGGTATATACACTCAAATTATACTATTATGAGAGAGAGAGAGAGAGAGAGAGAGAGAGAGAGAGAGAGAGAGAGAGAGAGAGAGAGAGAGAGAGAGAGAGAGAGAGAGTTGGTTTAGCCAGATTAATAAAACTATTATTAATTTTTACGGAAGGGCAATATAGATAAATTATTATCTCAACTGGTTCATAAGGGACCCTACCCTATAAACACTGTAAATTTGGATATATATTCGTTTGCATTACATAGTTGTGCACTTCCTTTTGTATTGATATATGTTGATTTTGTAGTATAAGTCATTTCCAAACAAAGGAGCGTTCAAGTCCGTACTGTTAAGGGGTGAAAGTGTCCGAGAAAGTTGCTTTCTCGTGTTGTCATACAATATGCAGTAAAATCTTTCTCAGCAGGAAATCCGCTGGAGCAGGAAGGATCAGCGATATCCTCGACATGTAGCAACACTACACAAGGATAGAAGAGCAATACAATGTAAGACCAGCGAAAATGGATATGTGCATGGATACAAGAATAAAATGGCTATCAAAGTGGACGCGAGTGAAATATTGCATTAAACAGTTTATACTGTTTCCAATTTATGAAATCAATCCAAATGAAAGATTATTCTCTTCTTTCGCTCTTATTTTTGGATACAAATTTGAAGGTCTGTGATAAGAATAAACCAACAAGAAATTCTGTTGAATGATATGTCTCGCCTGTTTCGCCTTTATATTGATTCTTCTCGCGTACGCTATTATTTGTATTGTGTGTGAGACGAGTAAACCATTTTATCTAGATAAATTTGGAAAGACAGTCCAAAATTGTCGGGCACACCATTCTACTTACATTGTACGTGCTCCTCTATTATGGTACATCTGAACACGAAAAAGACAGCCCAACAAGGAAGTACTGTTTGACTTTAAGAAATAAAAACAGCCCTAAAATACCTACATGTAAAAGAAAACAACACGCAATCTAATACTTTCTAACTTCCTCTATGGAAATGTGCATCAGGAGATTATAAATTCTGAAGAAAAAAAGACATTTTTGTCAAGTCACTGATGAAAAATAGGCAAAGCCGACTTGGAATATAGAAATCCATACTTCCAAATTTAGAGGTCCAAACAATTTTTAATCAAAGTAAACAATGTATTTGAATGATGGAAAGGATTTTAAAACTCATACAAAAAAAATATATATTGAAGTCTGCGCTTTTGAATTTGTGAAATACGTTATATCAGAGGTTTATGCATTGAACTGTGTGAAATATACTACTGGATGTGTGTGTGTTTGTGTGTGTATATATATATATATATATATATATATATATATATATATATATATATATATATATATATATATATATATATATAATCACATGTATAAAAATGTCAAATTATCCTCGTCTAATTGTTGTCGATCGTGGTCGTACAAATGAGTGTGCTGTTTATAAACTTGAATTACCCGAAGTTTTAAGAATGTTAGATATTGGAATACCTCTTCCAAATATAAAAATACTCTTTTGGCCGAATTAATGTACTGATTGATCCACTTTCGCTTAAAATTGTACATGTTTGGCTTCCTAGATACTTTACTTTTTCCCCAAAAAATCGTTTTTTAAATCGATATTTATTTTACTTTTACATTTTCTTCCCGACTCCCTCTCAGTTTTGTTTCTAAATTATTCACTAGAAAAAAAGAAAAGAAGAAAGAAAAAAAATACACTTAACGCCTGTAACGTGGACTCCAAAAGCATATGTTCTGTATATCCATTCGAAAGCTATAAGTATTTTCCCATTTTTACCATGACTCCTAACATTAGGCGAAAAATGTGTGTATTGTACAAGAAATACTAGTATATTAATTAAACATGGGGCTTAATGTTAATTATAGATAAACATATTTATCTGACTCACAAATCATTTTATTCTAATGCGTGTATTGTTCAAGAAGAGAACTTTATCCCCTGTTGTTTTATTTCTCATATCAATTCTACAAAAAAGAAAGAAAAATCAACGTTTGTCGAAGGGATGAACTTAATCAACCGTTTATGCTGTCTGCATTTATCTGTCGACAGAATCGATCACACACTATTCACTTATTGTTGTATATGCTATAGCTGGGAATTGGGAATTGAAATTAATACTATATTATACATAGCATACATGACTGAATTTTGTATTTTACATCTTACGGCTTCGGTACACTGCCTATACATTGTAATGGAACCCCATCATATCGATAATTTCCCTGAAAGTATTCGTTACCTGGATTATTTTTCCATGAGTGTCATAGCAAAGTATTATTTATGTATAAATTGACACAGAAATTGTACCCAAATTAGAATACGTATGTGATGGATCCTATTAAATCAATTTTAACTAGTTCATATATGTTTGTAATAGTTCAAGCAAATTATATAGGTCCTTAAGGTTTTGTTGCATCAATACACATTTATATTTCGTCTTTTTTGTTGTTGTTGTTGTTGCTGTTTTCAGGCTATCATTTATATTATTGTTATTATTGTTTTTATTATTATCATTATTATTATTATTATTATTATTATTATTATTATAACCACACCAGCTTCTGTTGCTGAAACAATTGCACCATATCAGCTACAAATTTGCGACTACAATCAGATCTTATTAAACTCAACCTTTAACTAGCACCACCACTACTACTATCAATAATAATAATAATAATAATAATAATAATAATAATAATAATAATAACATTGTAACGCGATGATAGTCTTTGCTGTCATGACGATAATCCCCAGCAATGGAGATGGGTAACAATTTTTACACAAGCAACATAGCTAGAAATATGGCCATAAAACACAGAACGCTAACATAGTGCAATGTAAGTGAACTTGTTTAAAAATGTAAGACCACAGTCCTAAGTCTAACTCGAGCCAGAATGGTCAGTTTTGTCAAATGCTGAAATTCCAACTTGATCTAGGTATTCTTAATATAAGGCCTTATACTAAATTTGGTTGTAATTAATGAAATCCTTGAAAAGGTTTTGACCGGAAAGGGAATTTGTGACGGATTGGCGTACATTAAGTACCCCTTATATAAATATACAGAGACATACAAAAACTTACCTTTTGTGACATCCACATACGATCTTCAGCTTCGTCAAGAACTTGTCATTCGCAATGGAGTACAGATAGAAATTGACGGAGTAGTTGGAATATTGCATCAAGTAGGTTGTTGTTTTCACAAAATCAAGTATAACCATCCTATGCCTATTGCTATCTTCGTTGTAATGATGTCTTTCATATGAATCTACGATGAAGAAGACAGAGACAGGGACAGTGGCAATGAGGAAATAAAATGTATTTACCAATAGCATTTTAGTTACTTTGACGCTAACATGTTGCGTGCGACGGAAAATGATATCATGCATCATATTTGCACGGTCCCTCTGAATACGGTTCAATGCTCGAACCAGAAAAGCGTTACATATAAACATTATGAGAAACGGTACGGCTGATACAAATGTAAAATCTATATAGACGAACACAAATTCCTCAAAATAGTTATATTCTGACGTAAGTGTGTCACACGTCCCGTTCGTATATTTACTGATACCATTTGTCCAAAAGAAATGGAGATCGACACCAAACAGGACAACAAATAAAATAATAAGGGACAGACACACACGCCGGTAAGTTACGATACGTATGAACTGTAGTGGAAGATATGTCTTGATAACACGCTCGATACAAACGAATACCAGTATCCATGATGAATAGTGCATTGAGAGATAAATAACAAATAAATTAATTTTGCAACCAAAGTTAGACAGTGCTCTAATATCCAGGTCGAGTGTGTTTAGAATCCAGTACCTTGATAATCCTGTAACCAAGACCACACTGTCTGTAATTGCGAGAACGAAAAGAAAAAAGAGAGTAGGCCTTTTGGAAACTCCAATTTTTCTGAAAACGAGAACAGTAAGTAAATTCCCAGTCAGTCCAAAAGCGAGAAAAATTACTGAAAATATCCTCCATAGCCATTTTCCAGCCTCTTCCAATTTCTCATCTGAGGAATCTGTCGAGGAGTTATTTTTCACCTGCTCTGTCGAGAGAAATAAAGAGAGCGTGGAGTTGTCAGAAGTTGTGAAAGTTTTCCATATTGTAGTGTGATTCATAGTAATACAACCTTTATTTTAGGCTGCCCAATCGGCGACTTTTTCTTCCAGTACCAAATCTATAAATAGAGCTGCTCTACCTCGTTCTAAACTGCCTTTTTAGCATCATATGCGGCTGTCTCTGAATTCCACCTGTTCACTCAGCATCATAATGGTTCTACGTCTTTGAAAAGAGTGGCAAAGAGTGATGTCCGAGCTGACGGTCACTCCCAATGGTTACGTGCGGCTAATCTGATCATAGGTAGAGTTGAAATAATCAGATCATGATCATTTCTTCCATATGTTACACCTTATGTAAACTTTGTGTCATTTATCTGCACTATAAATCGATCAGTTTGCGCGCATGACAAAGAATAGCAGACGGGGTAGTTTAACCCAACCTCACTTCCTCGAAGCCCAGTCATGAGTATTGAATTACTCTCATGAATAAAATGAACTGATGTATAGACGATGAGAAAGTCATTTTTGTATTCGTGCGCAATATTTCAATGGTTCTTGTGTTGATTGTTAAAATGCAATTAAATACAATATCAAGGCAAGCACAACACGAACACACAAAAATGGATGAAGAGAAATCCCTTTAAACGAATTAGAATTTTTAAAGAAAGTACCTTATCAGTACTTTTTCTGGATGTGTTCGGAGATCAAGAGGCCGGGGTAGGGTGCGGTGGAGGGTATCGTTATAGCATTTTAGATAATATATTACCTAGGATTTCTAAGATCAAAGGTACTCAGTCATATACTAATTAAAATTCCTATACTTATTTATGTATATGTAATGTAACACCTGAGACAGTAGCTCTTACCTGACTAAACGAAATGTTTCTAATCTTATTTAAAACAACAACAACAACAAACAAAAAAAATTAGGTCAAGGCAGACGTGCAATTTTTCAATCTAGCCCTATGTGTTTAATTTGATCACAAATTAGAGGTGATAAATCCTAACGGACCTATTCATCTGAGATAATTACCGAATTAAAAAAAATAATTACACGTTTTTATATTGTACATCCATCTTGAAAAATACACATAAATCGGCGGAACGTCCCCAGATACCATCATATATAGACAGTTACACCCCACCTCACCTCCGAGTAGAGATATAACAAAAGTGCTAACATTCTCCATGTAAGATTTTATCACAATAAATTGTATTTGAAACATTGTCTGTTTATTCCTCTAGCATTTGAATTCATAGATCTGACGTAAAGACCACTATATTACAAGGATATATAACCACTCCATCAATGTTTATTTTGAATTTGTTAATCTATTCATTTAACTGAGAAAGGTTATTCCGAAAAGAAGACTTAAATAACTGAACAAGATAGAAAACTGTTCTTTTTCCTTACTTCAATTTACTTCCGTGCTGATGTAATTACATACATACATACATACATACATACATACATACATACATACATACATACATACATACATACGTACGTACGTACATACATACATACATACATACATACATACATACATACATACATACATACATACATACATACATACATACATACATACATACACACACACATACATGCATACATGCATGCATGCATGCATACATATATACATACATGCATGCATGCATGCATACATACATACATCATACATACATACATACATACATACATACATACATACATACATACATACATACATACATACATACATACATACGCAACGACTGACTGACCGATGGACGGACAGACGGACAAGCACGTTCCAATATTTGAAACTCACTCCTATTTTTTTATAT